>CM059281.1:16656133-16683633 GCA_030347295.1 Setipinna tenuifilis | reverse complement strand
TTGTACGTCACTTTGGATAAAAGCATAATGTAATGCAATGTAATGTTATATAACTCTGATTCAAAAGAACTGTGTGAACCCAACAATCTTAGCTAACTGCTGGAGTTTAACAAGGATTTCATTGGCATCAGACTGCATCAGTAGCAAGTTTCCGTTTGCATCATGTGATTTGCACCATCTTTAAATTAAAGGCTGTGGATGCTGACAAAGTCCCCCTGTAATGACTTACTAAGAGGCGGTAGGACCTCCTTACTGTTTGCTCTTCTGACTGGGAGTTCAGGATCAATATCTAGAAATAAACACAAAGACAACCATTCATCCAAATGCATTTTACATATACTGGGGTTGGGATGATCTAGGATTCACAGGGTGCAAATTCTAGGACATGAATTTACAAGGTAGGCCACATAAACTGGACCACTTTTTAAGGGGTTAGATCTCCGCAATCACTGAGACTACTACAATCCCCACGCAAACTAAAGCTTTTCAGGTCTCTTTCCAGTGATATCATGGTGGTTTCAGAGCAGGGCACTAGGAGCATTTAAATGAAAATACCCCTAAAAAGTAGCCAATTGGTTTTGGATTCATAACCTGATGTGTTTTATAGTTTTTCAAACTCACCACTCCACTGAAGATGAATAAAAAGGCAAAAGTGTTTAATTTTCTCCCACTAAGTTGAGGATGGGATAATGAAACAAAAAAAACATTCTTCTAACTGAGGTAACCAGCATTCTTATGTTGTGCATAAGAGTAAATTGGTTATATTGTGTGTGTGTGTGTGTGTGTGTGTGTGTGTGTGTGTGTGTGTGTGCGCGTGTGTGGATGCATGATTGCATGTGTGCATGACTCACATTCTATGCCCTGGATTATCTGGACATTTGCCACTGTTTTGAGATACAGAAGAAAAACATGTTAGTTAGTCTTGACTTGTGTCCTGCTTTTGAATAAGCATGTTGAAGATGTGTGTGTAAATTTTATTTTCGCCCAACCTGCTGCCGAAATTCTGACTACTTCCTGCTTGAAGATCACATCTAATTTCTCCTCCAGCTGCACCTTGAGTGCAGAGACAGATGTTTTCACAGTCTCAAAGCTGGAGAAGCTGAAGGTCCTGATGGTTGAAACTGTACTGTAAGGACTGTCAGAGATGGACCCTACATTCTGTATAGGAAAAACACACAAAAGCGTGAGACAGACCTACTGAAATGAGTCCTTATTTGACATTGATAGGACTGGTGCTGACATGTGCTAAGACCACTGTTAAAAGAAAGGTGTGAGCAATGGTTAATCTGCCTTTTGTGAGGAGGGGAAGTCCTTCTTTACTCACAGTGGTAAATATCTCCCTCTACTGTACTACTATAAATACTGCAGCAGAGGGATCTCCGCTCTGATTGGCTGTATTGCCAAGGTGAGGAGGTGGATTTAAGCCCAATTTAAACTCTGGGTGTGACTATAACGATTTTAACCATTACTCAGAAAAGGCTTATGATGACTGTAGTTCTACGAAGATTTAGGAAACAGTCAAGATCATTAAATAAATGTTGGGAGGTATTTTGAAAATGATTGTGATTGTATATGAATATGTATGCAAAGCCAAGACAACATTATAAAATAGATAAAATCAGAAAATATTTATGTTAGGATATATTTGAATCATGTAACAATTAATGTTGTTACCTTGAGGAAATGGATGTGATCCTGCGTATGTGAAAACTGCTCCATCTCAGCAACTCTCCTCTTCAGCTCAGCGATCTCCTGCTCCAGTTGCTTCAGGAGTCCTTCAGCCCGACTCACCTCAGCCTTCTCCTGAGCTCTGATCAGCTCTGTCACCTCAGAGCGCCTTCTCTCAAGAGAACGAATCATCTCAGTAAACTTCCTCTCACTGTCCTCCACTACCGTCTGTGCAGAGCTCTACCAGGAGACACACCAAGAGAAGTCAGAAAACGTTTTCGCATTAAGAACACATCTTGGCAAGCAAGAGCCTACCTCTATGTGTTTGTCCAGTCTTTACAAATAGCATTTATTCAGGTAAATTGGGCAATCAGGTAAAATGGGCCAGATAAACATTGCGTTCATTTTACCAGACCAATTACAATGAATACATGTATATTGTTGTAACATTATAACTGTATGTATTGTAAGTCATTTGATTTCTGTGGTGGGTTGTGGTGAACTCTTATATGAACAGCAGCAGTTTCTGACATGGTAGGGACCATTTCTATATATATTTTTAAGAAGGTGGAAATTTTCACTATATTTACATATACACCATATTTTCAGTGTTGGCAGATTATACCAATTTACAGACTGGAAATATTTGTCATGGATAAGATCAATCTCATGTGCTCAAAGGATTTTTAAAGAATATCCTGGTCTATGCTAGCCTGGTAATCCAACCTCTTTTAGTTCACTTCGTTTTGACAGAGGGTCTGGTGGTGCTGTATTGAGAAATGTTTTTCTTCCTGGAGGTGTGGACTCTGCTGAAATTTTAAATGATGGATCTGTCTTTACCCCAATGGTTATCGTCTAATCGTGATGTTAGTTGTTAGTCTGGAAAGACTAACAACTAACGGAGAAAGCTGGAAGACTAAGCTTTTCCTGAACCCCGTGGGGAGTAGGGCCACGATGTCTCTTCCATAAATTAAACTCCTCAAACATTCTTCCTGCTCCAACTTCAATTCTTTAATATTCTGAAGCTTTGCCACAACCAGACTGGATGCCCTTGCTTGTTCTCTGCTGCCATTGCGCAGCGCACACAACAACGTCATCGCTCAAGGACACTCCCTCTATCCACTGATTGGCTAGTATCGAATCTGTACTACAACCGGCGCTCGGAATAATACCAGTGCCAGACCCTCGGTACAAAAAGAGGTGAAGTACGAGAGCTGGTTTACCAGGCTAGGTCTATGATAGTCTATTTGATTTTTTTAGACTGGTAGGAATGCTGCCAGTATGCTGGTCTACATTTTCCCTCCCTATACAAACTGAGCAGAAATCTACTGCAGATTGTGTTTCCAGTTCACTTCTCACCTTGAAAGAATCCACAGCTCTCCTCAGCTCCTCAGCCTCCTTCTCTCTCTCCTGGATCTTCTGCTGGCATCTTGTCCGGCTCTGCCCCAGCCTTTCCTGTTTAAAATACACAGAGGTGTACAAAGTACAGCATTCATTTACTTGAGTTAAAGTATAGATACTCCTTGTCAAATATTAGGCTATCCACTACCAGTGAAAGTTGCTGTGGCAAAGTTTTACATGAATGAAAGTACAAAGATACTTGTTTAAAAAAACACAAGTATTCAAAGTACAGGTATTCTTATGTGTTTTTGTTGATAATGCGGGGTCACAGACAGGTAACTAGAACTTGACCTGATATAATTGATAGTCATTCATGTTCAAATACACATAAACCTCTTATGAAAAAGATGCCTGTTACATCAATTAGGTATGGTATAACAAAGTAACTATGTAACATTTTGTACTTACTCTGTACCATATGGGTTAGGAGTAGGAACAGTGTAGGTAGCCTACATAATATTACATGTTCTTAACTCTACATGTAGATACACTAAAACAAGAACCATAAAATGAAGTGCTACCAAATTACACTTGCTGGTAAAACAGCACACCATATTGCGAGGTGTAAATGTGAAGACAGTGAGTTATCTAAGACTGGTTTGTCTGGTTTGTCTGGTTTATCTACGCATTTGACCTTGCACTTTGTCATTTCCTGGTGCTTCATAGATTATTGTATCATACTTTAAAATATGTACAAAAGAAGATTTTTTTGATTTTGTTTTGAAATCAGTGATGACTATGTAGGCTACAGATGAATTATACATAGAATTTACGAACTAAATTGTAAAAAATATTGAAAAATATGAATAATACTCTCTTTTCATCCAATATCAATACATTTGTACCCATTTAACACAGTTCATCTCATATTCAGAGAGCCTAAAATCATAGCAGGATCAAAATAGATCATAAGTATCATAAGTATATAGGCATAACCATAAGTATATGAGAGTTAATAGTGATATCATAGTCATTTCAATGTGATGTCATTATTGCAATTATAAAGCAGAAAACTAAAAGGGGCCAAAAAACCAGCCTGCTTGTAGGAGAAGCACTTGTGTCTAATATTAAAGAAGTTGGTTGCGAACCTGTAGAAAAGGCCATCATATAGCAAGATGAGATATGCTCACACGGAAGGTTTATGTTACACTGTATTTACGTAGGACTGGAGCTTGCAGCTAATAATCATTTCCTGGATCTTTCCTTCTGCAATGGCCGGCACAAAAAGCAAAGTTAGACTTAAGGAGTCGAAAACAAAGTCAGACCCTATGAAACCATTATAATTGTGGCAGTACGCATAAATATGCACACATGCGTCATATGATGTCTCAAAGTTATGTGTAGTTCCAGGCAGGCCTTACCTTTTTATTACTCCATTCTGCTGTAGCGGCGACTGTGTCATGGCCTTTATGCTGGTCCATCGTGCACAAATAGCAGATACAACTCTGATCAGTACGACAAAATATTTCAAAAACTTTCTGATGACGGGAGCAAATCCTTTCCTGTAGCTGACCAGTGGCATCAATTATTGAATGATTTCTACGCGGGTTAAGGTCGTTGTGAGCTTTAAAGTGAGTTTTACAATACGACAGCAGACAATCCAGACAGGACTTCACAGCTTTGCATTTTCTCACGGAGCAAAGATCACACTCCACATCTCCATGTGCAGCAGGAGCATCAGATTGAGTTCTAGTCTTCCTCATTTCTTCCACTAGCTCAGCCACAATATGATTCTTGTTTAAAACTGGTCTTGAAGTGAACGTCTTTCTACACTGGGGGCAGCTGTAAACTCCCTTCGTATCTTCCTGATCCCAGCAGCCGTTAATGCAGCCTGAACAGTAATTGTGTCCACAGCTAAGAGTCACTGGATCCTTCAGTAGATCTAAACAAATAGGACACACGAAAAGATCTTGTTTACTTGACATCGCTTCTGCCATTTTTCTCAACTGCTCACGAACACGTCAAGAGCGGTCTAGCAACACTTCACCTTCAGTTTCATTTCAGTGCACTGCTTCCCTGATAGCGCTGTTACTGGTGTTTAACAGTGGAGTAATGCTGCCACCTGCTGCCATTTGGTATTAAATCAACTTTTTGCAGTGTAATTTCAACTTCTAATTTTACACTTAAACTCTTACATTAACACTTTTGCTGAACACTGAAAAATGAAAGAGAATTTTGCTGTGTGGCCTCTGAGACGAGAGTCTACGTTAGCTGGCATGAGGTTCTGCCTGTCATCACCTTGCTCAACCACAGTGATGTTGTCAGTAATTTATCTTAAGAAACATTTGTTGATGCCCTCCTGCTATTTGAGATATGAAAGAGTATAGTGTAGTGCAAGGAAAAAGAACAATCCTAAGTGTGCCACAAAGGAGAGAGGGTGCAATGCCTGCATTAGTCAGTAGGCATTTATGCCCCAGGCAGACCAATTAGGCCAACCAGCATCACCTGTGCACAAGCTCCACCTATGAAGCCATCAGCAGAACAGAGAGACACACACAGCACAGGCACACAACACAGGCAGGCTTGGGACAATTTGTAATAATGGCAAACATGCAATGGGCTTGTTTGAAATGACTGACTGCCTGAGTGGCTTGTTCGGTGACGTTCGGTTGAAGGCTGTCCAAAAACATCACTATTTCAAGTCCAGAATGCATTGCTGTTAAGCCAGCCACTCAGCCAGCCAGCCAGCCAATGACAGTCCAGTGAGTGAGCCCAGTAAGTTCAGTGACTGTTGTGTTGTGTGTGTGTATTTGCCTGCAGGAGGGTATCTGGTACTGGACTGATGGATCTGCATTCAATTTTGCTGACTGGGCACAAGGTCAACCCGACAACTTTGGTCACGAGGACTGTCTCATGATGAGCCCATACGGTAAAACTCCAAAACAAACAAACAAACTTGAATTTAATCGGGCAGCTGTGGCCTAGTGGTTAGGGAGTTGGTCTTTGGATTGGTGCGTTGCAGGTTCAAATTCCACCCTACCCATGGTTGAAATGCCCTTGAGCAAGGCATCTAACCCCACACTGCTCCAGGGACTGTAAGTCGCTCTGGATAAGAGCGTCAGCTAAGTGTAATGTAATGTAATTAAAATAAAATACTGCATATAAACACTACCCTCAGTTGTTGCCTCCACATAACATAGATTTATCTTAAATTATCTTTTTCATGCTGTATACATACAGAGAAATGTACCTGACACATCATTACAATAGAATATTGTCACACGTCGTCAACTTGTCCAATGAAGGCACACACAGCCACTTTCCCCTTTTTTTCTTTAGCTAACCTGCGCTGGAAGGACCTGCGCTGTGACTTTACGATGCCGTTTGTCTGCTCACGCAAGCCACAGATGACTGATGTCATCTCGTGCACACCGTAGGTGTGATGCCGTGACAGCCTGGACACTGCTCGCCTCGTGTCACCCAAAACAGTTCTTGTGGGAAAAGCCAACTGTGTGCAGAAATAATGCCACTACAAATTGGGTTCTTTTTCCCCTTGAAAACATAAAATAATCAGAAACCACTCTCATGTTCTAGTTATTTACTCCTTTTTCTGCATCCCCCACTGCTGCCACATGTTTATTTTGAGATCTGTGGAAACTGAAAAAATGTGTTTCTCACTCTGCCCCACTCTCTCTCTCTCGGTGTGTGTGTGAGATATATATATATATATATATGAATGCATAAAGTGATTGTAAACAACTCTTACAGACATATTGGGTCTCTGGATGTCATCATTATCACAGTATCTAATAACACGAAAAGCATCAGAGAAATCATTCAATGCATTGAGACTTAATGCCCCTTTTTCAGTTTATGTGGTGAGATATTAAAATTCATCCTCTCATCATTTCAATATATTGCAACATATCAGAAATCCCTTCACAAGGTTTGTCTTATATACAGTCTATGCTCTCAATATCCTGTGTCACTCCACACCATGATACAGATATCTGGAGTGTTAAACTAAATGAAGACATTGCATTTATTACATTTGCATTGCATTTGTTTACCCCAGTCCACCACCCACCTGCATTTCACATAATGAATATGGCTGTTTAACTTATCAATGAACTGTATTCATACAATGGAAATAATTCTAAGTGACACATTATATTGGGAGAAAACTCTTTTATTATCAAGAATTGGTTATAGTGTAAAATTACAAAATATATATTAGATACAATTTGAAAATAGACATGGATAAGGGGTTCAATCATTGAGAAAACATACATTAAACATACTTCAACATCTGCATTTTAACATACAGAACACACAGCAGTTTTATTAGCAGAAACTTTCTTTTCAATCTCAAGAACTGATTAAAAATAATATTGCAGCACATATTTTAAACAGATCTAGACCTAACTAGTATTATTTTATGTAAAATGTAATATGGAAATGTACATTTACCATACACATCCAAGATGATTCAAATTATTAAAAATACATCTGCATGCATTTTATATAGCCCACCACCTGCATGATAACATGTTATATACTGTATATCACATCCTTATAAACATGCTTATATTAGGACATTTTAAGAAGGCTCATTTAGGTGTCAGATTTCATACATCTTGTTGTCTTCATATTCGACCTTCCACCAGGGTCTTAAGCAGTGACATAGCGACTCCCCCATGATATGAAGGGAAAGGGAAGGAGGTTTGAGGGGGCATGCACACTGATCTCTAAAGAACAGCATTATTATATCTCTGGGCCTGAAGGAGAGGGAATGGATGGTGGGAGCTGGTCAGAGGATCACGGTGTGCACAATTCTGGCATCAGGGTGGCATTCCTCATGGAATGGCCTCTGGCTGCTGTGGTGTCATGGCATGTGATACAGCAGAGGGGTTAGTAGGTCCTGTACTAACTACTAGTCCTGTTGAGGCCTGGAGGTGTGTGTGTGTGTGTGTGTGTGTGTGTGTGTGTGTGTGTGTGTGCGGCTGGTTCCTCAGTATTAGTATGTGTGTGTGACAGGTGAAATCAGTGAACAGGTAAATCAGGGTAGACTTTGTGTGTGAGTGAATCTGGTGTGGACTCTGTGCAGGAGAGTCATTGTGTCAGAGAGATGCTGTAGAAGGCCAGACTTCTTGCCCAATGATCCACATACAGTCCTATTCTGGAGCTGCGTACTAGACAGCATTCAGGCTTTTTTCCCCCGAATCAGCAGCTGGAGCTGGAGATTTACAGGACTGGACATTACATACAACGTGTGATGTCATGATGTGTGTCAGCACAAACAGTGTGTGTGTGTGTGTGTGTGTGTGTGTGTGTGTGTGTGTTGATGCGGTTTAGCTTGACTACAGAGCCGTGTTAACGGTGTCAGTGTGTGGTTTGTTGGTCATTGTCTCCAAGGTCAGAGAATCTCAGGTCCAGCTGCCAGATCATTTCTGTGATTTGTGTTATATGTCAGGAATAACAGCCACAAAGGCGTGCCTTAGACTGAATTAATCAATGCTGACGGAGCCGAATAACTAATGTGTGCATATGAGTCACAAGAGCTTCACTGCTGATTCTAATGCGAACCCAAACCCAGGGTAGAGTGTGTGAGAGAATGTGGTGTGGACTTTGTGCAGGAGGGTCATTGTGTCAGAGATGCTGTAGAAGGCCAGAGTTCCTGCCCTGTGGTCCACATACACTCCTATTCTGGAGCTGGGTACTAGAGGGAGATTAGTGCGCTTATTATTGTGGATGAAAAATGTCTTTTTCTGCTTGACAGTAAGTCTCCAGGACTGATCATTGAGTCCAAACCAGCAGTCCTTTATGTCTCCTCTCCTGCTTATGCTTTTATATGACACTGCTATATCAACCCCGTGCATCCCACTCCACTCAACTTCCCAGTAGCAGCGTCCAGACACACCTTCTCTACACAGCACCTGCTCCCACCTATCAAATCTCTCTGGATGATCTGGATATGACTGGGCCTCATTTCCCCTCTCCACCCTCCTGTTCCCCTCAGACAGATGGAGGTGTTTGTTTGCAGTGTTTGGATCCAGTGTGAAGTGACAGGAATCTGATGGAAGAGAATACAGGAGAGAGATAGATTCTTAGTTTTGTCACCTGTTTGTGTGTTTGTGTGTGTGTGTGTGTGTGTGTGTGTGTGTGTATGTGTGCATGCGTGCATGCTTGCGTGTGTGTGTGTGACTGTGTGTGTTGGGGGGGGGGTGGGGGGGGGTCTTGTCTGTGTGTGTGTGTGTGTGTGTGTGCGTTTCTGTTCTTACACTGTAAGAATTCCTCTCTGGTCACTGGTTCAGTAATAACAGCCTGCCCTCCAGACACTGAGACAGAAAGTACACAGTTACATTAGCCACAATAAGTGCATATCAATGTGCTCATCATTATAGCACAGCAGTCGCTACATTAGCCACAATAAGTGCATGTAAATGTGCTCATCATAATAGCACAGCAGTCGCTATTAAATGACTACACATTTAGTACTAAGTCAGTATTAAGTGACACTATGAGTCTCCAGCTTCACCACCTTCCTTTACAACAAATAAATAAAGATGGACGTGCGGTCCCTCCAGAGTCATCACTACATCAGGATGATCTTCAGTTCTCTCAGCAAACTGAATTTGTGGGCTAATGGGAGCAGTCATTACCTTCAGTGTGTACAGAGCCCAGTGCTTATGTGTGAAAGTTTGTGCTTTTATTTGTTTTTGTAAAAATACACAAATATGTATTGAAATCTGAATTAAAATTTCATCTGACTTTCTTCAGCTTGTTTATTATGCTATGTGCCTTTTCACACATAGCATAATACATCTAGGAAGCAGGACTCACCACCTAACCCATGATGCTCACCATTTTACACATGATTCACTTTGAGCCCAACCACACCTAACTTTTAACATCCTCTATTGTACGTCACTTTGGATAAAAGCATAATGTAATGCAATGCAATGTTATATAACTCTGGTTCAAAAGAACCTGTGTGGACCCAGCAATCTCAGCTAACAAGGATTTCATTGACATCAGACTGCATCAGTGGCAAGTTTCCGTTTGCATCATGTGATTTGCACCATCTTTAAATTAAAGGCCGTGGATGCTGACAAAGTCCCCCAGTAAGGACTTACTATGAGGCGGTAGGTGGTCCTTACTATTTGCTCTTCTGACTGGGAGTTCAGGATCAGTATCTGGAAATAAACACAGAGACAACCATTCACCCAAATGCATTTTACATCCAGTGGGGTTGGGAGGATCTGGGCTTGTAAATATACAAGGTAGGCCAAAAAAACTGGACCACTTTTAAAGTGGTTATATCTCTGCAATCATCGAGACTACAACAATTCCCACACAAATGGCTTTCAGGTCTCGTTCCAGTGACCACTATGGGCATTTGAATAAAACTACCCCTAAAGATATATAAGTTGCCAATTGCTTATGGCTTCATAACCTGATAATTGTTATGAATGCACCAGCATTCTTTGCCTGCATTTTAGCGGAAAACTTGAACCTTTCAAGTTCACAATGTATGTGGCTCATGTGCAGGGACATTATTTTCTCTGCTTCTTGATAAAAGTGTTGTCATTGTAAAAAGCGATGGAGGACATATTTAATACCTTTTCCACCATAAAAAAGTTAGTTTAAAACAGGACGTTAGTTCAAATAAGCATGCTGTGTGATATACCATACCAGCCCTGAACAAAAGTGCCCAATGTTGACTGTGCAGAACTGTTTGACCACCATGACTGTCCTTACAGTGCATGTTGCAATCATATATGTAGGTTTGTTGTGCATAAGAGTAAATTGGTTATGTTTGTGTGTGTGTGTGTGTGTGTGTGTGTGTGTGTGTGTGTGTGTGTATGTGTGTGTGTGTGTGTGTGTGTGTGATTGCATGTGTGAATAACTCACGTTGGATTATCTGGACATTTGCCACTGTTTTGAGATACAAAAGAAAAACATGTTAGTTATTCTTGACTCATGTCCTGCTTTTGAATAAGCATGTTGAAAACGTGTGTGTAAATTCTATTTTCGCCCAACCTGCTGCAGAAATTCTGACTACTTCCTGCTTGAAGATCAAATCTAATTTCTCCTCCAGCTGCACCTTGAGTGCAGAGACAGATTTTTTCACAGGCTCAAAGCTGGGGAGGCTGAAGGTGATGCTGGTTGAAACTGTACTGTAAGGACTATCAGAGATGGACCCTACATTCTGTATAGAAAAACACACAAGAGCGTGAGACAGACCTACTGAAATGAATCCTTATTTGACATTGACAGGACTGTGCTAGGTGCTGACATGTGCTAAGACCACTGTTAAAAGAAAGGTGTGAGCAATGGTTAATCTGCCTTTTGTAAGGAGGGGAAGTCCTTCTTTACTCACAGTGGTAAATATCTCCCTCTACTGTACTACTATAAATACTGCAGCAGAGGCAGCTCAGCTCTGATTGGCTGTATTGCCAAGGTGAGGAGGCAGAGCTGAGCCATGGAGGGTTCCAGCCCAATTTAAACTCTGGGTGTGACTATAACGTTTTTAATTATTACTTGTAAAAAGTTAATACTGACTGTAGTTCTGTGAAAATTTAGGAAACAGCCAATATCATTAAATTAATGTTTGGAGGTATTTTGAAAATGATTGTGCTTGCATATGAATGTGTATGCAAAGCCAACTCAAGCCAACATCAAAAATAGGTAAAATCAGGAAATATTTATGTTGGGATATATTTGAATCATGTAACAATTAATGTTGTTACCTTGAGGAAATGGATGTGATCCTGTGTATGTGAAAGCTGCTCCATCTCAGCAACTCTCCTCTTCAGCTCAGCGATCTCCTGCTCCAGTCGCTTCAGGAGTCCTTCAGCCCGACTCACCTCAGCCTTCTCCTGAGCTCTGATCAGCTCTGTCACCTTAGAGCGCCTTCTCTGAAGAGAGCGAATCATCTCAGTAAACTTCCTCTCACTGTCCTCCACTGCCATCTGTGCAGAGCTCTACCAGGAGACACACAAAGAGAAGTCAGAAAACTTTTTCGCATTAAGAACACATCTTGGCAAGCAATAGCCTACCTCTATGTGTTTGTCCAGTCTATACAAATACCATTTATTCAGGTAAATTGAGCAATCAGATAAAATGGGCCAGATAAACATTGTGTTCATTCTACTGACCAATCACAATGAATACATTTATATTGTTGTAACATTATAACTGTATGTGTTTTAAGTTACTTGATTGACCTTATGTTTCTGTGGTGGGTTGAGGTGAACCCTTATGTAGACAGCAGCAATTTCTGACATGGTAGGCACAAGTTCTATAAATATTTTTTTAAGTAGGTGAACTTTTTCACTATATCTGCATATATATCACTATATTTTCAGTGTTGGCAGGTTATACCAATTTACAGACGGGAAATATAAGTTCGATCTTATGCCTTCAAAGGATTTTTTAAGAATATCTGGTCTATGCTAGCCTGGTAAGCCAGCCCCTCTTACTACACTTTGTTTTGACAGAGGGTCTGGCAGTGCTGTACTGAGAAATGTCTTTCTTCCTGAAGGTGTGGTCTCTGCTGAAATTTTAAATGATGGCTCTGTCTTTACCCCAATCATTATTGTCTAATCGTGATGTTAGTTGTTAGTCCTGAAACTAACAGATGAACAACTAACGGAGCAAGCTGGAAGACTAAACCTTTCCTGAACCTCGTGGGGAGTAGGGCCACGATGTCTCTTCCACAAATGAAACTCCTCAAACATTCTTCTTGCTCCGACTTTAATTCTTTAAAATTCAAAAGCTTTCCCACAATTCAAAAGCTTTCCCTCTGCTGCCATTGCCAAGCTGCATCCACAGATAGACTACAGGTGAAATGTAGAGCACACAACAACGTCATCACTCAAGGACACTCCCTCTATCCACTGATTGGCCAGTATAGAAGCTGTACTACAACCGGCGCGGAATAATACCAGCGCCAGACCCTCGGTACAAAATGAATTGAAATATAGGGGCTGGTTTACCAGGCTAGGTCTATGATAGTCTATTTGATTTTTTTTAGACCAGTAGGAATGCTGCCAGTTTGCTGGTCTACATTTTCCCTCCCTATACAAACTGAGCAGAAATCTACTGCAGATTGTGTTTCCAGTTCACTTCTCACCTTGAGGGTCTCCACAGCTCTCCTCAGCTCCTGTGCCTCCTTCTCTCTCTCCTGGATCTTCTGCTGCCATCTTGTCTGGCTCTGCCCCAGCCTTTCCTGTTTGAAATATACACAGGTGTACAAAGTACACAATTCCTTTACTTCAGTGTAGATACTGTCAAATATTAGGCTATCCACTACAAGTACTAGTTAGTAATACAAGTATTCAAAGTACAGGTATTCTTATGTGTTTTTGTTCATAATGTGGGGTCACAGACAGGTAACTAGAACTTGACCTGATATAATTAATAGTCATTCATGTTCAAATACACATAAGCCTCTTATGAAAATTATGCCTTTTACATCAATTACGTACGGTGGAACAAAGTGAGTAACAATATGTAACATTTTGTACTTACTCTGTACCATATGGGTTAGGAGTAGGAACAGTGTGGGTATCCTACATAATATTACATGTTCTTAACTCTACATGTAGATACACTAAAACAAGGACCATAAAATGAAGTGCTACCAAATTACGCTGGCTGGTAAAACAGCACACCATATTGTGAGGTGTAAATGTGAAGATGTCGAGTTATCTAAGACTGGTTTGTCTGGTTTATCTAAGCATTTGATATTGCACTTTGTCATTTCCTCATTCTTCATACAGTAGATTATTGTATCATACTTAAAAATATGTACAAAAGAAGATTTTTTTGGTTTTGTTTTGAAATCAGTGATGACTATGTAGGCTACAGATGAATTATACATAGAATTTACGAACTAAATTGTAAAAAATATTGAAAAATATGAATAATACTCTCTTTTCATCCAATATCAATACATTTGTACCCATTTAACACAATTAATCTCATATTCAGAGAGCCTAAAATCATAGCAGGATCAAAATAGATCATAAGTATCATAAGTATATAGGCATAACCATAAGTATATGAGAGTTAATAGTGATATCATAGTCATTTCAATGTGATGTTATTGCAAATATAAAGAAGAAAACTAAAATCGGCCATAAAACCAGCCTGCTTGTAGGAGAAGCACTTGTGTCTAATATTAAACAAGTTGGTTCCGAACCTGTAGAAAAGGCCATCATATAGCAAGATCAATCAATCAATCAATGCCGTTTATTTGGACCATGTACAGTTATAACATAAATGTTGCCATCTGTTGCACCATACCAGAGTTAGCCTTTGGCTAATTTACAACTGTAGTCCATGAAAATAAACAGTAATATAAAATAAAACACAATAAATGAGATATGCTCACACGGAAGGTTAATTGTATTTACGCAACTGTATTTCCGTAGGACTGGACCTTGCTAATAATCATTTCCTGGATCTTTCCTTCTACAATATGACACTAAAAGCAAAGTCAGACTTAAGGAGTCGCGAACAAAGTCAGATCATATGAAACCATTATAATTGTGGCAGTACGCATAAATATGCACACATGCATCATATGATGTCTCAAAGTTATTTGTATTTAAAGGCAGGTCTTACCTTTTTATTACTCCATTCTGCTGTAGCGGGCACTATGTCATGGCCTTTATGCTGGTCCATCGTGCACAAATAGCAGATACAACTCTGATCAGTACGACAAAATATTTCAAAAACTTTCTTATGACTGGAGCAAATCCTTTCCTGTAGCTGACCCGTGGCATCAATTATTGAATGATTTCTGCCCGGATTAAGGTCATTGTGAGCTTTAAAGTGAGTTTCACAATACGACAGCAGACAGTCCAGACAGGACTTCACAGCTTTGCATTTTCTCACGGAGCAAACATCACACTCCACATCTCCATGGTCAGCAGGAGCATCAGATTGAATTCTAGTCTTCCTCATTTCTTCCACAAGCTCAGCCACAATATTATTCTTCTTTAAAACTGGTCTTGAAGTGAACGTCTCTCTACACTGGGGGCAGCTGTAAACTCCCTTCGTATCTTCCTGATCCCAGCAGTCCTTAATGCAGCCCGAACAGTAATTGTGTCCACAGCTAAGAGTCACTGGATCCTTCAGTAGATCCAAACAAATAGGACACACGAAAAGATCTTGTTTGCCTGACATCGCTTCTGCCATTTTTCTCACCTGCTCACAAACACGTCAAGAGCGGTCTAGCAACACTCCACTTTCAGTTTCATTTCAGTGCACTGCTTACCTGAAGGCGCTTTTACTGGTGTTTAACAGTGGAGTAATGTTGCCACCTGCTGCCATTTGGTGTTAAATCAACTTTTTGCAGTGTAATTCCAACTCCTAATTTTACTCCTTAAATTAACACTTTTGCTGAACACTGGAAAATTAAAGACAGTTTTGCTGTGTGGCCTTTTGCTGTGTGGAGATGAGAGTCTACGTTAGCTGGCATGAGGTTCTGCCTGTCATCACCTTGCTCAACCACAGTGACGTTGTCAGTAATTTATCTTAAGAAACATTTGTCGATGGCTTCCTGCTATCCGAGATATGACAGAGTATGGTGTAGTGCAAGGAAAAACAAAAATCCTAAGTGTGTCACAAAGGAGAGAGGGTGCAATGCCTGCATTAGTCAGTAAGCATTTAAGCCCCAGGCAGACCAAGTAGGCCAACCAGCATCACCTGTACACAAGCTCCACCTATGAAGCCATCAGCAGGGCAGAGAGAGACACACACAGCACAGGCACGCAACACAGGCAGGTTTGGGATAATTTGTAATAATGGCAAACATGCAATGGGCTTGTCTGAAATGACTGACTGCCTGAGTGGCTTGTTCGGTGACGTTCGGTCGAAGGCTGTCCAAAAACGTCACTATTTCAAGTCCAGAATGCATTGCTTTTAAGCCAGCCACTCAGCCAGCCAGCCATTTCAAACAAGCCCAATGACAGTCCAGTGAGTGAGCCCAGTAAGTTTAGTGACTGTTGTGTTGTGTGTGTGTATTTGCCTGCAGGAGGGTATCTGGTACTGGACTGATGGATCTGCATTCAATTTTGCTGACTGGGCACAAGGTCAACCTGACAACTTTGGTCACGAGGACTGCCTCATGATGAGCCCATACGGTAAAACTCCAATGCAAACAAACAAACAAACTTAAATTAATTAAATAAAATAAAATACTGCATATAAACACTACCCACAGTTGTTGCCTCCACATAACATAGATTTATCTTAAATGATCTTTTTCATGCTGCATACATACAGAGAAATGTACCTGACACATCATTACAACAGGATATTGTCACACATCTTCAACTTGTCCAATGAAGGCATACACATTTTTTTCTTTAGCTAACCTGCGCTGGAAGGACCTGCACTGTGACTTTACGATGCCGTTTGTCTGCTCACGCAAGCCGCAGATGACTGATGTCATGTCGTGATGCCGTCGTGTCAGGTGTGATGCCGTGACAGCCTGAACACTGCTCGCCTCGTTTCACCCAAAACAGTTCTTGTGGGAAAAGCCAACTGTGTGCAGAAATAATGCCACTACAAATTGTGTTCTTTTCCCCCTTGAAAACATAAAATAATCAGAAACCACTCGCATGTTTTAGCTACTTACTCCTTGTTCTGCATCCCCCACTGCTGCCACATGTTTATTTCGAGATCTGTGTAAACTGAAAAAATGTGTTTCTCACTCTGCCCCACTCTGTCTCTCTCTCGGTGTGTGTGTGTGTATGTGTGTGTGTGTGTGTGTGAGAGAGAGAGACAACAGTGAATGCATAAAGTGATTGTAAAAAACTCTTACAGGCATATTGGGTGTCTGAATGTCATAGTATCTAATAACCTGAAAAGTATCAGACAAATCATTCAATGCATTGAGACTTAATGACACTTTTTCAGTTTATGTGGTGAGATATTAAAATTCATCCTCTCATCATTTCAATATATTGCAACATATCAGAAATCCCTTCACAAGGTTTGTCTCATATACAGTCTATGCTCTCAATATCCTGTGTCACTCCACACCATGATACAGATATCTGGAGTGTTAAACTGAATGAAGACATTGCATTTATTGCATTTGCATTGCATTTGTTTACCCCAGTCCACCACCCACCTGCATTTCACACAATGAATATGGCTATTTAACTTATCAATGAACTGTATTCATGCAATGAAAATAATTCTAAGTGACACATTATATTGGGAGAAAACTCTTTTACTATCAAGAATTGGTTATAGTGTAAAATTACAAAATAAATGAGATACAATTTGAAAATAGACATGGATAAGGGGTTCAATCATTGGGAAAACATACATTAAACATACTTCAACATCTGCATTTAACATACAGAACACACTGCAGTTTTATTAGCAGAAACTTTCTTTTCAATCTCAAGAACTGATTAAAAATAATATTGCAGCACATATTTTAAACAGATCTAGACCTAACTAGTATTATTTTATGTAAAATGTAATATGGAAATGTACATTTACCATACACATCCAAGATGATTCAAATTATTAAAAATACATCTGCATGCATTTTACATAGCCCACCACCTGCATGATAACATGTTATGTATATCACATCCTTATAAACATGCTTATATTAGGACATTTTAGGAAGGCTCATTTAGGTGTCAGATTTCATACATCTTGTTGTCTTCATATTCGACCTTCCAGCAGGGTCTTAAGCAGTGACATAGTGACTCCCCCATGATATGAAGGGAAAGGGAAGGAGGTTTGAGGGGGCATGCACACTGATCTCTAAAGAACAGCATTATTATATCTCTGGGCCTGAAGGAGAGGGAATGGATGGTGGGAGCTGGTCAGAGGATCACGGTGTGCACAATTCTGGGATCAGGGTGGCATTCCTCATGGAATGGCCTCTGGCTGCTGTGGTGTCATGGCATGTGATACAGCAGAGGGGTTAGTAGGTCCTGTTGAGGCCTGGAGGTGTGTGTGTGTGTGTGTGTGTGTGTGTGTGTGTGTGTGTGTGTGTGCTGTGGTGTCATGGCATGTGATACAGCAGAGGGATTAGTACTGTAGGTCCTGTTGAGGCCTGGAGGTGTGTGTGTGTGTATGTGTGTGTGTGTTTGTGTGTGTGTGTGTGTGTGTGTGTGTGTGTGTGTGCGGCTGGCTCCTCAGTATTAATACAGTATGTGTGTGTGACAGGTGAAATCAGTGAACAGGTAAATGAGGGTAGACTTTGTGTGTGAGTGAATGTGGTGTGGACTCTGTGCAGGAGGGTCATTGTGTCAGAGATGCTGTAGAAGGCCAGAGTTCCTGCCCAATGATCCACATACAGTCCTATTCTGGAGCTGCGTACTAGACAGCATTCAGGCTTTCTATCCCTGAATCAGCAGCTGGAGCTGGAGATTTACAGGACTGGACATTACATACAACGTGTGATGTCATGATGTGTGTCAGCTGGAATACAGCACAAAGAGTTGTGTGTGTGTGTGTGTGTGTGTGTGTGTGTGTGTGTTGATGCGGTTTAGCTTGACTACAGAGCCTTGTTAACGGCGTCAGTGTGTGGTTTGTTGGTCATTGTCTCCAAGGTCAGATAATCTCAGGTCCAGCTGCTAGAAGATCATTTCTGTGATTTCTGTTATATGTAAGGAATAACATCCACGAAGGCGTGCATTAGACTGAATTAATCAATGCTGACGGAGCCGAATAACTAATGTGTGCATGTGAGTCATAAGAGCTTCACTGCTGATCCACTTCCCAAGCCAAACCCAGGGTAGAGTGTGTGAGAGAATGTGGTGTGGACTTTGTGCAGGAGGGTCATTGTGTCAGAGATGCTGTAGAAGGCCAGAGTTCCTGCCCTGTGGTCCACATACACTCCTATTCTGGAGCTGGCTACTAGAGGGAGATCAGTGTTTTTATTATTGTGGGAGAACAATATCTTTTTCTGGTAGAGAGTAAGTCTCCAGGACTGATCATTGTTTCCAAAGCAGCAGTTATTTGTGCTTCCTCTCCTGCTTATGCTTTTATATGACACTGCTATATCAACCCCAAGCGGCCCACTCCACTCAACTTCCCAGTAGCAGCGTCCAGACACACCTTCTCTACACAGCACCTGCATATACCCATCAAATCTCTCTGGATGATCTGGATATGACTGGGCCTCATTTCTCCTCTCCACCCTCCTGTTCCCCTCAGACAGATGGAGGTGTTTGTATGCAGTGTTTGGATCCAGTGTGAAGTGACAGGAATCTGATGGAAGAGAATACAGGACAGAGATAAATTCTTAGTTCTGTCACCTGTGTGTGTGTGTGTGTGTGTGTGTGTGTGTTTGTGTGTGTGTGTGTGTGTGTGCATGTGTGTGTTAGCAGTGTTTGGATCCAGTGTGAAGTGACAGGAATCTGATGGAAGAGAATACAGGGCAAAGATAGATTCTTAGTTCTGTCACCTGTGTGTGTTAGTGTGTGTGCGTGTGTGTGTGTGTGTATGCAGTGTTTGGATCCAGTGTGAAGTGACAGGAATCTGATGGAAGACAATACAGGACACAGATAGATTCTTAGTTTTGTTACCTGTGTGTGTGTGTGTGTGTGTGTGCGTGTATGTGTGTGTGCATGCGCGCGTGTGTGTGTGTGTGTATGCAGTGTTTGGATTTAGTGTGAAGTGAGAGGAATCTGACGGAAGAGAATACAGGACAAAGATAGATTCTTAGTTTTGTCACCTGTGTGTGTGTGTGTGTGTGTGTGTGTGTGTATGCGTGCATTGATGTGTGTGTGTGGCTGTGTGTGTTTCTGTGTGTGTGTGTGTGTCTGTGTGTGTGTGTGTTTCTGTTCTTACACTGTAAGAATTCCTCTCTGGTCACTGGTTCAGTAATAACAGCCTGCCCTCCAGACACTGAGACAGAAAGTACACAGTTACATTAGCCACAATAAGTGCATATCAATGTGCTCATCATTAAATCACAGCAGTCACTATTAAATGACTGATTAAATGATTAAGTATTAAGTGAGTATTAACTGACACTATGAGTCTTTAGCTTCACCATCTTCCTTTACAACAAACAAACAAAGAAGGATGTGCGGCCCCTCTAGAGTCATCACTACATCAGGATGATCTTCAGTTCTCTCAGCCATCTGAATTTGTGAGCTAATGGGAGCAGCCATTACCTTCAGTGTATGCAGAGCCCAGAGCTTATGTGTGAAAGTTTATACTTTTATTTGTTTTTGCAGAAATACAAAAAATATGTATTGAAATCTAAATTTAAATTTCATTTGACTTTCTTCAGGTTATTTTCTATATGTGCCTTTTCACACATAGCATAATAAATCTAAGAAGCATGATGCTCACCATTTTACACATGATTCAACGAACTTTTAACATCCTCTATTGTACGTCACTTTGGATAAAAGCATAATGTAATGCAATGTAATGTTATATAACTCTGATTCAAAAGAACTGTGTGAACCCAACAATCTTAGCTAACTGCTGGAGTTTAACAAGGATTTCATTGGCATCAGACTGCATCAGTAGCAAGTTTCCGTTTGCATCATGTGATTTGCACCATCTTTAAATTAAAGGCTGTGGATGCTGACAAAGTCCCCCTGTAATGACTTAGTAAGAGGCGGTAGGACCTCCTTACTGTTTGCTCTTCTGACTGGGAGTTCAGGATCAATATCTAGAAATAAACACAAAGACAACCATTCATCCAAATGCATTTTACATATACTGGGGTTGGGATGATCTAGGATTCACAGGGTGCAAATTCTAGGACATGAATTTACAAGGTAGGCCAAATAAACTGGACCACTTTTTAAGGGGTTAGATCTCCGCAATCACTGAGACTACTACAATCCCCACGCAAACTAAAGCTTTTCAGGTCTCTTTCCAGTGATATCATGGTGGTTTCAGAGCAGGGCACTAGGAGCATTTAAATGAAAATACCCCTAAAAAGTAGCCAATTGGATTTGGATTCATAACCTGATGTGTTTTACTAGTTTTTCAAACTCACCACTCCACTGAAGATGAATAAAAAGGCAAAAGTGTTTAATTTTCTCCCACTAAGTTGAGGATGGGATAATGAAATAAAAAAAAACATTCTTCTAACTGAGGTAACCAGCATTCTTATGTTGTGCATAAGAGTAAATTGGTTATAGTGTGTGTGTGTGTGTGTGTGTGTGTGTGTGTGTGTGTGTGTGTGTGTGTGTGTGGATGCATGATTGCATGTGTGCATGACTCACATTCCTGGATTATCTGGACATTTGTCACTGTTTTGAGATACAGGAGAAAAACATGTTAGTTATTCTTGACTCATGTCCTGCTTTTGAATAAGCTTGTTGAAGATGTGTGTGTAAATTTTATTTTCGTCCAACCTGCTGCAGAAATGTTGACTACTTCCTGCTTGAAGATCAAATCTAATTTCTCCTCCAGCTGCACCTTGAGTGCAGAGACAGATGTTTTCACAGGCTCAAAGCTGGAGAGGCTGAAGGACATGCTGGTTGAAACTGTACTGTAAGGACTATCAGAGATGGACCCTACATTCTGTATAGAAAAACACACAAAAGCGTGAGACAGACCTACTGAAATGAATCCTTATTTGACATTGACAGGACTGTGCTAGGTGCTGACATGTGCTAAGACCACTGTTAAAAGAAAGGTGTGAGCAATGGGTAATCTGCCTTTTGTATGGAGGGGAAGTCCTTCTATACTCACAGTGGTAAATATCTCCCTCTACTGTACTACTATAAATACTGCAGCAGAGGCAGCTCAGCTCTGATTGGCTGGATTGCCAAGGTGAGGAGGCGGAGCTGAGCCATGAAGGGTTTCAGCCCAATTTAAACTCTGGGTGTGACTATAACGTTTTTAATTATTACTCATAAAAAGCTTATGATGACTGTAATTCTACAAAGACTTAGTAAACAGCCAATATCATTAAATAAATGATTAGAGGGTATTTCAAAAATGATTGTGATTGCATATGAATGTGTATGCAAAGCCAAGCCAACATAATAAAATAGGTAAAATCAGGAAATATTTATGCTGGGATATATTTGAATCATGTAACAATTAATGTTGTTACCTTGAGGAAATGGATGTGATCGTGTGTATGTGAAAGCTGCTCCATCTCAGCAACTCTCCTCTTCAGCTCAGCGATCTCCTGCTCCAGTCGCTTCAGGAGTCCTTCAGCCCGACTCACCTCAGCCTTCTCCTGAGCTCTGATCAGCTCTGTCACCTCAGAGCGCCTTCTCTCAAGAGAGCGAATCATCTCAGTAAACTTCCTCTCACTGTCCCCCACTGCCGTCTGTGCAGAGCCCTAACAGGAGACACACAAAGACAAGTCAGAAAACACAGTGGCATTGAAGTGGTTTGTGGTGCTACTGGTGTTGTTTGTTTTCACATTAAGAACAAATCCTGACAAGCAATACATAATAATAGCATTAGTACATTTTGCTGGCTTCTGATCTAACAGCCTGTATGCAAGGAAAAGGAATGTTCGTAAGGAAAAGTGGGTTCTGACACGATAAGCACAATTTTAATAAGTTCAGGGAGTTTTGCACGATAATTTTAGTGTTGGTAGATTAGATCAATTTATAGACTAAAAATGCATAAGGATAAGTTCGATCTTATGTCTTCAAAGGATTGCAAAAAACACCCTGGTCTATGTTAGCCCTGCTATAAGCCTGCCTATGCACTTCCGCTTAATTATTTTATCCCTACAGTGGTAGTCTGGGTTTGCTTCCATTGACATAGTTAACTCCAGTAGAATCTTTACCAGACCAATCAGCAAACAGACAGAGTGTTCGTGAGCAATGACGTCAACAGAGAGTGTTGAGGGAGGATCTAACATCTTTGTAAAGTCTAACATTTTTGACGTCGACTTTGTGTGCTACATTTGCATTGTAGTGTGTAGGCAGCTTTATAGCGAGGCTAACTGCATACATCACAACTGGACGTTGGTGATTGGGAAAAGGCAGATCCAATCGTTTTAAACTTCAGCAGAGTGTACACCTCCAGGAGGAAAACATTTCTCAGTACAGCACAGCCAGACCCTCTGTACAAAATGCAGAGTAGTATGAGGAGTGGGTTTATCAGGGAGACTTTAAAATATTTGACATGTTTTGAATTTGCCTTGTAGAAACACGTTCAAAAAACAATAACAAATGACCAGACTTTATACAAATCCAGCTATCAATACCTGTTCCATATGCAGCACAGACAAACACACACGCACGCACGCACACACACACACACACACCGGATTGTGTTCTTGGTTCATTTCTCACCTTGAAAGTCTCCACAGCTCTCCTCAGCTCCTGTACCTCCTTCTCTCTCTCCTGGATCTTCTGCTGGCATCTTGTCTGGCTCTGCCCCAGCCTTTCCTGTTTAAAGTAGTGGATAATCATTTATGTTTGAATACACATAATCCTCTTATGAAATGTAGGGTTTACACTTTAATTTAATGCCCCTCTTATATCAATTAGGTACAGTGTAACAAATGCTATAACAATATGTCATGTTTTGTCCTTACTCTGTACAATAGAGTTAGGTTTGGTGTTAGGTATGTACAGTGTATGTAGCCTACATAATATTACATATTGTTTGGCCTCCATGTAGATACACTAAAAGAGGAACCATAATGACACCTGCTTGAAAAACTGCAACCATATTGCGGGGTGTATTGAAGACGTCAGGTTATCTAAGACTGGTCTTACCCAGCACTTGACCTTTGCACTTTATCGTCATTTACTGGTTCTGGGTCTGGATAATACTCTTTTAAGGTAACATCGATACAGTAGTAGAAACCCATCTAACAGAGTGGTCATATTGAGAAAGCCTAAAATCATATAGGCTATAGAACAACCATCTCTGGCATAATTATAAGTGCATGTGTTTGTACCTGGTCATTTCAATGTAATCACTGCAATTATAAAGAAGAAAACCAAGAGCAGTTATAAATACTAGCCCGCTTGTAGGAGAAGCATTTGTGTCTAATATTAAACAAGTTGGTTCTACATCTGTATAAAAGGCCATCAAAGATAAAATTATGGTCACATTAAGTTGGGAGGTTAATGTTTCACTGTTGGTAGTGGACCTTGCACCTAATAATCATTTCCTGGAACTAAGTCAGATTCTATCCATCCATTAAATTTGTGACAATATGCATAAATATGCATCTACATATAATACACATCGTCTCAAAGATATCTGTAGTTTCAGGTCTTACCTTTTTGTTACTCCATTCCGCTGTAGCGGCGACTGTGTCGTGGCCTTTATGCTGGTCCATCGTGCACAAATAGCAGATACAACTCTGATCAGTACGACAAAATATTTCAAAAACTTTCTTATGACGGGAGCAAATCCTTTCCTGTAGCTGACCAGTGGCATCAATTATTGAATGATTTCTACCAGGGTTAACTTCATTGTGAACTTTAAAGTGAGTTTCACAATACGACAGCAGACAATCCAGACAGGACTTCACGGCTTTACATTTTCTCACGGAGCAAAGATCACACTCCACATCTCCATGGTCAGCAGGGGCATCAGATTGAATTCTAGTCTTCCTGATTTCTTCCACTAGCTCAGCCATAATATTATTCTTCTTTAAAACAGGTCTTGAAGTGAACGTCTCTCTACACTGGGGGCAGCTGTAAACTCCCTTCGTATCTTCCTGATCCCAGCAGTCCTTAATGCAGCCCGAACAGTAATTGTGTCCACAGTTAAGTGTCACTGGATCCTTCAGTAGATCCAAACAAATAGGACACACGAAAAGATCTGGTTTACTTGACATCGCTTCTGCCATTTTTCTCAACTGCTCACGAACACGTCAAGAGCGGTCTAGCAACACTTCACCTTCAGTTTCATTTCAGTGCACTGCTTCCCTGAAGGCGCTGTTACTGGTGTTTAACAGTGGAGTAATGGTGCCACCTGCTGCCATTTGGTATTAAATCAACTTTTTGCAGTGTAATTTCAACTCATTTTTCAACACTAAGTTTACACTTAAATTCGTAAATGAACACTTTTGCTGAACACTAAAAAAATGAAAGAGAATTTTGCTGTGTGGCCTCTGAGATGAGAGTCTACGTTAGCTGGTATGAGGTTCTGCCTGTCACCACCTTGCTCAACCACAGTGATGTTGTGAGTAATTTATCTTAAGAAACATTTGCCGATGCCCTCCCGCTATCTGAGATATGAAAAAGTATGGTGCAGTGCAAAGCAAAACAAAAATCCTAAGTGTGCCACAAAGGAGAGAGGGAGCAATGCCTGCATTAGTCAGTAGGCATTTATGCCCCAGGCAGCCCAATTAGGCCAACCAGCATCAGCTGTGCTCAAGCTCCACCTATGAAGCCATCAGCAGAACAGAGAGAGAGACACACAGCACAGACACACAACACAGGCAGATTTGGGATAATTTGTAATAATGGCAAACATGCAATGGGCTTGTTTGAAATGACTGATTGCCTGAGTGGCTTGTTCGGTGACGTTCGGTTGAAGGCTGTCCAAAAACATCACTATTTCAAGTCCAGAATGCATTGCTTTTAGGCCAGCCACTCAGCCAGCCAGCCATTTCAAACAAGCCCAATGACAGTCCAGTGAGTGAGCCCAGTAAGTTTAGTGACTGTTGTGTTGTGTGTGTGTATTTGCCTGCAGGAGGGTATCTGGTACTGGACTGATGGATCTGCATTCAATTTTGCTGACTGGGCACAAGGTCAACCCGACAACTTTGGTCACGAGGACTTCCTCATGATGAGCCCATACGGTAAAACTCCAATGCAAACAAACAAACAAACAAACTTGAATTTAATTAAAATGAAATAAAATACTGCATATAAACACTACCTTCAGTTCTTGCCTCCACATAACATGGATTTATCTTAAATGTTCATTTTCATGCTGTATACATACAGAGAAATGTACCTGACACATCATTACAATAGAATATTGTCACACGTCATCAACTTGTCCAATGAAGGCACACACAGCCACTTTCCCCTTTTTTTCTTCAGCTAACCTGCGCTGGAAGGACCTGCGCTGTGACTTTACGATGCCGTTTGTCTGCTCACGCAAGCCGCAGATGACTGATGTCATCTCGTGCAGACCGTAGGTGTGATGCCGTGACAGCCTGGACACTGCTTGCCTCGTTTCACCCAAAACAGTTCTTGTGGGAAAAGCCAACTGTGTGCAGAAATAATGCCACTACAAATTGTGTTCTTTTTCCCCTTGAAAAATCCCGCATGCCCCAGTGGTCCCATGTTTTTATTTTGAGATCTGTGGAAACTGAAAACATGTGTTTCTCACTCTGACCCACTGTTTTCTGTTTAAGGAAACGCACATTGATGGACAACATTCATACCACACTTTCTTTCTCTCTGCGTGTGTGTGTGTGTGTGTGTCTGTGTGTGTGTGTGTGTGTGTGTGTGTGTGTGTAAACAACTCTTACAGGCATATTGGGTGTCTGGATGTCATCGTTATCACAGTATCTAATACCCTGAAAAGTATCAGACATCCTGTGTCACTCCACACCATGATACGGATATCTGGAGTGTTAAACTGAATGAAGACATTGCATTTATTGCATTTGCATTGCATTTGTTTACCCCAGTCCACCACCCACCTGCATTTCACACAATGAATATGGCTATTTAACTTATCAATGAACTGTATTCATACAATGGAAATACTTCTAAATGACACATTATATTGGGAGAAAACTCTTTTATTAATACGAATTGGTTATAGTGTAAAATTACGAAATATATTAGATACAATTTGGGAATAGACATGGATAAGGGGTTCAATCATTGAGAAAACATACATTAAACATACTTCAACATCTGCATTTAACATACAGAACACACAGCATTTGTATTAGCAGAAACTTTTCTTTCAATCTCAGGAACTAATTGAAATATAATATTGCAGCACAATTTTAAACAGATCTAGATCTAAGTAGTATTATTTATGTTAGATGTAATATGGAAATGTACATTTACCATACACATCCAAGATGATTCAAATTATTAAAAATACATCTGCATGCATTTTACATAGCCCACCACCTGCATGATAACATGTTATATACTGTATATCACATCCTTTTTAACATGCTTATTGTAGGACATTTTAAGAAGGCTAATTTAGGTGTCAGATTTCATACATCTTGTTGTCTTCATATTCGACCTTCCAGCAGGGTCTTAAGCAGTGACATAGCGACTCCCCCATGATATGAAGGGAAAGGGAAGGAGGTTTGAGGGGGCATGCACACTGATCTCTAAAGAACACCATTATTATATCTCTGGGCCTGAAGGAGAGGGAATGGATGGTGGGAGCTGGTCAGAGGATCACGGTGTGCACAATTCTGGGATCAGGGTGGCATTCCTCATGGAATGGCCTCTGGCTGCTGTGGTGTCATGGCATGTGATACAGCAGAGGGGTTAGTACTGTAGGTCCTGTTGAGGCCTGGAGGTGTGTGTGTTTCTGTGTGTGTGTGT
>CM059281.1:16488633-16651133 GCA_030347295.1 Setipinna tenuifilis | reverse complement strand
GCAGCTTTATTGCCCGGCTAACTGCATACATCACAACTGGACGTTAGTGTTCGGGTAAAGGCAGATCCAATCGTTTTAAACTTCAGCGGAGTCTACACCTCCAGACCCTCTGTATCCAGCTATCCATACCTGTTCCATATACAGTATATACATGTATATATGCCCCCCCTCCCACATACACACACACACACACACACACACACACCGGCTTGTGCTCTTGGTTCATTTCTCACCTTGAGAGTCTCCACAGCTCTCCTCAGCTCCTGTACCTCCTTCTCTCTCTCCTGGATCTTCTGCTGCCATCTTGTCTGGCTCTGCCCCAGCCTTTCCTGTTTGAAATATACGGACACAATTGGATCATTTCACGTGAAATCAGACACTTTGGGACCCGACCGACACGGATTTTAATCCCACTTGGTGTGCCTTTTTATTGGCAAGGTAGAACACCAGATCTGTGTTTGCGTGAGTCTGGCACCAATATTAAGGGAGAAATAGACCAAGAAAGATTACTTTATGTGGGTAGGACACTATATATTCAGTCTTGATTTTTTCAGCCTAGGTCAGTCACACAGACATGGCGCTGGTCTTGTTTGAAAGCTCTTTTCTGGCTCTACAACTCACACAAACTGCAGGTAATACAACAATGATTAGAATATGAATTATGAGAAATCAAAATATTAAAAATTGAATATAAAAAAAAACCTATATTGTAAAATGGCCAGTCTCCTGTGTAAACCTAGTTTATAATGTCATGAACAAAACCTGAAGTTGTCGAGTTTGGCTCTCTTTTCCTTTCAGAGATAATGTGACTTAAAGGTTGAAATGAGTTGTAATAAAATAGTAATAGACTAGTGTTAGAGAAGAGTTAGCCCACCTGACATGAATACCCCACCTGACTCAATTGAGAGTCACCAGGAACAGTGTAGGTAAAATATATAACATGACATGTTCTTAAGTCTACATGTAGATACACTAAAACAAGAACCATAAAATGAAGTGCTACCAAATTACGCTTGCTGGTAAAACAGCACACCATATTGCGAGGTGTAAATGGTTTGGAATGGTAAAACTGATTTGTCTGGTTTATCTAAGCATTTGACCTTGCACTTTGTCATTTCCTCGTTCTTCATACAGTAGATTAATGCATCATACTTAAAAATATGTACAAAAGAAGAATTTTTTGTACATATTTTGTTTTGTTTTGAATAGAGTGATGACCATGCACAGATGAGTTATACCTACAATGTACAAACTAAATTGTGAAAAAATATTGAAAAATATGGTTAATACTCTCTTTTCAACCAATATTAATACAGTAGTACCCATTTAACACAATTCATATCATATTCAGAGATCTTTGGCATAATTATATGACAGTTTAGTCATATCATAGTGATTTCAATGTGATGTCATGTAGGAGAAACACTTGTGTCTAATATTAAACAAGTTGGTTGCGAACCTGTAGAAAAGGCCATCATATAGCAAGATGAGATATGCTCACACGGAAGGTTAATGTCACGCTGTATTTACGTAGGACTGGAGCTTGCACCTAATAATCATTTCCTGGATCTTTCCGTCTACAATGGGCGGCACTAAAAGCAAAGTCAGACTAAAGCAGTCGCGAACAAAGTCAGATCCTATGAAACCATTGTAATTGTGGCAGTAAACATAAATATGCACACATGCATCATATGATGTCTCAAAGTTATTTGTAGTTCCAGGCAGGCCTTACCTTTTTGTTACTCCATTCTGCTGTAGCGGCGACTGTGTCGTGGCCTTTATGCTGGTCCATCGTGCACAAATAGCAGATACAACTCTGATCAGTACGACAAAATATTTCAAAAGCTTTCTTGTGGCGGGAGCAAATCCTTTCCTGTAGCTGACCAGTGGCATCAATTATTGAATGATTTCTACCAGGGTTAACTTCATTGTGAACTTTAAAGTGAGTTTCACAATACGACAGCAGACAATCCAGACAGGACTTCACAGCTTTACATTTTCTCACGGAGCAAACATCACACTCCACATCTCCATGGTCAGCGGGAGCATCAGATTGAATTCTAGTCTTCCTCATTTCTTCCACAAGCTCAGCCATAATATTATTCTTCTTTAAAACAGGTCTTGAAGTGAACGTCTCTCTACACTGGGGGCAGCTGTAAACTCCCTTCGTATCTTCCTGATCCCAGCAGTCCTTAATGCAGCCCGAACAGTAAGTATGTCCACAGGTAAGTGTCACTGGATCCTTCAGTAGATCCAAACAAATAGGACACACGAAAAGATCTTGTTTACTTGACATCGCTTCTGCCATTTTTCTCAACTGCTCACGAACACGTCAAGAGCGGTCTAGCAACACTTCACCTTCAGTTTCATTTCAGTGCACTGCTTCCCTGAAGGCGCTGTTACTGGTGTTTAACAGTGGAGTAATGCTGCCACCTGCTGCCATTTGGTATTAAATCAACTTTTTGCAGTGTAATTTCAACTCATTTTTCAACACTAATTTTACACTTAAACTCGTAAATGAACACTTTTGCTGAACACTGAAAAATGAAAGAGAATTTTGCTGTGTGGCCTCTGAGATGAGAGTCTACGTTAGCTGGTATGAGGTTCTGCCACAGGCACACAGCACACACACACAACACAGGCACACAACACAGGCAGATTTGGGACAGTTTGTAATAATGACAAACATGCAATGGGCTTGTCTGAAATGACTGATTGCTTGAGTGGCTTGTTCGGTGATGTTCGGTCGAAGGCTGTCCAAAAACATCACTATTTCAAGTCCAGAATGCATTGCTTTTAAGCCAGCCACTCAGCCAGCCAGCCATTTCAAACAAGCCCAATGACAGTCCAGTGAGTGAGCCCAGTAAGTTCAGTGACTGTTGTGTTGTGTGTGTGTATTTGCCTGCAGGAGGGTATCTGGTACTGGACTGATGGATCTGCATTCAATTTTGCTGACTGGGCACAAGGTCAACCCGACAACTTTGGTCACGAGGACTGCCTCATGATGAGCCCATACGGTAAAACTCCAATGCAAACAAACAAACTTAAATTAATTAAATAAAATAAAATACTGCATATAAACACTACCCCCAGTCGTTTTCTCCACTTAACATAGGTACACTTAACATTTCTCTTAAATGTTCATTTTCATGCTGTATACATACAGAGAAATGTACCTGACACATCATTACAATAGAATATTGTCACACGTCATCAACTTGTCCAATGAAGGCATACACAGTCACTTGCCCCTTTTTTTCTTTAGCTAACCTGCGCTGGAACGACCTGCGCTGTGACTTTACGATGCCGCTTGTCTGCTCACGCAAGCCGCAGATGACTGATGTCATCTCGTGCACACCGTAGGTGTGATGCCGTGACGGCCTGAACACTGCTCGCCTCGTTTCACCCAAAACAGTTCTTGTGGGAAAAGCCAACTGTGTGCAGAAATAATGCCACTACAAATTGTGTTCTTTTCCCCCTTGAAAACATAAAATAATCAGAAACCACTCGCATGTTCTAGCTACTTACTCCTTGTTCCGCATCCCCCACTGCTGCCACGTGTTTATTTCGAGATCTGTGTAAACTGAAAAAATGTGTTTCTCACTCTGCCCCACTCTGTCTCTCTCTCGGCGTGTGTGTGTGTGTGTGTGTGAGAGAGAGATAACAGTGAATGCATAAAGTGATTGTAAAAAACTCTTACAGGCATATTGGGTGTCTGAATGTTATAGTATCTAATAACCTGAAAAGTATGACACAAATCATTCAATGCATTTAGACTTAATGACACTTTTTTAGTTTATGTGGTGAGATATTAAAATTCATCCTCACATCATTTCAATATATTGCAACATATCAGAAATCCCTTCACAAGGTTTGTCTCATAGACAGTCTATGCTCTCAATATCCTGTGTCACTCCACACCATGATACAGATATCTGGAGTGTTAAACTGAATGAAGACATTGCATTTATTGCATTTGCATTGCATTTGTTTACCCCAGTCCACCACCCACCTGCATTTCACACAATGAATATGGCTTTTTAACTTATCAATGAACTGTATTCATACAATGGAAATAATTCTAAATGACACATTATATTGGGAGAAAACTCTTTTATTATCAAGAATTGTTTATAGTGTAACATTACAAAATATATTAGATAAAATTTGGAAATAGACATGGATAAGGGGTTCAATCATTGAGAAAACATACATTAAACATACTTCAACATCTGCATTTTAACATACAGAACACGCAGCAGTTTTATTAGCAGAAACTTTCTTTTCAATCTCAAGAACTGATTAAAAATAATATTGCAGCACATATTTTAAACAGATCTAGACCTAACTAGTATTATTTTATGTAAAATGTAATATGGAAATGTACATTTACCATACACATCCAAAATGATTCAAATTATTAAAAATACATCTGCATGCATTTTACATAGCCCACCACCTGCATGATAACATGTTATATACTGTATATCACATCATTATAAACATGCTGATTTTAGGACATTTTAAGAAGGCTCATTTAGGTATCAGATTTCATACATCTTGTTGTCTTCATATTCGACCTTCCACCAGGGTCTTAAGCAGTGACATAGCGACTCCCCCATGATATGAAGGGAAAGGGAAGGAGGTTTGAGGGGGCATGCACACTGATCTCTAAAGAACACCATTATTATATCTCTGGGCCTGAAGGAGAGGGAATGGATGGTGGGAGCTGGTCAGAGCATCACGGTGTGCACAATTCTGGGATCAGGGTGGCATTCCTCATGGAATGGCCTCTGGCTGCTGTGGTGTCATGGCATGTGATACAGCAGAGGGGTTAGTAGGTCCTGTACTAACTACTAGTCCTGTTGAGGCCTGGAGGTGTGTGCGTGTGTGTGTGTGTGTGTGTGTGTGTGTGTGTGTGCGCGCAGCTGGCTCCTCAGTATTAGGATGTGTGTGACCGGTGAAATCAGTGAACAGGTAAATCAGGGTAGACTTTGTGTGTGAGTGAATCTGGTGTGGACTCTGTGCAGGAGGGTCACTGTGTCAGAGAGATGCTGTAGAAGGCCAGACTTCCTGCCCTGTGATCCACATACAGTCCTATTCTGGAGCTGCGTACTAGACAGCATTTAGGCTTTCTTTCCCTGAATCAGCAGCTGGAGCTGGAGATTTACAGGACTGGACATGACATACAATGTGTGATGTCATGATGTGTGTCAGCCAAAGTACAGCACATACAGTCGTGTGTGTGTGTGTGTGTGTGTGTGTGTGTGTGTGTGTGTCTGTGTGTGTGTGTGTGTGTGTGTGTGTGCGTGTGCGTGTGTGTGTGTGTGTGTGTGTGTGTGTGTGTGTGTGTGGTGATACGTGTTAAGCGTCAGTGTGTGGTTTGTTGGTCATTGTCTCCAAGGTCAGAGAATCTCAGGTCCAGCTGCTAGATCATTTCTGTGATTTGTGTTATATGTAAGGAATAACAGCCACAAAGGCGTGCATTAGACTGAATTAATCAATGCTGACGGAGCCGAATAACTAATGTGTGCATGTGAGTCACAAGAGCTTCACTGCTGATCCATAATTCAACCCAAACCCAGGGTAGAGTGTGTGAGAGAATGTGGTCTGGACTTTGTGCAGGAGGGTCATTGTGTCAGAGATGCCGTAGAAGGCGAGAGTTCCTGCCCTGTGATCCACATACACTCCTATTCTGGAGCTGGGTAGTAGAGGGAGCTCAGTGAATTTCTTATTGTGGGCGGAGAATATCTTTTTCTGTTCGACATAAAGTGTCCAGGACTGATCATTGAATCCAAACCAGCAGTCATGTACGCCTCCTCTCCTGCTTATGCTTTTATATGACACTGCTATATTAAACCCCTGCGTCCCACTCCACTCAACTTCCCAGTAGCAGCGTCCAGACACACCCTCTCTACACAGCACCTGACTACACCCATCAAATCTCTCTGGATGATCTAGATATGACTGGGCCTCATTTCTGCACTCCACCCTCCTGTTCCCCTTAGACAGATGGAGCTGTTTGTGTGCAGTGTTTGGATCCAGTGTGAAGTGACAGGAATCTGATGGAAGAGATTACAGGACAGAGATAGATTCTTAGTTTTTTGTCACCTGTGTGTGTGTCTGTGTGTGTGGTGTGTGTGTGTGTGTGTGTGTGTGTGTGTGTGTGTGTATGTATGTATGTATACTACCAGTCAAAAGTTTTAGAACACCCTAATTTTTCCAGTTATTTATTGCAATTCAAGTAGTGAAAGTTCAATTAATACCCTGAAATGGTACAAAGGTAAGTACTGAACAGCCAGAGGTAAAAAAAAAATTGGTTACCTAAAACTGGGAAATAGTGTAGATTTCAGAATTATACAAAAAAATGACTTGTTCAGGGAACACAAAGTTGGTTACCTGATCAACAGGAATGAAGGTTAAATCAGCCTTGACAGCTAGTGCTACTAATTCCTATAGGTGTTCCAACTTTTCTTGATTACTTACAACACCCAATGTTGGTATAAAAGCAGTGTTGAAACACACACTGTGGTACCAGACCCTCAGGAGCATCAGGTGAACAGTATTGTACTGCAGAAAGTAGTGTAATGCTACAAAAATGGCAAGAAAGGGGCAATTAACACTGGGAAAGAGACAGACCATCATAACACTTAAAAGTGTTAGTCTTTCCTACAGGACAATTGCAAAAAAAGTCAAGGTGTCAGTGAGTACAGTTTTCTTCACCATCAAAAGGCACTCAAAAACTGCGGGGAAGTGGTCTGGCAGACCCAAAGCCACAACTGAATCAGAGAACATGTCTCTAAGAGTTAACAAATTGTGTGATAGGCAACTCACAGGACAACAACTTCAAGCAACCAACATGGCTACCACAGCATTCTGCAGCGCCATGCAATACCCTCTGGTATGCGCCTAGTTGGTCAGAGGTTCATCCTACAGCAAGAAAATGACCCAAAACACTAGTCCAAACTATGCCAAAACTACCTCAGGAAAAAAGAACAAGATGGTAAGCTTGAAAACATGGAGTGGCCAGCACAATCTCCAGACTTAAACCCCATCGAGCTGGTTTGGGAAGAACTGGACAGAAGAGTGAAAGTCAAGCAACTTACTAGTGCCACACATTTATGGGAACTTCTGCAACAAACTTTGGAAAAACTTTCTGAACAATATTTGATTTCCCTTGCAGAAAGAATGCCACGAGTATGCTCGGGTGGCTACTTTGATAAGTCAAAAGTTTAGAATACATTTTGGTTTATAAATTGATTTCATGTTTTTTTTTCAACTTAAATTGCGCATTTGTTCTATGCTTTCCTTTTTAGAGTGCAATGACACAATAAACTCAATTTTCAGTAAAAAACTGGAAAAAGTGTGGTGTTCTAAAACTTTTGACTGGTAGTGTATGTATGTATGTATGTATGTATGTATGTATGTATGTATGTATGTATGTATGTGTGTGTGTGTGTGTGTGTGTGGGGGGGGGGGGGGGGGGGGTCCTGTGTGTGTGTGTGTGTGTGTGTGTGCGTTTCTGTTCTTACACTGTAAAAATTCCTCTCTGGTCACTGGTTCAGTAATAACAGCCTGCCCTTCAGACACTGTGACAGAAAATATTACATTAGCCACAACAAGTGCATATCAATGCGCTCACCATTAAATCTCCAGAGTCATCACTACACGAGGATGATCTTCAGTTCTCTCAGCAATCTGAATTTGTGAGCTAATGGGAGCAGTCATTACCTTCAGTGTATACAGAGCCCAGTGCTTATGTGTGAATGTTTGTGCTTCTATTTGTTTTTGTAAAAATACACAAATATATATTGAAATCTGAATTTAAATTTCTTCTGACTTTATTCAGCTTGTTTTCTATCTGTGCCTTTTCACACATGGCATAATACATCTAGGAAGCAGGGCTCACCACTTAACACATGATGCTCACCATTTTACACATTGTTAGCTTGATAGCATAATTGCCTAAGTCATTTTTTTGTGTTTTTGGAAAACAAGAAAAAACACATTTTCTAAAAATCACATGCATATTTTTTATTGATATTTTCACAGAACATTCATGTAGATGTGAGAAAAAGTTTGGAAAAAGAACAAAACCGAACATCATTTTTTTAATCAAATAAAAGTGACTTAGGCAGTTTTGATGTATGCAAAATGGCTGAGAAGGTGTAATGTTTATTTTATATTCTCAGAAAAACTGCCTAAGTCATAGGCATAATCTGCCTAAGTCAAATTGATTGTATAAAAACTGCCTAAGTCCAATGGTAAAACTGCCTAAGTCAAATGAATGACTTAGGCAGCTATGTTTTTTTTTACTTTTATGAGTGTTGTGGTTGGCCAATGACATAGGCAGACAGACAGGATGATGCAGAAGTGGTAGGGGAGTAAAGTTGTGCAAAAATCTCAATTTGACCAAAAAATGACTTAGGCAATTATGCTATGAAGCTAACGACATGATTCACTTTGAGTCCACCCACACCTAACTTTTAACATCCTCTATTATACGTCACTTTGGATAAAAGCATAATGTAATGCAATGTAATGTTTTATAACTCTGATTCAAAAGAACCTGTGTGAACCCAACAATCTTAGCTAACTGCTGGAGTTTAACAAGGATTTCATTGGCATCAGACTGCATCAGTGGCAAGTTTCCGTTTGCATCATGTGATTTGCACCATCTTTAAATTAAAGGCTGTGGATGATGACAAAGTCCCCTAATAATGACTTACTATGAGGCGGTAGGCGCTCCTTCCTGTCTGCTCTTCTGACTGGGAGTTCAGGAACAGTATCTGGAGATAAACACAAAGACAGTTATTCACCCAAATGCATTTTACATCCAGTGGGGTTGGGAGGATCTGGGCTTCACAGGGTGCAAATTCTAGGACATGAATATACAAGGTAGGCCAAATAAACTGGACCACTTTTTAAGGGGTTACATTCCCGCAATCACTGAGACTACCACAATCCCCATGCAAACTAAAGCTTTTCAGGTCTCTCTCCAGTGATATCATGGTGGTTTCAGAGCATGAAAGCAAGGGCACTATGGGCATTTAAATGAAACTACCCCTAAAAAGTAGCCAATTGGTTTTGGATTCATAACCTGATATGTTTTACTAGTTTTTCAAACTCACTACTCCACTGAAGATGAGTAAAAAGGCAAAAGTGTTTAATTTTCTCTCACTAAGTTGAGGATGGGATAATGAAACAAAAAGAAATCATTCTTCTAACTGAGGTCACCAGCATTCTTTACCTGCATTTTAGTGGAAAACTAACATGTGGTCGTCGTATGTGTAGGTATGTTGTGCATAAGAGTAAATTGGCTATGCTGTGTGTGTGTGTGTGTGTGTGTGTGTGTGTGTGTGTGTGTGTGTGTGTGTGTGTGTGTGTGTGTGTGTGTGTATGCATGATTGCATGTGTGAATGACTCACATTCCTGTATTATCTGGACACTTGCCACTGTTTTGAGATACAGAAGAAAAACATGTTAGTTATTCTTGACTCATGTTCTGCTTTTAAAAAGCTTGCTGTGTGTTTAAATTCTATGTTCATCCAACCTGCTGCAGAAATGTTGACTACTTCCTGCTTGAAGATCACATCTAATTTCTCCTCCAGCTGCACCTTGAGTGCAGAGACAGATGTTTTCACAGGCTCAAAGCTGGAGAGGCTGAAGGACATGCTGGTTGAAACTGTACTGTAAGGACTATCAGAGATGGACCCTACATTCTGTACAGAAAAACACACAAAAGCGTGAGACAGACCTACTGAAATGAGTCCTTATTTGACATTGACAGGACTGTGCTAGGTGCTGACATGTGCTAAGACCACTGTTAAAAGAAAGGTGTGAGCAATGGTTAATCTGCCTTTTGTAAGGAGGGGAAGTCCTTCTTTACTCACAGTGGTAAATATCTCCCTCTACTGTACTACTATAAATACTGTAGCAGAGGCAGCTCAGCTCTGATTGGCTGTATTGCCAAGGTGAGGAGGCAGAGCTGAGCCATGGAGGGTTCTAGCCCAATTTAAACTCTGGGTGTGACTATAACGTTTTTAATTATTACTTGTAAAAAGCTTATGATTACTGTATTTCTATGAAAACTGTAGTTCTACGAAGGAAACATCCAAGATTATTAAATAAATGTTTGGAGGGTATTTTGAAAATGATTGCATATGAATGTGTATGCAAAGCCAAGTCAACATCATAAGTTAAATCGGGAAATATTTATGTTGGGATATATTTGAATCATGTAACAATTAATGTTGTTACCTTGAGGAAATGGATGTAATCCTGTGTATGTGAAAGCTGCTCCATCTCAGCAACTCTCCTCTTCAGCTCAGCGATCTCCTGCTCCAGTCGCTTCAGGAGTCCTTCAGCCCGACTCACCTCAGCCTTCTCCTGAGCTCTGATCAGCTCTGTCACCTCAGAGCGCCTTCTCTCAAGAGAGCGAATCATCTCAGTAAACTTCCTCTCACTGTCCTCCACTGCCATCTGTGCAGAGCTCTACCAGGAGACACACAAAGAGAAGTCAGAAAACTTTTTCGCATTAAGAACACATCTTGGCAAGCAATGGCCTACCTCTATGTGTTTGTCCAGTCTTTACAAATAGCATTTATTCAGGTAAATTGGGCAATCAGGTAAAATGGGCCAGATAACCATTGTGTTAATTTTACTGACCAATCACAATGAATACATTTATATTGTTGTAACATTAATACTGCATGTGTTTTAAGTTATTTGATTTCTGTGGTGGGTTGTGGCGAACTCTTATATGAACAGCAGCAGTTTCTGACACGGTAGGCACAATTTCTATATAGATTTTTAAGTAGGTAAAATTTTTCACTATATTTACATATATATTACTATATATTCAGTGTTGGCAGATTATAACAATTAACAGACTGGAAATATTTTTCATGGATAAGTTCGATCTTATGTGCTCAAAGGATTTTTAAAGAATATCCTGGTCTATGCTAGCCTGGTAACCCAACCTCTTGGGAGGGTCTGGCAGTGCTGTATTGAGAAATGTTTTTCTTCCTGGAGGTGTGGTCTCTGCTCAAATTTGAAATGAATGATCTGCCTTTACCACAATTGTTATCATCCAATCGTGATGTTAGTTGTTAGTCTGGAAACTAACAGACTAACAGACAAACAACTAACGGAGCAAGCTGGAAGACTAAACTTTTCCTGAACGCCGTGGGGAGTAGGGCCACGATGTCTCTTCCACAAATGAAACTCATCAAACTTATTCTTCTTGCTCCGACTTTAATTCTTTAATATTCTGAAGCTTTTCCACAACTAGACTGAATGGCCTTGCTTGTTGTTTTTTTTAGACTGGTAGGAATGCTGCCAGTTTGCTGGTCTACATGTTCCCTCCCTATACAAACTGAGCAGAAATCTACTGCAGATTGTGTTTCCAGTTCACTTCTCACCTTGACAGTCTCCACAGCTCTCCTCAGCTCCTGTACCTCCTTCTCTCTCTCCTGGATCTTCTGCTGGCATCTTGTCTGGCTCTGCCCCAACCCTTCCTGTTTGAAATATACAGACACAATTGGGTCATTTCACGTGAAATCAGACACTTTGGGACCCGGCCGACACGGATTTTAATCCCACTTGGTGTGCCTTTTTAGTGGCAAGGTAGAACACCAGATCTGTGTTTGCGTGAGTCTGGCACCAATATTAAGGGAGAAATAGACCAAGAAAGATTACTTTATGTGGGTAGGACACTATATATTCAGTCTTGATTTTTTTCAGCCTAGGTCAGTCACACAGACATGGCGCTGGTCTTGTTTGAAAGCTCTTTTCTGGCTCTACAACTCACACAAACTGCAGGTAATACAACAATGATTAGAATATGAATTATGAGAAATCAAAATATTAAAAATTGAATATAAAAAAAAACCTATATTGTAAAATGGCCAGTCTCCTGTGTAAACCTAGTTTATAATGTCATGAACAAAACCTGAAGTTGTCGAGTTTGGCTCTCTTTTCCTTTCAGAGATAATGTGACTTAAAGGTTGAAATGAGTTGTAATAAATTAGTAATAGACTAGTGTTAGAGAAGAGTTAGCCCACCTGACATGAATACCCCACCTGACTCAATTGAGAGTCATCAGGAACAGTGTAGGTAACATATATAACATGACATGTTCTTAAGTCTACATGTAGATACACTAAAACAAGAACCATAAAATGAAGTGCTACCAAATTACGCTTGCTGGTAAAACAGCACACCATATTGCGAGGTGTAAATGGTTTGGAATGGTAAAACTGATTTGTCTGGTTTATCTAAGCATTTGACCTTGCACTTTGTCATTTCCTCGTTCTTCATACAGTAGATTAATGCATCATACTTAAAAATATGTACAAAAGAAGAATTTTTTGTACATATTTTGTTTTGTTTTGAATAGAGTGATGACCATGCACAGATGAGTTATACCTACAATGTACAAACTAAATTGTGAAAAAATATTGAAAAATATGGTTAATACTCTCTTTTCAACCAATATTAATACAGTAGTACCCATTTAACACAATTCATGTCATATTCAGAGATCTTTGGCATAATTATATGACAGTTTAGTCATATCATAGTGATTTCAATGTGATGTCATGTAGGAGAAACACTTGTGTCTAATATTAAACAAGTTGGTTGCGAACCTGTAGAAAAGGCCATCATATAGCAAGATGAGATATGCTCACACGGAAGGTTAATGTTACGCTGTATTTACGTAGGACTGGAGCTTGCACCTAATAATCATTTCCTGGATCTTTCCGTCTACAATGGGCGGCACTAAAAGCAAAGTCAGACTGAAGGAGTCGCGAACAAAGTCAGATCCTATGAAACCATTGTAATTGTGGCAGTAAACATAAATATGCACACATGCATCATATGATGTCTCAAAGTTATTTGTAGTTCCAGGCAGGCCTTACCTTTTTGTTACTCCATTCTGCTGTAGCGGCGACTGTGTCGTGGCCTTTATGCTGGTCCATCGTGCACAAATAGCAGATACAACTCTGATCAGTACGACAAAATATTTCAAAAGCTTTCTTGTGGCGGGAGCAAATCCTTTCCTGTAGCTGACCAGTGGCATCAATTATTGAATGATTTCTACCAGGGTTAACTTCATTGTGAACTTTAAAGTGAGTTTCACAATACGACAGCAGACAATCGAGACAGGACTTCACAGCTTTGCATTTTCTCACGGAGCAAAGATCACACTCCACATCTCCATGGTCAGCAGGAGCATCAGATTGAATTCTAGTCTTCCTCATTTCTTCCACAAGCTCAGCCATAATATTATTCTTCTTTAAAACAGGTCTTGAAGTGAACGTCTCTCTACACTGGGGGCAGCTGTAAACTCCCTTCGTATCTTCCTGATCCCAGCAGTCCTTAATGCAGCCCGAACAGTAATTGTGTCCACAGCTAAGAGTCACTGGATCCTTCAGTAGATCCAAACAAATAGGACACACGAAAAGATCTTGTTTGCTTGACATCGCTTCTGCCATTTTTCTCACCTGCTCACGAACACGTCAAGAGCGGTCTAGCAACACTTCACCTTCAGTTTCATTTCAGTGCAGTGCTTCCCTGAAGTCGCTGTTACTGGTGTTTAACAGTGGAGTAATGCTGCCATCTGCTGCCATTGTGGGTTAAATCAACTTTTTGCAGTGTAATTTCAACTGCAAATTTTACACGTACACTCTTAAATTAACACTTTTGGTGAACACTGGAAAATTAAAGATTATTTTACTGTGTGGCCTCTGAGATGAGAGTCTACGTTAGCTGGCATGAGGTTCTGCCTGTCATCACCTTGCTCAACCACAGTGATGTTGTCAGTAATTTATCTTAAGAAACATTTGTCGATGGCTTCCTGATATCTGAGATATGAAAGAGTATGGTGTAGTGCAAGGAAAAACAAGCCAGTCAGTCATTTCAAACAAGCCCGTTTGTCTGCTCACGCAAGCCGCAGATGACTGATGTCATCTCGTGCACACCGTAGGTGTGATGCCGTCACAGCCTGGACACTGCTCGCCTCGTGTCACCCAAAACAGTTCTTGTGGGAAAAGCCAACTGTGTGCAGAAATAATGCCACTACAAATTGTGTTCTTTTTCCCCTTGAAAACATAAAATAATCAGAAACCACTCGCATGTTCTAGTTACTTACTCCTCGTTCCACATCCCCCACTGCTGCCACATGTTTATTTTGAGATCTGTGTAAACTGAAAAAATGTGTTTCTCACTCTGACCCACTCTGTCTGTCTCTCGGTGTGTGTGTATGTGTGTGTGTGTGTGTGTGTGTGTGTGTGTGTGTGTGTGTGTGGGTGGGTGGGTGAGAGAGAGAGAGAGAGAGAGAGAACAGTGAATGCATAAAGTGATTGTAAACAACTCTTACAGGCATATTGGGTGTCTGAATGTCATAGTATCTAATAACCTGAAAAGTATCAGCCAAATTATTTAATGCAATGAGACTTAACAACACTTTTTCAGTTTATGTGGTGAGATATTAAAAATTATCTTCACATCATTTCAATATATTGCAACATATCAGAAATCCCTTCACAAGGTTTGTCTTATATACAGTCTATGCTCTCAATATCCTGTGTCACTCCACACCATGATACAGATATCTGGAGTGTTAAACTAAATGAAGACATTGCATTTATTGCATTTGCATTGCATTCGTTTACCCCAGTCCACCACCCACCTGCATTTCACACAATGAATATGGCTATTTAACTTATCAATGAACTGTATTCATACAATGGAAATAATTCTAAGTGACACATTATCTTGGGAGAAAACTATTTTATTATCAAGAATTGTTTATAGTGTAAAATTACAAAATATATTAGATAACATTTGGAAATAGACATGGATAAGGGGTTCAATCATTGAGAAAACATGCATCAAACATACTTCAACATCTGCATTTTAACATACAGAACACACAGTATTTCTATTAGCAGAAACTTTCTTTTTAATCTCAAGAACTGATTAAATATAATGTGGCAGTACATATTTTAAACAGATCTAGACCTAACTAGTATTATTTTATGTAAAATGTAATATGGAAATGTACATTTACCATACACATCCAAGATGATTCAAATTATTAAAAATACATCTGCATGCATTTTACATAGCCCACCACCTGCATGATAACATGTTATATACTGTATATCACATCCTCATAAACATGCTGATTTTAGGACATTTTAAGAAGGCTCATTTAGGTGTCAGATTTCATACATCTTGTCTTCATATTCGACCTTCCACCAGGGTCTTCAGCAGTGACATAGCGACTCCCCCATGATATGAAGGGAAAGGGAAGGAGGTTTGAGGGGGCATGCACACTGATCTCTAAAGAACACCATTATTATATCTCTGGGCCTGAAGGAGAGGGAATGGATGGTGGGAGCTGGTCAGAGGATCACGGTGTGCACAATTCTGGCATCAGGGTGGCATTCCTCATGGAATGGCCTCTGGCTGCTGTGGTGTCATGGCATGTGATACAGCAGGGGGGTTAGTAGGTCCTGTACTAACTACTAGTCCTGTTGAGGCCTGGAGGTGTGTGTGTGTGTGTGTGTGTGTGTGTGTGTGTGTGTGTGTGTGCGGCTGGTTCCTCAGTATTAGTATGTGTGTGTGACAGGTGAAATCAGTGAACAGGTAAATCAGGGTAGACTTTGTGTGTGAGTGAATCTGGTGTGGACTCTGTGCAGGAGAGTCATTGTGTCAGAGAGATGCTGTAGAAGGCCAGACTTCTTGCCCAATGATCCACATACAGTCCTATTCTGGAGCTGCGTACTAGACAGCATTCAGGCTTTTTTCCCCCGAATCAGCAGCTGGAGCTGGAGATTTACAGGACTGGACATTACATACAACGTGTGATGTCATGATGTGTGTCAGCACAAACAGTGTGTGTGTGTGTGTGTGTGTGTGTGTGTGTGTGTGTGTGTGTTGATGCGGTTTAGCTTGACTACAGAGCCGTGTTAACGGTGTCAGTGTGTGGTTTGTTGGTCATTGTCTCCAAGGTCAGAGAATCTCAGGTCCAGCTGCCAGATCATTTCTGTGATTTGTGTTATATGTCAGGAATAACAGCCACAAAGGCGTGCCTTAGACTGAATTAATCAATGCTGACGGAGCCGAATAACTAATGTGTGCATATGAGTCACAAGAGCTTCACTGCTGATTCTAATGCGAACCCAAACCCAGGGTAGAGTGTGTGAGAGAATGTGGTGTGGACTTTGTGCAGGAGGGTCATTGTGTCAGAGATGCTGTAGAAGGCCAGAGTTCCTGCCCTGTGGTCCACATACACTCCTATTCTGGAGCTGGGTACTAGAGGGAGATTAGTGCGCTTATTATTGTGGATGAAAAATGTCTTTTTCTGCTTGACAGTAAGTCTCCAGGACTGATCATTGAGTCCAAACCAGCAGTCCTTTATGTCTCCTCTCCTGCTTATGCTTTTATATGACACTGCTATATCAACCCCGTGCATCCCACTCCACTCAACTTCCCAGTAGCAGCGTCCAGACACACCTTCTCTACACAGCACCTGCTCCCACCTATCAAATCTCTCTGGATGATCTGGATATGACTGGGCCTCATTTCCCCTCTCCACCCTCCTGTTCCCCTCAGACAGATGGAGGTGTTTGTTTGCAGTGTTTGGATCCAGTGTGAAGTGACAGGAATCTGATGGAAGAGAATACAGGAGAGAGATAGATTCTTAGTTTTGTCACCTGTTTGTGTGTTTGTGTGTGTGTGTGTGTGTGTGTGTGTGTGTGTATGTGTGCATGCGTGCATGCTTGCGTGTGTGTGTGTGACTGTGTGTGTTGGGGGGGGGGGGGTGGGGGGGGGTCTTGTCTGTGTGTGTGTGTGTGTGTGTGTGCGTTTCTGTTCTTACACTGTAAGAATTCCTCTCTGGTCACTGGTTCAGTAATAACAGCCTGCCCTCCAGACACTGAGACAGAAAGTACACAGTTACATTAGCCACAATAAGTGCATATCAATGTGCTCATCATTATAGCACAGCAGTCGCTACATTAGCCACAATAAGTGCATGTAAATGTGCTCATCATAATAGCACAGCAGTCGCTATTAAATGACTACACATTTAGTACTAAGTCAGTATTAAGTGACACTATGAGTCTCCAGCTTCACCACCTTCCTTTACAACAAATAAATAAAGATGGACGTGCGGTCCCTCCAGAGTCATCACTACATCAGGATGATCTTCAGTTCTCTCAGCAAACTGAATTTGTGGGCTAATGGGAGCAGTCATTACCTTCAGTGTGTACAGAGCCCAGTGCTTATGTGTGAAAGTTTGTGCTTTTATTTGTTTTTGTAAAAATACACAAATATGTATTGAAATCTGAATTAAAATTTCATCTGACTTTCTTCAGCTTGTTTATTATGCTATGTGCCTTTTCACACATAGCATAATACATCTAGGAAGCAGGACTCACCACCTAACCCATGATGCTCACCATTTTACACATGATTCACTTTGAGCCCAACCACACCTAACTTTTAACATCCTCTATTGTACGTCACTTTGGATAAAAGCATAATGTAATGCAATGCAATGTTATATAACTCTGGTTCAAAAGAACCTGTGTGGACCCAGCAATCTCAGCTAACAAGGATTTCATTGACATCAGACTGCATCAGTGGCAAGTTTCCGTTTGCATCATGTGATTTGCACCATCTTTAAATTAAAGGCCGTGGATGCTGACAAAGTCCCCCAGTAAGGACTTACTATGAGGCGGTAGGTGGTCCTTACTATTTGCTCTTCTGACTGGGAGTTCAGGATCAGTATCTGGAAATAAACACAGAGACAACCATTCACCCAAATGCATTTTACATCCAGTGGGGTTGGGAGGATCTGGGCTTGTAAATATACAAGGCAGGCCAAAAAAACTGGACCACTTTTAAAGTGGTTATATCTCTGCAATCATCGAGACTACAACAATTCCCACACAAATGGCTTTCAGGTCTCGTTCCAGTGACCACTATGGGCATTTGAATAAAACTACCCCTAAAGATATATAAGTTGCCAATTGCTTATGGCTTCATAACCTGATAATTGTTATGAATGCACCAGCATTCTTTGCCTGCATTTTAGCGGAAAACTTGAACCTTTCAAGTTCACAATGTATGTGGCTCATGTGCAGGGACATTATTTTCTCTGCTTCTTGATAAAAGTGTTGTCATTGTAAAAAGCGATGGAGGACATATTTAATACCTTTTCCACCATAAAAAAGTTAGTTTAAAACAGGACGTTAGTTCAAATAAGCATGCTGTGTGATATACCATACCAGCCCTGAACAAAAGTGCCCAATGTTGACTGTGCAGAACTGTTTGACCACCATGACTGTCCTTACAGTGCATGTTGCAATCATATATGTAGGTTTGTTGTGCATAAGAGTAAATTGGTTATGTTTGTGTGTGTGTGTGTGTGTGTGTGTGTGTGTGTGTGTGTGTGTGTGTGTATGTGTGTGTGTGTGTGTGTGTGTGTGATTGCATGTGTGAATAACTCACGTTGGATTATCTGGACATTTGCCACTGTTTTGAGATACAAAAGAAAAACATGTTAGTTATTCTTGACTCATGTCCTGCTTTTGAATAAGCATGTTGAAAACGTGTGTGTAAATTCTATTTTCGCCCAACCTGCTGCAGAAATTCTGACTACTTCCTGCTTGAAGATCAAATCTAATTTCTCCTCCAGCTGCACCTTGAGTGCAGAGACAGATTTTTTCACAGGCTCAAAGCTGGGGAGGCTGAAGGTGATGCTGGTTGAAACTGTACTGTAAGGACTATCAGAGATGGACCCTACATTCTGTATAGAAAAACAAACAAAAGAGTGAGACAGACCTACTGAAATGAGTCCTTATTTGACATTGACAGGACTGTGCTAGGTGCTGACATGTGCTAAGACCACTGTTAAAAGACAGGTGTGAGCAATGGTTAATCTGCCTTTTGTAAGGAGGGGAAGTCCTTCTATACTCACAGTGGTAAATATCTCCCTCTACTGTACTACTATAAATGCTGTAGCAGAGGCAGCTCAGCTCTGATTGGCTGTATTGCCAAGGTGAGGAGGCGGAGCTGAGCCATGAAGGGCTCTAGCCCAATTTAAACTCTGGGTGTGACTATAACGTTTTCAATTATTACTCATAAAAGGCTTATGATGCCTATACTTCTACAAAGATCTAGGAAACAGTCAAGATCATTAAATGAATGTTTGAAGGTATTTTGAAAATTATTGTGATTACATATGAATGTGTATGCAAAGCCAAGCCAACATCATAAAATAAGTTCAATCGGGAAATATGTATGTTGGGATATATTTGAATCATGTAACAATTAATGTTGTTACCTTGAGGAAATGGATGTGATCCTGTATATGTGAAAGCTGATCCATCTCAGCAACTCTCCTCTTCAGATCAGCGATCTCCTGCTCCAGTCGCTTCAGGAGTCCTTCAGCCCGACTCACCTCAGCCTTCTCCTGAGCTCTGATCAGCTCTGTCACCTCAGAGCGCCTTCTCTCAAGAGAGCGAATCATCTCAGTAAACTTCCTCTCACTGTCCTCCACTGCCGTCTGTGCAGAGCTCTACCAGGAGACACACAAAGAGAAGTCAGAAAACACAGTGGCATCATGCATCGAAGTGGTTTGTGGTGCTACTGGTGTTTGTTTTCACATTAAGAACAAATCCTGACAAGCAGTATATAATAATAGCATTAGTACATTTTGCTGGCTTCTGATCTAACAGCCTGTATGCAAGTAAAAGGACTGTTCGCGAGGAAAAGTGGGTTCTGACACGATAAGCACAAACAAGTTCAGGGAGTTTTGCACGATAATTTTAGTGTTGGTAGATTAGATCAATTTATAGACTAAAAATGCATAAGGATAAGTTTGATCTTATGTCTTCAAAGGATTACAAAAAAACACCCTGGTCTATGTTAGCCCTGCTATAAGCCTGCCTATGCACTTCCGCTTAATTACTTTATCCCTACAGTGGTAGTCTGGGTTTGCTTCCATTGACATAGTTAACTCCAGTAGAATCTTTACCAGACCAATCAGCAAACAGACAGAGTGTTCGTGAGCAATGACGTCAACAGAGAGTGTTGAGGGAGGATCTAACATCTTTGTAAAGTCTAACATTTTTGACGTCGACTTTGTGTGCTACATTTGCATTGTAGTGTGTAGGCAGCTTTATAGCGAGGTTAACTGCATACATCACAACTGGACGTTAGTGTTCGGGTAAAGGCAGATCCAATCGTTTTAAACTTCAGCGGAGTCTACACCTCCAGACCCTCTGTACAACATGTACATGCAGAGTAGTGTGAGGAGCAGGTTTATAGGGGAGATATTTTACATATTTTGAATTTATCTTGTAGAAACACATTTAGTTTAAAAAAACAATAACAAATGACCAGACTTTTTACAAATCCAGCTATCAAAACCTGTTCCCATATACAGTATATACATGTAGGCTATATATGCCCCCCCTCCCACATACACACACACACACACACACAGGCTTGTGCTCTTGGTTCACTTCTCACCTTGAGAGTCTCTACAGCTCTCCTCAGCTCCTGTACCTCCTTCTCTCTCTCCTGGATCTTCTGCTGCCATCTTGTCTGGCTCTGCCCCAGCCTTTCCTGTTTAAAATTGTAATGATTCATGTTCAAATACACATAATCCTCTTATGGAATGTAGGTTTTACACTTTATTTTAATGTCCCTGTTATATCAATTAGGTACAGTGTGACAAAGGGTATAACAACATGTAATGTTTTGACCTTACTTTGTACCATAGGGTTAGGGTTAGGTATGCACAGTGTAGGTAACCTACATAATATTACATGTTGTTTGGCCTCCATGTAGATACACTAAAAGAGGAGCCATAAAATAAAGTGTTGCCAAATTACACCTGCTTGTAAAACTGCACACCATATTGCGGGGTGTAAATGTGTTCATATTGAAAACGTTGGGTTATCTAAGACTGGTCTTACCCAGCACTTGACCTTTGCACTTTATCGTCATTTACTGGGTCTGGATAATACTCTTTTAAGCCAACATCGATACAGTGTTAGAAACATATCCAACACAGTGGTCATATTCAGAAAGCTTAAAATCATAGGCTATAGAACAACCATCTCTGGAATAATTATAAGTGCGTATGTTTATACATGGTCATTTCAATATAAAGTAATCATTGCAATTATAAAGAAGAAAACTAAGAGCAGTTATAAATACTAGCCCGCTTGTAGGAAAAGCACTTGTGTCTAATATTAAATAAGTTGGTTCTAAACCTGAATAAAGGGCCATCATATAGCAGGATAAGATTATGGTCGCATTAAGTTGGGAGGTTAATGTTTCACTGTTGGGCAGTGGACCTTGCACCTAATATTCATTTCCTGGAACTAAGTCAGATCTTATACATCCATTATATTTGTGACAATATGCATACATATGCATCTACATATAATACATATCGTCTCAAAGATATCTGTAGTTTCATGTCTTACCTTTTTATTACTCCATTCCGCTGTAGCGGCGACTGTGTCGTGGCCTTTATGCTGGTCCACCGTGCACAAATAGCAGATACAACTCTGATCAGTACGACAAAATATTTCAAAAACTTTCTTATGACGGGAGCAAATTCTTTCCTGTAGCTGACCAGTGGCATCAATTATTGAATGATTTCTACCCGGGTTAAGGTCGTTGTGAGCTTTAAAGTGAGTTTCACAATACGACAGCAGACAGTCCAGACAGGACTTCACAGCTTTGCATTTTCTCACGGAGCAAACATCACACTCCACATCTCCATGGTCAGCAGGAGCATCAGATTGAATTCTAGTCTTCCTCACTTCTTCCACAAGCTCAGCCATAATAGTATTCTTCTTTAAAACAGGTCTTGAAGTGAACGTCTCTCTACACTGGGGGCAGCTGTAAACTCCCTTCGTATCTTCCTGATCCCAGCAGCCCTTAATGCAGCCCGAACAGTAATTGTGTCCACAGCTAAGAGTCACTGGATCATTCAGTAGATCCAAACAAATAGGACACACGAAAAGATCTTGTTTACTTGACATCGCTTCTGCCATTTTTCTCACCTGCTCACAAACACGTCAAGAGCGGTCTAGCAACACTCCACCTTCAGTTTCATTTCAGTGCACTGCTTACCTGAAGGCGCTGTTACTGGTGTTTAACAGTGGAGTAATGCTGCCATCTGCTGCCTTTTGATGATATATATAAGAAGGTGTGTGTTTGTGTGTGTTTATGTTTATTTGTTTGGTCTTAAGTTGTGGGCATCAGCATTTTTTAAAGATTTATTTTTGTTTATTATTTTGATATTTAAAATCTCCTCTACCGAGGCGCTGTTTCATATTTCATCCAGAGAGGCAGAGTTTGGTTATGACAGCACAGAACGGTCGGTGAACATCAGCTGTTACCACCATGATGAGCTGCTCACCATTCTACAGCGCTACTCTAGAATCTTTGGCCCTGCCTCCCTGATCATTACCATAGACAGTAGAAGAAAGAGGTTTGTCCAGTTCTTATATATAGTCTGTGGGTTAGACTGAAAAATTACTGCGGCCAAAAAGCTGGCACCGCAACCCGATATCGAAACTGATGCGTCCTTAAACCGACGCAACACTATGCACTGAAATGCGTCCGATTTTTGACGCATGGTCCATCATATCACATGCGCAGTAGGCGACACTGCTGAATCTGGCTGCCTGGAGCCGCCATTGAAACGACTGGACTTCTTTAAATCTTATAAAACAAAACTTTAATGCTGCTCAATATACAACAGTATATGCCAATAGCACAACAAAGTCTACACTATTCATTACTGTGCTTGTATGGGCTATTTAACTTACGTCTGCCTTTTGTTTTGCAGCCAAAACAGTTCGCCAGATTAAAAAGAGCAGATTCAGCACGGTATAGCTATGAAAAATTGCAGAAATATTTTGAGTACCAAATAAGAACATTCTTATTTTTGGAAGAATATCTACTATGGAATTTTGAAATATAATATACCCACCAGCACACCCAGCTAATAATACCTGTGTGGCGAAAGTCCAGATAAGCTTGAAACAATAGTATTAGCCTACCACCAATAATGATGTCATTTATTTGCGACAATTTGCTCTGCTGCTGCTGTTGCCTGCATGTCAATATGGCTCTGCAATGGGCTCTACCCGAACCTTCTGCCTCAACGGGTAAGTTAATTAGATTAATAATATTAATATTTCTTTCCTGGTTTATTTAAACGCACAGCTTTAAGACCGCACCAAGCTTAGGTTTTCATACGTCTTCAAACATTTGCTTCTCGTTTCGAAGAGATCAATGGTAAGCTAATGTTTATCAAAACACCGTTGGCTTACTACTCAGAAAGCAGTATTTCACTGTCTAACTTTGATGTGTATAAAACGACGGTGAAAATATGTCGTAGAGTTTACCCCTAAAGATTTCATTTTGAACCTAACTTGAACTAAAGGATAACAGATTGAAAGTAGTTACACCAACTAATGTAGGATTATTATAATGAAGGTAGCCTGCTTAGCATTTTTGCTAATTCACAGATGTGATTGTACAATCGATAATGCAGTATTAAAAAGCTCTGCCAATAAAAGAAAATAGGTCATTCCCCACCTTCGCAAGTTGGATATTTTTAAGCCCCACCTGTTCCTAGTGTCCCAGCAAAATATTATTCGCCACGGTTTTACAGACCGAATTCATGTAATATTTTTGTTTACTGCCCAGGATCTGATCCGATTCTTACTTTTGATGTAGGTCTATTGATAAGTTTGCTTGCTCGTGGCTGTTTGGTCTTGTATGCACTCTCTATGTCAATGAAAAAGAGCTTTACTTATGTCTGTTTTCATTCTTTTGTATATATGTTATACTCGCTACATTTTGTCCATTCGTTCGTAGTTAATATCTCTTTCCAGGTGTCCCAGAACTTCCAAATTAATGTGGTGTTTTGAAGCGTCTGAGACATGATTGTGACCAAGAAAGGTTAGAAGGGCAAGATCCTCAGGCTGAAAGCATGCATTAATACAGGTCAGTAGCCAGTAGTCTGATTTTAAGCTGTTTCGAACTCATCTCACAATATCTGTACTCACAAAGCACATTCAAAGGAAGCACTTTCTTACACAGCCCTGTCTTTGTAAAATGCAAATAAACAAAAGTATTGATAAGTGAACAAAAGTATTGATAAGACCATACTTTAATGCATGGTGTGATATGATGTGTAGTTTGACTGAAATTATGGTAAACTACACATAAATAAGTCATTATTCAGCTGTAAAAGTGTAAATGTATTTGTCAATGAATTCATGTTTACACAGATGCACCAATCCAATACTGACATAGCAGGAGATTGGGTGTCAGTGACGCACAACTTCAGGTTATTGTGTATAATTGTGCCAGTCTACTGAGTACAACTCTGAGACTTAGCAGAAACTCTAAAAACGTCAATGTTTTTTATTCCACAAGCCAGCACAGAAAATGTCTTTTATGCTCAGTATTAGTCTAGATGAGATAAGTAGCGGTGAAATGGTGTAGCCTGGTAAACTACACTCTTTCACTTCATGTCACTTTTGAGACTTAATAGCCATACATTTACTTTCTTGCAGACATGTTCTAAGAAGGTTAAAACTATTGGAGTTGCATTCAACCAAGTGCAGCTGCTTCAATTTAGCATACATACTTAACGCAAGGGATCAGGTCAGGACTAGAATGGCCAGTTTCAGCCAATTAACAAGCCACTTAAATTAAAAAATACTTTTCCTTTCCCTATGTATGATTTTACTGTTGCATGTCATGTGGCACCTATTGGAGACATCCAATACGCATACGCAAGATGGTGGTGTATTCTACATTTCCTCCATCAGTAAAGTGGCACCTAATTGACTAAAGAATGCAGTGGCTAAAATGCATTCATATTTGGCCAATTTACTTCGGCTAACATGGGCCGTAGTGGCCATAGAAGCTCATTAGCATATCGGGAAAACTTGTCCTTAAAAAGAGGGCTTTACCACCAGGGGGTCAGACAGGGATTTTTTGTGCTATTTTTGTTCCAAAATGCTACAATGATTGCGGAAAACACTAACACGGTGGGAGGACTCCATATTTTGATTCTGATTCTGAACTGATATTAGTTTCATGCTAATGGAGTGTTCTGACCAATTGCAATTTAATGCAAAATGGCATGTGATTGGTCTGTGGACCTATAGGTGCTGATGACATGTCTTTTTTCACAATATACTGAGGCTAAATCATAAATGTGCGTTATTGTGTTGCTATACTTTACAATCACTACTAAGCTCTTTAAAACATTATATTAATAAAAGCCATGCAGTAATTAATTAGCAGTAAATTAGGTCAGTAGCCCCATGTTTCAGTAGCATTGTGTTTGCCAAGGCTAAATCAAATATTTTCAATGTTGGTGTAATTATAACTCAAATATACTAAGCAGACTCACCACACCATCACTTTGGTGTGGCTAACATGCAATACTATGTCTCTGGTCATATATTGGATACGGATGAATAAGAGTGTAATCACTTACTGTTTCACTTCAAACACTAGTTTCATACACATTCGTCATTTGATGCAAATGTTGTCATATATTGATTGTGCTTTGTCCATCAAAGCAAAAACAGTTTAAAGAGACTGGGCCTGATTTAAGAGAAGGTGTGAGCTGTCACACCTTTGAGCTGTGGATGCAGAGCAGATGAGGAAAGCAAGAATTACTCTAGTCCAACATGTATGGTCCTTATACATGGTAACAGGTGAGGTTTTAGAAGAACATTTCAAGCTGCACCTATAGGTCCACAGACCAATCACATGCCATTTTGCATTAAATTGCAATTGGTCAGAACACTCCATTAGCATGAAACTAATATCAGTTCAGAATCAGAATCAAAATATGGAGTCCTCCCACCGTGTTAGTGTTTTCCGCAATCATTGTAGCATTTTGGAACAAAAATAGCACAAAAAATCCCTGTCTGACCCCCTGGTGGTAAAGCCCTCTTTTTAAGGACAAGTTTTCCCGATATGCTAATGAGCTTCTATGGCCACTACGGCCCATGTTAGCCGAAGTAAATTGGCCAAATATGAATGCATTTTAGCCACTGCATTCTTTAGTCAATTAGGTGCCACTTTACTGATGGAGGAAATGTAGAATACACCACCATCTTGCGTATGCGTATTGGATGTCTCCAATAGGTGCCACATGACATGCAACAGTAAAATCATACATAGGGAAAGGAAAAGTATTTTTTAATTTAAGTGGCTTGTTAATTGGCTGAAACTGGCCATTCTAGTCCTGACCTGATCCCTTGCGTTAAGTATGTATGCTAAATTGAAGCAGCTGCACTTGGTTGAATGCAACTCCAATAGTTTTAACCTTCTTAGAACATGTCTGCAAGAAAGTAAATGTATGGCTATTAAGTCTCAAAAGTGACATGAAGTGAAAGAGTGTAGTTTACCAGGCTACACCATTTCACCGCTACTTATCTCATCTAGACTAATACTGAGCATAAAAGACATTTTCTGTGCTGGCTTGTGGAATAAAAAACATTGACGTTTTTAGAGTTTCTGCTAAGTCTCAGAGTTGTACTCAGTAGACTGGCACAATTATACACAATAACCTGAAGTTGTGCGTCACTGACACCCAATCTCCTGCTATGTCAGTATTGGATTGGTGCATCTGTGTAAACATGAATTCATTGACAAATACATTTACACTTTTACAGCTGAATAATGACTTATTTATGTGTAGTTTACCATAATTTCAGTCAAACTACACATCATATCACACCATGCATTAAAGTATGGTCTTATCAATACTTTTGTTCACTTATCAATACTTTTGTTTATTTGCATTTTACAAAGACAGGGCTGTGTAAGAAAGTGCTTCCTTTGAATGTGCTTTGTGAGTACAGATATTGTGAGATGAGTTCGAAACAGCTTAAAATCAGACTACTGGCTACTGACCTGTATTAATGCATGCTTTCAGCCTGAGGATCTTGCCCTTCTAACCTTTCTTGGTCACAATCATGTCTCAGACGCTTCAAAACACCACATTAATTTGGAAGTTCTGGGACACCTGGAAAGAGATATTAACTACGAACGAATGGACAAAATGTAGCGAGTATAACATATATACAAAAGAATGAAAACAGACATAAGTAAAGCTCTTTTTCATTGACATAGAGAGTGCATACAAGACCAAACAGCCACGAGCAAGCAAACTTATCAATAGACCTACATCAAAAGTAAGAATCGGATCAGATCCTGGGCAGTAAACAAAAATATTACATGAATTCGGTCTGTAAAACCGTGGCGAATAATATTTTGCTGGGACACTAGGAACAGGTGGGGCTTAAAAATATCCAACTTGCGAAGGTGGGGAATGACCTATTTTCTTTTATTGGCAGAGCTTTTTAATACTGCATTATCGATTGTACAATCACATCTGTGAATTAGCAAAAATGCTAAGCAGGCTACCTTCATTATAATAATCCTACATTAGTTGGTGTAACTACTTTCAATCTGTTATCCTTTAGTTCAAGTTGGGTTCAAAATGAAATCTTTAGGGGTAAACTCTACGACATATTTTCACCGTCGTTTTATACACATCAAAGTTAGACAGTGAAATACTGCTTTCTGAGTAGTAAGCCAACGGTGTTTTGATAAACATTAGCTTACCATTGATCTCTTCGAAACGAGAAGCAAATGTTTGAAGACGTATGAAAACCTAAGCTTGGTGCGGTCTTAAAGCTGTGCGTTTAAATAAACCAGGAAAGAAATATTAATATTATTAATCTAATTAACTTACCCGTTGAGGCAGAAGGTTCGGGTAGAGCCCATTGCAGAGCCATATTGACATGCAGGCAACAGCAGCAGCAGAGCAAATTGTCGCAAATAAATGACATCATTATTGGTGGTAGGCTAATACTATTGTTTCAAGCTTATCTGGACTTTCGCCACACAGGTATTATTAGCTGGGTGTGCTGGTGGGTATATTATATTTCAAAATTCCATAGTAGATATTCTTCCAAAAATAAGAATGTTCTTATTTGGTACTCAAAATATTTCTGCAATTTTTCATAGCTATACCGTGCTGAATCTGCTCTTTTTAATCTGGCGAACTGTTTTGGCTGCAAAACAAAAGGCAGACGTAAGTTAAATAGCCCATACAAGCACAGTAATGAATAGTGTAGACTTTGTTGTGCTATTGGCATATACTGTTGTATATTGAGCAGCATTAAAGTTTTGTTTTATAAGATTTAAAGAAGTCCAGTCGTTTCAATGGCGGCTCCAGGCAGCCAGATTCAGCAGTGTCGCCTACTGCGCATGTGTGATATGATGGACCATGCGTCAAAAATCGGACGCATTTCAGTGCATAGTGTTGCGTCGGTTTAAGGACGCATCAGTTTCGATATCGGGTTGGGCACCGGCATGTCTATGACTGAAACCTGTGGAAGCTGAACACAGTACCGGCACCTCTGATGCCCCAACACTAAAAATAGACAAGCGATGGCATGCATATACTTGTTGTATGAATGCATTCATTAACAGTGTGTCGACTATGATTAGTAGTAAAAATAACTGACGAACTGACAACTGTCGAGGTTTTTGAATACAGCAGTATTGTCAGTGCTACTGCATACTCCGTCCAAAAGGTGGCAGTAATTCATTATTAGTAAGTATGTATTACCACAGAGGAAGACCGCCACTAAGCCATTTTTTGACTAACAACAAAATAAAGCACAGTTTAGGTTGAGAGTTTAAACTGTCTATGGTTTAAAGCATGTTAATGTAAAGCTTTGAGATGGTGCTCTACTATACAGTATAAACCGGGTGTTTGCTTTAGTTTGAATAATATCTAACGTAATCACCAGCTGGATGATTACAACGCGGGTGAACTGTCATCATCTCCTCTTTGCTAAGGTTGCGTATTCCTAGCGTTATGTCTCTTTTGTAAGACTGAAAAGTTATCGGTTGAAATTCTGGCGACTCAGACGTTACAGTGGCCGCTAAGTATTACTTTACTTAGCGTCACCTACCACTGTTGTGTTCTTTAAAAGGTCCTTGTAATGTTATTCAGTTCAGCTGCTTGCTCACGACGTGTTTTGTAACTTCTTATGGGCGCCCTAGGTTGCACTAACGCCATTGTTGCTAAACTATGGGTGTTGCTGAATACTCTGTGTTCGTGATTAGGGCGACATACTACAAAGGTGGTTTAGTAACAAACCTAGTTTATTTCACCCGGAGGCAGTCGTAAACACGATAGTAGAAGAGCCTGTTGTGGAGTTAACAGAATGAAACCTGGGCCTCTTCTAGTAAATGGCTGGCAGATACAACTACCTAACGGTTAACTAATCCAGGTTTATCACTGTTTCATCTTTGTAGTATAGCCCCCAGATATGACCCATGTATTTGTGACATTAAATTGACATTTCATAGGTAATCAGTTCGGTTGTTTTTTTCCCCACACAGGTTGATTACATTCGATGCAGTGCCACTTCAAGATCACCCTCACCTGAAATTCGTCATGAGTAGTACCTCGGTCTTCTTTACCCGCGGCAAAGAGGATGAACAGATATGGACTACAGGTGTCGGGTTGCCAGGTCGAGATGACCAGAACAGGAGCGCCGTGGCCATCACTGGCGACGAAGCCCGATACTTCTACCAAAATCTTTTTGAGGGTGAGGAAGAGGAGGGTCACGAACGGAGAGAAACGGACTCAGCAACCCCAAGCTGCAACAAAAGAAAGGGAGCACGAGAGCTACGGAGGAAAGCTCAGAGGAGAAGAGCCAGTCAACATGATGGGAGTCATGACCGAGGAAGGCGACGAGGCGCAGCCAACGCGGGGAGCGACGCGGCACAGTCAGCTCACCGGCCTCAGGGCTCTCAGGGCTGCGAGAGGGACGGACACAGGCTCCTCCGTGTCGCCCAGGAAGGGGATCTCCCCGCCCTTCGCAAGCTCCTCAAGGCCGGGCAGCAGCAGCAGCAGCAGGTGGACGTGAACTTCCATGATGGGTTCTACTGGACTGCAGTGATGTGTGCCAGCCACTCGGGCAAAGTGGAAGCTGTCCAGCTCCTGCTGGACCACGGGGCCTCCTGGGTGGGGGTGGTGGACACGCAGGGGCGCGATGCTCGCGATATTGCTGAACAGGCCGGGCACGACGAGGTGGTGAGGGTGCTGGACCTTCACGGAAGCCGCATGGCGAGGTCGGACGACGGTGAGGGGTCAGTGGCTGGCACAAGGTAACTCGGAGACACACATACATACATACACACACACACACACACACACACAATCTACCAAAACTCTATAATATGCCTTCCCTACTTACTTACTAAAGGCATAATCTATCTCTTTATGTGTTTCCTCTTCCACTGTGTCCCCTTTTACTGTGGGACACTAAAATCCTTTAATGTATGTATGTATACATATTTGTGTATATGTGATTTGTATGTATGTGGGTATATGTGATATATGTATGTGACGTGTATATGCTGCTGGACACCTTAATTTCCTTCTGGATGAATGAAGTATCTTTACTATCTCTACTACACTCTCGTCCTCCTAAACCCCCTTTCTTGTCTCTTTTCCTCTCCTCTCCTCCCCTTTCCTCTCTTTCTCCTTCCCCTCTCCCTCTCCTCACCTCACCTTCTCCTTTTCTCTCACCTCACCTTTTCCTTTTCCCTCTCCTCTCCTTTCCTCTCCCTCTCCCTCTCCCTCTCCTCTCCTCCAGTACCCAGCAGACTCCGCAGTGGTGTTCGGTGTGCGAGTGTCTTTACAGCGAGCAGGAGGCGCGCCACCAGAGCTCCACCCTGCACCAGTTCAACCGGGGGCGCCTCAGGCTGAGCCGGCCGGCGGAGCCCCACTACTGCCTGCCCCCCTCCAGCGCCGGGTACCGCATGATGCTGCGCAGCGGCTGGAACCCCGGCTCAGGCCTGGGGCCCGAGGGACAGGTGAGGAGGAGGAGGAGGAGGAGGAGGAGGGGCGGCGGCCTTGGTTAGAGGAGGAGAGTCCAGTCGAGGATGTGCAGAACCAAAGACCAAAGAACCAAAAAAAATATATATTTCTGGAAAGTGTGTTGACTATGACTAGTAGTAGTAGTAGTAGTAGTACTAGCAGTACCTAGTAGGCTACTGAAAAAAATCTAGGCCTACTTTATGCTGAGTTTCAAGTAAAAGCTTTGCTTTTTTAATATTACTCAAGTAAAAGTAGAAAATATTCTCCTGAAGTATTGGCCTACCTTATCCTCTACCTCTTTTTTGTTTTTTTATTTTATTTTTAATCATTTATTTATTTTGGGGTGGGGTCTTCTCCTAAATAAGAAAGTGTAATATCTAAAGTATCTAAGTTGTCTAAACTGTGTCTAGAAAGTGTGTCCAAACAGACAAAGCTATATTACATTACAATACAGTACATTACATTACATTTCACTTAGCAGATGCTTTTATCCATTACATTACATTTAACAGATGCTTTTATCCAAAGCGACTTACAGAAAGGAGGACATAAGCTGACAGAGGTGTAGAGCAACACGGAGTAAGCTGACTACCTTTATACATACAGGGAGATGCATGTGCCTAAGTAAGTTTCCTGGAGCAGGGACACTACAGACACACACATACTCTGGGGACAGAGTAAGAGAGAGTTGGTTTAGTGATTGTTAGTTGTGTTAGTTTTAAGAAGGGAAGCAGTCTTGGAAGAGAAGAGTTTTTACAAGCTTTTTAAAGGTAGAAAGGGATGTTGCTGTTCTTGTACCAACTGGTAGGTCGTTGCACCATTTGGGGACAACCACAGAGAAAAGTGACTTATCCAAAGCGACTTAAAATGGAGGACACAAATCAAGCCACAGATATGCAGAGGAGAACAGAGTAAGCAAGAGCATAACAAAGTTAGTGCAGACAGGGTACAGGACAGTGTTGGTTAGTGGAAGTTAGTGGTAGGAAGGGAAGTACACTTGAAAAAGAAGGGTTTTCAAGAGCTTCTTGATGGTAGAATGGGATGACCATACTCTTGTATGATTACTGTGCGGGAAGAGTCAACTTGAGGCTATATGAGAAGGTGTACTGACCTGGCCCTGCCCATACTGCCTGTGACGCTACATTAAATTTCGCATTCAAGTCAGTCTGGCCAACCTGCCTTTTCTCGGCTGTTCCTTTGCCTGAAAAATCAGGCACCAATGTAAAGCGAACGCTACACATTCGTCATTGGAATCAGTGGACTGATTGGTTGTAGCTCTGTCTAGCAGTACACAGAGGCATTTGAAAGACGCCCGTTAATCCCACCTCTGAGACTGAAAGTCTATGGGAGGTTTGCCAGACCAAGCTCCATCTACGAGCTTGGTGTGACAGCCAGGCTAAACGTTTACTAATGTTAAAAGTAAAGGTTTATAAGTGCCCTGCCAAGCTTGCTAATCACTAGGCTTACCTATGAGACAACTAGGGACAGTTCACATGCATAACCACAAGGGGGCAATGTGCTTTGGCCCATGGCCGTTCAAGGTGTTCACTTCAGTAGAACAGGTGAGCGATATCCAGTTACAGAATCAAGTCACTGGAGACACAGTATTCATATTAAATAGTTCTTATCCCCTTTTAATTTTCATTCCCTAGGTTGGTTGCTCGGCTTTGTATAGTAAATTGTTTTGTTTTCAAAGTAATGGCTTTGGACAGGCACATACTGTGTTTCACCCATACCTTCCTCACCCCTGAACACGCACACACACACTTACACTGTCTGTGTGTGTCTGTGTTTGTCTGCCTCTCCTTTCCCTAATACAGGGGCCGCATCAGCCTGTGCGCACTGTTCTGAAGAGGGACCAGGCAGGACTGGGGTATGGGCCGGCGCCTCGGGCCCGGGTGACCCACTTCCACGCGAAGGACCCTCAGGCAGTGCAGCGGCCAGCCAAGCCGACCGAGAGGCGGGCGAGGGAGGCGACGCTCAGTGCCAAAGCCCAGAGGAGGAAGGAGACGAGGCAGAGGGGCTGGGAGAGGGACTTCCGGGCTTCGTTTAATATCGACCCCTGACTGAACATCCCAAAAAAAAGTTGCCTCAGGGACACTTGTGTGCTGTACTGTGTATTGTTAAAAAAATGTGCTGCTTTTTAATCCACTTTTGAAAATAAAATAAGGCAAATGGCTGCATAGATTTTTTTTTTAACATTGGTTTACCTGAACAATGCTAGTATGTGCATTCATAATGTACATGACATTAAGTAAAGTGTGTAAATCAGATCTATGCAGCATGTTTGCTTAATTTTTAATTTAAATTGGGTGTATGTTTTGCTTGTTACAGCATCTTTAATGGCCTGTGGCCCTGACGTCAGCAAGAAGCTAAGGCGGATGATGACACACAAGGGCTGTTGCACGAGTCCTTGCGTCAGACATCCACTCTGTGTGAGGTTGCAAAACGGCAAAAATCTCCCTGTGCAGACCAAGGTTGAAGTGACATAATAATACATTGATTTTATATAGCGCTTTTCATGACATTCAAAGACGCTTTAATATGTGATATGTGAACAGATTGAGATTGACTGACCATCACAGTTGTTCTCTTCACTCTCGCCACGACAGACTGGTCAGCAGATGCTTCAAAAGCATGGTGAACAGCCAGAGGCGGACATCCCGGGTTCAGAAAGTAAAAGTCCTGCCACATATTTGTTCCAGCCAATGCACTGAACCAGCCAATCCCAATTAGCATAACTCGTCAGCCAGGTAGATGAGCTAGTTAGTGAAAACACCTGTGTTAGGAGTATGGGAAGAAGGAAGATATGAGGAGGGCTTTTCTTACTCAATCCATTTTGTCCACCTCTGTGAACAGCTGTATCAGACACAGCAGTGGCTTTACTAACAAGTTTACTGAATGGTTCATGAACTAGCCGATAACCAACATTTTTTGCAAAATAAATGGGACATGGCCGAGAGCCTCTTCACAACAATCAAGTTTGCATTTAGTCATTATATGCGTCAGTGGGTTGTTGTCTGTCCATACTGTAAAAAACATGGTTCTTTTAACCGATGGCTACATTTATGACAAATAGCCAACTTCAGTGAAAAAAAGTCTGATGAGCTGGATAGCTTTTCTGTGACCGTGTCAGGGATTTGCTGGCAAAGGCTGTTGGTCTAGCTACAGTGTCACCCTTCACCCATCACCTCATCATCTGTGACAAAACAGCTCCAAGGCCATCCAGTGATGCATCGGTAGACGGCAAAAAAAACGCTTTACCAAAGTCTGGGTGGGCCTAAATGACAGAGTTGACGAGACAGCCTGCTTGAGTTTAGCAAAAGCACGACTGTGATCGGTAGTCCAATCAGCAGGGAGTCCTTCAGCTTGCGGCTCACTGCAACACATTTAACCTGTCTGCCTCCCCTCTGCTTCTGACCGGACAGCAGCGAAAACAGGGGCTTCAATAAGGCCTGGTAACAGAGGATGAAGTGCTGATAGAAGTAGGGAAGATAGGGAATGCAGAAAGAGAAAGGGACACAAATGCTTATGAGATGGGGGTGATACCATCAGCTTCCATCAAGTCACTCACTGTCAGGACGCATATGCTCTACATAAAAACCCTTCTCTTCCGAGAGTTTCCCTTCCTAACAAAACTAACAATCACTAAACCAACTCTCTCTTTCCATGTCCCTATGTGTCTGTACATATGTCTGTACTAGTGTCCCTGCCCCGGGAAACTTATTCAGACACATCCACCTCCCTGCATGTATAAAGGTTGTCTGCTTACTCTGTGTCCCTTTACACCTCTGTTTGCTTATGTCTTCCTTTTTTATAAGTCGCTTTGGATAAAAGCGTCTGCCAAATGCAATGTAATGTAATGTAATATGCTCTCAACTTTAGTTTAGTTATGCTTATCAACTACATGACCATGGAATTTGACTGCCTTCCTCTAAAAAGGCTTGCCTTCCTGTTCTGTCTGTAGAACTACTACAAGGTGCACAGCAACCCCAGATCTTGTCTCGGATACATTTTCATGTGGAGAAATCCTGGAGACTACCTAGACGTGAAAGAGCATGCAAGGGTCAAGTCAAGTTCTGAGGCAACTTAAAGTGACACTATGCAACTCTTTTGAGTTAATTAATCATCTTTATAAGTCAGTAGATGCTTAAATGCGTCATCACCGGGCGAAATAAAGGTTCTCTCGACCGCCCCCGCTTTCTGTGGACAGAACACCACACTTGCAATGTCTGGGTGTCCATCCCGGCACCCTCAGACTTACGAGATTCTGGATCATGTTAAATTCTTTGCCAGTAGAGATCAATCAGCCAAACAAGTCTATGGGTTCCCTGAGAGAGGACACATTGACCTGGGGCAGAGCTTCGACAGTGAGGTGATTACTGACCTTCTGAAGCTGTCGGAAGTGCGTCAATCCCACACTACCCTGTACCACCCCATGGGGAATGGCAGTGTTGAATGTTTCACAACAGCATCAACAACATGATCGGGGCTTTTTCTCCTGAGGTTAAGCAAGACTGGCCTAGACGCTTGCAAACTCTCACATTCGTGTATAACTGTATCTCTCATGAAACGACAGCATATGCCCCATTTTACGTAATGTTTGGGAGGGTTCCTCGTCTTCTGGCCAACAAGAAAGAAAGGGGAAGACCGCAGACTGATGGGAGTATGCTGACTGTTTATACAGTCATTGATTAACACTGTTATAAGGCATGAGTGAATTGTTCATCATAATTTGGTCATGCTTCTGAATTTCCTTGCTGGCCCCATTATTCTCAGTTCTGGTCTCTCAATGTCCTCTGTCTCTGCCTCAGTAGCGGTTTTAGGCAGGGGCGCCATGAGCTCTTGGGTAAAAAAATAAAATAAAAAGCTCCGTTTGTCATATCGCTGCAATCGGCAAACTGCAGGCGCCCTTGCTTGCTGAGAAGGTGGCATGCACAGAAGCAGCGTGTCTCTCTGTCTCGGGGGGGGGGCTGAGAGGTGGTCTCGCCCGGGGCGTAAAACACTATAGAACCGCCACTGCTCTGCCTCTTGTCAGTTGTGTGGGTTCAGGTCATGCCCCATCTGAGCACAGTAAGGACCAGTTCTCTGTTCTGCCCCATGAGTCTCAACATGGTGTGGAGGACGAAGAGAGTGTTATGTGCACTTCCCAACCTGTGGGTGATGAATGTCTGTCCAGCTCCCATGTAGTCAACCTTGGCTCACCTGTGGCTTTACCTGTGTTACCTGCTGCTGAGGAGAGGCTCTTTCACCACCGGTTTTCTCCACTCCTTCTCCACAGCTCTACATAAAAGCTGCAAGTCAACATCCCCCTGTGACCCACTTAACCTGCTCATAGTTGTTTACATTCCATTGTGTACAGCAAAAGCTGCGAAGTCTGCCTGTAAGTAATTTTCCACCCCCCTTGCTTTCGCTGACTCTTGGGAGTGTCTCTGTTATGTTAGACGTAGGCTACAGTAGCACACTGTGGTTGTGCCTCAGTTGGATAAACTTGCCTCTTCTTAACTGGGGAGCCAGCGGTCTATTCCCTCCTGTCAGCTGCCTTTCCAACCTGTCACATGGTCTCTCTCTAGCTATCAGTTGCCCTGTTCACGGCAGTAATAGCTACGCTAGACTGAAGTGTACAAAGTCGACAATACAATGACTTTTCTCAGAGTTAGCGGTAGTAATGTTATTCAAACATGGTCTATTCATGACATGTGTGTGTGTGTGGGTGTGTGGAATCTGTTGAGCTTGACCAAATATTATGAAGTTGTGAAGTTCATGTCTGGGCAAGCCCTTCACTTTATGAGATGCAGGCCCTTATTTACTGTAGGTGTTGCATAACGTAAGGGAGCACAATTTTTATCAGTGAGTACGAGGGCAGGCCAGTTACTGTGTACAGGGGTGTACCAATTAAGTGTGTGTGTGTGTGTGTGTGTGTGTGTGTGTGTGTGTGTGTGTGTGTGCGCGCCTGTGATAGGTTCAGATAGACTGGTCGTGACTAAGCAGATTTTGACCCGCTACACAAGATGGAAACATGCAAAGTCTCAGAGAGAGGGCATTGTCCAACGCCGTTATGTAAGACATTGCGCGTAACTGTCCTCTCAGTCCACACACACTATAACTTTTTTTTAGTTTAATAGAAACTTCAGTCATTTGCTCAACAAAAATAAACAGTGTAGAAAGAATGACACTGTTGAAAGAATATCAAAAGGACAGAAACTATTAAATGATGATGTATGGCTACCTCACCATGTAAACAAGTACAGAGATCTAACTGAAATGTATCCGTCACTGTCCAAAGGCTATGGCCAGAGCCCAACCCCTAGTACCTCTTAGGGGCCGGAATGTGGGCGGACTTGTTCTCAGTCTGTCAAAAGCATTTCATCAGAGCACCAACGGAGTGTCACATGACACCTTTTTTTCAGTGAATCATTCACCAGCCTCCTCTAGGTACTTCAGTGGATGGTCTGCAGTGCTGAGTGTGACAGTCAACAACAACCTGTTCACACTCGAAACAGTCATCGGGAAAAGGGGATCTGTTTAAGCTTCGAAGATGTTGAGCTATCTGCCCTTTCTGTCACCAACGACGTGGACGCTGCTCCTGCTACTACTTGGCCTGCTTGTCGTGTAAGATACGCTAATCTTATTTATCATCAACAAACATGCTGTTTTTATCACAATTTTCTAATGTTTGTGAGATATAGAGTTTAAGAAACCCAGCAAAAAAGATAGAGGGAGACGTCATTATACATGTTGAAACTTTTTATTATATAGAACATCATTTATTATATAGAACACACATAAAAATGTGTATGTGTATATATATGTGTGTGTGTATGTATGTATGTATGTATGTATGTATGTATGTATATATGTATGTATGTATATATATCTATATTCCACATATACGATTAAATGTTTGTCTAGCACTTAAAGTAACAGAAATAGATTAAGTCTGCTGAAGAAAGTCTTCTGCAAAATAGCAAAGATGAGTAAAAAATGGTGGTGTGATGTTGACACAGGTATGGATACTGGCCCTATGGAATATTCAAGAGGTTAGGGGTACCTGGTCCCAAACCTGTGCTGTTTTTTGGAAACATGCTCAACTACAAAAAGGTTGGCTTGCTTGGTTATGCTATTTTTACACCTTGTGGGATCATAATAATAATAATAATAATAATAATAATAATAATAATAATAATAATATCTAAGCACATTTAAGAGCACTTAAAAGACTTGTTTGTGTACAATAAATTGTTGTGATTTTTTTAATCAACTCTGCAGTTGTAAAGTCTTACAAGATTGAGATCTTTTAAATATTGTGAACATATCTTAAGAAAAGTATTGAATACATATTAGTGACTGTGGCCTGCTGTTAGGAGTAGTACAAACACACACACACACACACACACACACACACACACACACACACACACACACACAGTATAAGCCATCTCTAACATCTACCAGTTTGGATGTAAATGCATAAGTGTATTATTGTATTCTTTAATGTTCTTCCTTACTTTAGGGATTCCACAATTTTGACATGGAGTGCTTCCAGAAATATGGCAAGGTGTGGGGGTAAGGGTGATTTGGTTTATTTTAAGGGATAAGCAGACAAGAATCCAAAGGATGACATGTTAAAGTCAGAAACATTTATGTCCAACATGGTCCTTGGATCCTTAGGAAGATGGTTACGGACAAGGACACACAGCTGTCTTTAAAGTTTTGCTAAAAGTGCAAGTGTTTGAGTCATAATATTTATGAACTTGCATAGACTGTGGTAGCTGATAAACTTGTTCAAATGATTTTTTTTCCTGACACCAGTTTAGCTCACCAAACTAATTGGTGAACTACCTTACACTAGTTCAGTTGAAAGATGCCGCAATTACAAATAGCAGGAGGAGTCTTAATTTCTGGTGTTTTTGTGTGTGTGTGTGTTTTTTTAATCTCCAGAATTTATGATGGCAGACAACCTGTTCTTTGCATCACCGATTCAGAGCTGATCAAAACCATCCTTGTAAAGGAGTGCTACTCGATTTTCACCAACAGGCGGGTAGGCTACAGTTGTGTCCGACAACAAATGACATGAGCTCTTCCCTTCAGTTTTAAAAGCCAGCATTCTGAAAGTTTATTTATTTATTTATTTATAAAGTCTGTTTGGAGATCTTAAAGCAGGTGCAGATGTACAGTACATTGGCATTAATAGAATATAAATGTAACACACACACAGAGCATGTAGGCTTCGTAAACGCTGTTTCACTAGAGGAATGACAAATTCCTCACTACAACATAACAGAAATTCTTTTCTTTTGACTTGTGTCTTGACCGTATCTTAGGTATGATCTTGTAATAAACTGTTCAGATGCTCCAATGGCTTAGACTGAAGATGTTTTTTGCTGCTTACTCTGTGTTCCTTTTTACACCTCTGTCAGCTTATGTCCTCCTTTTTGTAAGTCGCTTTGGATAAAAGCGTCTGCCAAATGCAATGTAATGTAATGTTTTTATTTTTATTTTGATACAAGTGCTGAGGTGAGTCTGAGTGTGATTGTGCTCTCTTGCAGAATTTCCGGCTCAACGGGCCCTTGTACGACGCCGTGTCCATTGTGGAGGATGAGGACTGGAGGAGGATTCGTAGCGTGCTGTCTCCCTCTTTCACCAGTGGCCGCTTGAAGGAGGTTTGTCATCCTCTCTCTCTCTCTCTCTCTCTCTCTCTCTCTCTCTCTCTCTCTCTCTCTCTCTCTCTCTCTCTCTTTCTCTCTCTCTCTTTCTGCCTGTCTGTTTCTCTCTCTCTCTCTTTATCTCAATCTCCCTCTCTCTTTCTGTCTGTCTGTTTCTCTCTCTCTCTCTCTTTATCTCAATCTCCCTCTCTCTTTCTGTCTGTCTGTTTCTCTCTCTCCCCCCCCTCTCTCTCTCTTTATCTCCATCTCCTTCTCTTTCTGTCTGTCTGTTTCTCCCTCTCTCTCTCTTTATCTCAATCTCCCTCTCTCTTTCTGCCTGTCTGTTTCTGTCTCTGTCTCTGTCTCTCTCTCTCTCTCACACACACACACACACACAAATACTCATACACTATACTACTTATATATCATTATTTCAGCCTTCACCACATTTACCACCTGAAATCCCTGGTCACATTTGTAGTGCACAAGTGTAGTGCTACCTCCTTTTAAAAAATTGACTAAATGTTTCACCAGCACTCCTACAATAACAAAATTTGATAGAGTGAATCATTTAAATAAATAAATATATATATATATATCCATCTTGGCCATCTCTCTTACACTCTTTTTTCCCCTCATGTACTCTGCACTGCACTTTTGCGTGTTGCTTTATAATTAGTAACCTGTACTGTCACGTGTCACAAATATGCTAGGCAATGGGAGATATCTTATCAGTAGATGGCATTCCACACCCCAACAACATACTCATTATCAATTTAAGTGATATGACTCATGAATTTGTTTGTTAGCAGTTAACAGTTTGGTAGATTTCCTGATCACATTTATTTTTCTCTGAACCAAGAAAACACAAAATGAAAACATTGACCATATGTCAATTAACACACTGTCTTATCCATCAGATGTTTGGGATCATGAAGACTCACTCCTCTAACCTTGTGAAGAGCATGAAGAAGGATGCAGACTTGGGGGTGCCCTCTGACACTAAAGAGTGAGTAATCAAGCAAGCAGGCCAGCTTCCAGAATATTCCAAAGTCAAGATTTTCCATGCAGATTGTTTTTGTTTAATGGGAAAACCTGGGAAAGCCCTCTGACACTGAGGAGTGAGCACTTCAATGAAATATGAGAGGGGATATCTTGATGTCACGGATATTGCATGTACTTCCATGCAATATCAAAGGGGATATCGTGAGTTCATGGATATTCCATGTACTTCCGTGGAATTCCATGTACTTCCATGAAATATCAAAGTGGGATATCATGACCTATGAGATGCAGAATTCATGAGGAGGAGGAGGATGATGATGATGATGATGATGATGATGATGATGGGTATTACTCTACAGGAGAAATGAACCCATCAGTATCAGTAAAAGAGCATGCCATCAGGCACAAAATGTATTCTTTATTTATATTACTATTGGTATTATTGCTCAAGGGCACTTGCTCAAGGGAACTTCCGCTGTGTCAGGGCAGGGAGGACAGTGTGGTCACCCTTTACTCTCTCAACCACATGTATTACGCTTACCAGACTTTGTTAAGCAACTCTTTCACAACTTTACAATTTATTCAGGACTAGAAGTACAACTAGTCAAATGCAGTTGGAAAGGAACTGTAAACATTTTTTTTTTAAAGAAAGGCTGGGAGAAGTACATGGCAACAGGTGAGATGGAGTAAGAAACATATGTAGATACACAGACACGCATTTATGCTGTATATGCATTTGAGTACCAAACCTTTGGTTTCCCCCCAGGTACTTTGGTGCTTACAGCATGGATACTGTGTCCAGCACAGCCTTCAGTGTGGACATCGACTCCCTCAACAACCCCAAAGACCCCTTTGTCACCAACATCAAGAAGATGCTCAAGTTTGACCTGTTGAACCCTCTCTTCTTGATTGTAGGTAATGTTGAGTCACACACCTCACGTTTTGAGTTTGTAGCAAGGTTCACAGGAATGTCAGTGTGACTGTGAATGGGACATATGAATGTATATAAATAAATATTAAGTTAATTAAAAAAAGTTAAATAAGCTAAAAGTTAAAGTTGAAACTTTCCCTTGCTAATTTGAAGCTAGCGTGTGACTGGTGTATATAAGAAACAATCCATGTCTTTGGGAAATGGGCTCATTTTCCAACTCCCTTAGAGTTAAACAGTTGGGTTTTACAGTTTTTGAATTTATTCAGCCGATCTCCAGCACTTAGCACATTTATGCTATTAGCTTAGCATAAATCATTGAATTGGATTGGACCAGTAGCATGCTACAGTAGCCCTATAGCCCAAGTGGAGTGTGCCTTTAAAAACAACACACAGCAGTGTGGTCTCTTTTTTTTGTGACCAACATTATATTCATTTTCAACAGGGAGAAGGGGAGGGTGGGGTTACAGACATATCAATAATCACTATATACATCAATAGTGAAAGTAAAGAAACAACAGCAAAAATAATATATGAGCTATTGTCTTATGCAATGCAATGAGCTTTTTTCAGTCTCGCGGTAGTAAGTTTTGAAGAAGATTTGTACCCAGAAGGACTTCATACAAATATCAGGTGTAAAGCAGTGTTTGGTAATAGTTTTCTTTGCAAACGTAAAGCCAGCAAATAACATTTTAAAATTGAATTAGCTTTAGAGAAGTATCATTAAGTACACAAAGAGCAGGCTTTAGGAAAATAAGACATTTCAAATAATTCAGAAAAAACAGTTTATGTGAATTCAGAGGTTAGATATGGTTGGACAACTCCAAAAACATGTGTAGGAATGGTGTAGATGAGGAGTAATTGCAAATATGACCGTCATATGAAGCCTGTAGTTTCATCATGTACTTTCTTTTTTTTGACCCTGTTTTGTGTGTTTGTGTCTGTGCCGCCTGCCTTCAGCTTTCTTTCCCTTCATGGCTCCCATCTTGGAGAAAATGGACTTTGCGTTCTTCCCTGTGTCGGTGACGGACTTCTTCTATGCCTCGCTGCAGGCTATCAAGAACCAGAGAGAGGCCAGCTCTCAAAAGGTCAGTGCATGTGGACCATGCATGCACGCGCACAGGCACCCGCACACACACACAGTTTGCAGTCAATGACAACTAAGTATTTTTTAAGTGACTTTTAAAAAAGGTGTGTGTGTGTGTGTGTGTGTGTGTGTGTGTGTGTGGATGGATGTGACATAAAGTCACACCTTCTGTCTATTCTTATACATACATACATACATACATACATACATAAATACATGCATACATACATAGATGTGTGTCTGTGTGTGTGATAAAAGATCCAAGGTGTTTTAAAATAAGCTCAAGCTCTTGTTGCATACTGCCATCTACAGGTAACAATGTGTATTGTGTGTTTTATCTGCGTTCACAGAACCGAGTGGATCTCCTGCAGCTGATGATGGACTCCCAGTCCCAGCATAAAGACGAGTCTGGCAGTGACAGTGGCCCTAACAAAGGTGCCGTGCTAACTTTTTTAATCTCCCCACAGAGATGTGCCTCATTGAGTTTTGTTCATTGTCATTTGAGAAACACTGTTAACTCAACTCTGCTAGTGGGGTCTGTGTGGAAAAAAACAAACATAAATGAGAACTGGGTAAAGAAATGCACAGATTGAGACTTAAACATAAGCCTTTGGTTTTAGTGCTTACACAGTGTGCAAATGTAAAGCATTATGTCCATCCTGATCTTTGATTGTTTAGTAGTGATCAGTCTACTAATATATATATATATTGGTAAACTTGAAAATAAAAATAAAATGAAAATGAAATCCCTGGGCGCAATGCAGTTGTCCTCACAACAGTCTAAAAATGTGTCTTTCACCCAGAACTGACTGACTATGAGATTCTATAAATGATAGAAAAAGGGGGGGGGGGGGGGGGGGGGGGGGCACCAACTAAAACATATGTACAATAGTCCTTACTCTCTTTTTTTCCCCTGTCTCGTGTTTTTTTTGTTTTTTTTTATTACCCAGGATTAAGCGACCATAAAATTCTATCTAAAATGGTAGATTAAAAAAAAGGAAATAAAAAAGACAACAAATACAAACAATGCCACAGTAGTTGTTACTCTTTTTTTTTTTACTGTATCATGTGTATATGTTTCTCACTCAGGATTGAGCGACCATGAGATTCTGTCTCAGTCGATGATCTTCCTGTTTGCGGGCTACGAGACGAGCAGTGCCACAATGAACTTCCTGTGCTACAACCTGGCCACTCACCCAGAGACCCTGAAGAAGCTCCATGAGGAGATCGATGAAGTCTTCCCAGACAAGGTCACTACTGTTTGGCATTCTCTGAATTTGCTTTTATTCAATTGCACATTGTTTGAATGATCTAGTTTGGTGTGTGTGTGTGTGTGTGTGTGTGTGTGTGTGTGTGTGTGTGTGTGTGTATGTGTGTGTGTGTGTGTGTGTATGTGTATGTGTATGTGTATGTGTATGTGTATGTGTATGTGTATGTGTATGTGTACTGTATGTATATGTGTATGTGTATGTGTATGTGTATGTGTATGTGTACTGTATGTGTATGTGTATGTGTACTGTATGTGTGTGTGTGTGTGTGTGTATGTGTATGTGTATTGTATGTGTGTGTGTGTGTGTGTGTGTGTGTGTTTGTGTGTGTGATAGTGGCGGTGCAGTGCGCTTCTGTAAATACGCTTGGTGGTGATACCAGCTCTTTTCCTGTCCCCAGGCTGATGTGCAGTATGAGCCCCTGATGCAGATGGAGTATCTGGACTGTGTGCTGAATGAAACCCTGCGTCTCTACCCTCCTGCTGCCCGCCTTGAGAGAGTCTGCAAGAAGACCGTGGACATCAGTGGCGTTCTCATCCCCAAGGACATTGTTGTCATGGTGCCCACCTATGCCCTCCACAGAGACCCCGAGATCTGGCCGGAGCCCGAGGCCTTCAAACCAGAGAGGTGTGTGGGTGGATATGATGGATGGATGGATGGATGGATGGATGGATGGATAGATAGATAGATAGATAGATAGATAGATAGATAGATAGATAGATAGATAGATAGATAGATAGATAGATAGATAGAGAAGGGGGTGGGGGTGTGGAGAGTGAGAGAGAGAGAGAGAGATGTGAGAAAGAGAGAGATAAGGAGCGTGAGAGGTACGTATGTCAGTAAGAGAGAGAGATGTTTTATAACCTGTACACCTATTATTATTATTAACAACAACAACAACAATAATAATAATGTTATTATTATTATTATTATTATTATTATTATTATTATTATTATATAATGAAACAGGTGCATAAGAATAATAAAATCAAATTTACCACAAAATAATATAACCATATTAAGCATTTTCTGCTTTGCCATTTAACAGTAGTTGGAATGCCTTTTCAATCTTCTAAAACATATAAAACAATCTATGTGTATTTATTTTTCCACCGTTCACCTTCTCAGGTTCAGCAAGGAGAACAGGGAGAGCATTGACCCGTACATGTACATGCCGTTCGGCATGGGCCCCCGCAACTGCATCGGCATGCGTTTCGCTCTGGTCAGCATGAAGCTCGGCATCGTGGAGCTGCTGCAGAGGTTCACGCTGTCCACCTGTGCCGAGACAGAGGTGAGAGAAACACGCCAATTCAAAGTCAAAAGTCAAGTCAAAGTCAGAAGTCAAAAAAAAGAGAAAAAAACTAGTCGTCCATATAGGACATGTCCTTAACCCAATAGAGACATTTTGACTTAAGGAGTGCCTTGGTTTGAGACAAACTTTTTTTCTCTTTTTTTTTGACTTCTGGATATATTGACCCTGTCCCAAAGAGCACCCGGAACTAAGAAACCTGAAAACACTTCTGGATAAAGAGCATGCCACAATCTACATATCAAGTCAAAGTCAGTTTTATTGTCAAAAACCATATGTACAGGTTGCAATGCACACACAGAATTTGAAATTGCAGTGCTCCCTAGGCCCACAGTGAACATTAAACATCTAATAAACAAGACAGGAAGACATGGTGACAAACATAATAATATAAACATAACAAAAAGTACAAAAGGCTAGGCTTGTATATAATACAAATAAGTAAAAACACAATGTGAAGTGTAATAAAGTTCAAATGGTGCCATTTAAGCAGTAGTGTCATTGGTTGTAGTGCAAAAGAAAAGTGTGCATTGAAATTTCTGTGGAGCAGTGGGAAAGAAACTCCGCAGTAAAGAGATGTGTCTTTGGTGTGCAGGAGAGAGATGTGCTTTAGGTAAGTTTCACCACTCTGTGACACTTCTCCTCAGTCTTCGGATAGATCCGTAATGCGTATGTACTCACAAGCCCTACAGGTTGGAAGTGGAAGGGTCTCTAATGAAGTGGTGCAGAGAGACGGTCTGCTACTTCAAACTAAGTGCAATTATAGCCCAAAGCGAATTCACAAGTGCCTTTCACCCTGTTACAAGTTGCTGAACCACTGTGATGATTTTTAAAACATTATTTAAAGGTTGAAAAAAGCTACTTAGTGTTGCTTTAAAGCAGAAAGCAATCTCAATTGTAGTTCTCAAATTGACCCTTATGTGTGGTAAATCTGTCATTGGTATATTTCAGTAATCAAAACGCATCCCCCAAATCCTCTTTTTAGATCCCACTGGAGTTGGACGTCCTGGGTTTAATGTCTCCAAAGAGGCCCATCAAGCTTCAGCTGATTCCTAGATCATCTGGAGTGCAGCCCAACCCCAGAGGATGAGCATCCACATGCACTGGATTATCTCACTGTAGCTGTCAATTATGCAGTCTATTGATACACGTGGAAATCTGCCCTATTCATATATGTTTTTGTTTTTAATTATTATTTACGGTGTACAACAGTACTTTCTTAAAGTATATACTATACATGGATCAATTGTCTAGGATTCACACAAAATGTATTGCCGTTAAATACAACCAACAACCCTAACCCAAAGCCAAGCAAATTTCTTTTCTTTCTTTTTTTTGCACTGGAACTTTCTAAATGCAATGCCATACCATGCATGCATGCCATTGAAAGTTGCCTAAAAATGCTGCTTAAAAAAAGTACCAGCCCTCCCCATACAAGCAATATGATTTAATCAGCAAAGATTGTATCATGCAAGTATTGCTTAAGATAAATGTTGGTTTTACACGCTTTGAACAGATAATTTGCACAACTATTGCAACTATAGCAATTGCACAACTATTGTTTATGAGTTTGAACTTTGCTTTGCTCCAGAATAAAGTATTACTATGCCTGCCTTATTTTTGGGACTGTTTGAACAGGATGGTTGTATCGAGGTGGAATTATGCAGAGCAGAGGTGCACATTCGGGGTTAATAAAGTTAAAGTCCTGCCACATATTTGTTCAAGCCATTTCACTTCACCAGCCAATCCCAATTGACCCAACGTTTCAGCCAGGTAGATGAGCTAATATGTGAAATCACCTGTGTAAGGGTCAGGCAGAAGGAATTCTGAAATGACTTGAAGGACTTTTACTTTCTCAAGCTGGTTTGTCCACACCTCTGGAATATTATAGCACTTATCTTAGCAGATGTTGTTTAAAAATCTTGGCACTATAACTGACCTATCCTCAGGAACTGTGTAGGCATTTGATTGGTCTGTACCAATAAAAACAAACATTCTTACCACTTTTTCTATGGGCTGTTCTGTGATGTCAGTGTCACAATGTGTTTGGGATTCCTTAGGTGCCTATATGTATATTATTGCCTATATTAGGTCCCTGTGGGACCATGTAGTTTTTTTTTATTTCTGTGAAATACACAGACCCCCCCACCACCACTCTCCATACATTTTGGGTCTGTTGACTTATTCCCCAGTCCAAAGCCTGTGCCATTTTTTGGATGAACTACTAAAAGGTTTGTGTGTCTGTTGTCCTTGGCATGGGTTTGTTGTATGATGGGTCCTTGGCCCAGGCAAAAGGGTTGTATATCTTTGAGCTGAAGAGCCAGTCCAACATCCACCCCTCTGTCCCAACAGGACATTTGCACACGAGTGCCCTTTTGCAGTAATTGGCTTGGACTGTGGATATCTTGATCAGTGATGGGCAACCTGGGTTCAGAAGCTACAATCTAGTGCCGCATATTACAAATCACCTGGCACTACTGGTGGTGCCACTTAGAACAGGTGATTTTACTAATGAACTCCTCTACCTGGCTGCAGAGCTGTGCTAATTTGAATCAGCTAATTAAAGCTGGAACACATATTTGGTACGGGACAGTAGCATTTCAAGCCAGGTGGTCCATCACTGGTCTTGATTTGATTGTCCTTGTTTCCCATTTTACAGAGGAGGACTCTGAGAGCATAGGGGCATAGAAGCAACGTTTCTATGTTACTGTCAAAACATGGATACAATAGATTATTAATACAAAGGCCTCCAAAAATTTGCTCTCAAAGACTAAACAGCTGAAGAGCCCCTTGAAGCCCTATTTCATCTTCATCTCTGGTCATTTCCAGTGTTGTGCAACCACCTGCTTTTGTAAACTTAAAATTAACTCTAAAATATACTTAAAGAATACTTTTATCAACTTAAAGTGTTCCAATTTAATATAAAAAGGTATTAAATTAGCATACTTTCTAGTACACTAGAAGTACATGGTCTGTGTACTGTGTTCTATACTTACACTTATACTGAAGTATACTTCATAAAATAAACTTTAAGTATACTACTTTTTGCTAAGGGAAAGGCCTCAAAAGACTTGCTCTCAAAGACTAAACAGCTGAAGAGCACCTTTAAGCCCTATTTATTCCAGTGTTGTGCAACCACCTGTGGTTGTGCAACCAGATTGTTATCAGTGGAGTAAGAGGCCGGCTACTGTGTACAGAGGTTCCACTATTGTACAGCAGTAAATGGAATGTTGCCATAAATTATTTACCAGGAACGGTCCAGAGGTATCGGTCTGTGTCAGCGGCGCAGCAACACCCAACATGACATTCAACTCTTAAAAAAGTACCTGCATAGTCTTTGCAAGCTTTCTCTCGAGGTGTTTTTTTAAGATGTGGAATTACCTTAGCTTTTTTCCAGTGCACACCTGGACCCTGCTTCTGCTTTTCCTTGGTCTGTTGTTGGTGTAAGTGCTGTCCAAATCAAATTTCATTTGTGTGTTATGCTTGCATGAGGTGGTTGTCACACGGATCTGTGTTTGTGCATGTGTATATTTGTGTTTGCATGAAAACTGGTTGTAACATGAGATGTTATGGGATATTACAAGATAAATGTCTTGAGTAGTAACAATATATATCCTTGTGGTAAATGAGTCTTCCAGTGGTGCAAGAAAAACTTCAGTCCTGATGGACTCACAATGAAGCTGGCATCGTATCGTTATCGTATTGTGGTAGAAAGATACTTAGTCCATTGAAATGCTCGTACTGTAGGTGCCACTATGCCAATGGCTCATAGTGATTTGTTTGTAGTTAAGACGTGAGCCCAAGAAGCTTGTGTTTGACAGTATACCAAGACAATATAACAAAGAAACAGTAATATGCTACTTTTATAGGTATGGATACTGGCCGTATGGAATATTCAAGAAGTTAGGGGTACCTGGTCCCAAACCTGTGCTGTATTTTGGAAACATGCTCAACTACAGTAAGGTCAGTGTCTTTTATCTGTTGACAGGAGCACAGTCACAAATTTTGGGCCATATAAGGGAATGCAATTTTGAGCCCCATAATAATATTTACAGTGTCATCAAAGGACACTCTGCCAAAGCTGGGCCACCTAAGTATTCACCAACAATTGTGGACAGAAATGTAGACGCACATTAGTTGACCTGTGGTTTTTGGTTATTTACTAGGGTTTCCACAACTTTGACATGAAGTGTTTCCGCAAGTATGGGAAGATATGGGGGTAAGACGGTTATTTGCATTCAAAGTGACCTTCCAGGTGGCCTAATTATTCAGGGTGACCTTTCCAATAACCTAACCAGTGGTGTAGCGTGAGGAAAACGCAATTTATGCATCTTTTTTAAAACTACAAAACAGCCTATGACTGCTAATGGTAAAGATACACAGTTTATAGAGCTTAACTTTCTGCTGAATGTATTGTTTACCTACCTTTCTTTTTACCTACACCATAGGCGTAGCCACACCCTCCTGTCAGTCAAGCCCATCCAATCAGAAGGCTCCCTTTGTGTGATTGATTGTTTTATTAATAATAATAACCTATGTGTTTTGGGCTAGGCCCACCTGATTTTTTTTGCTGGGCCCACCCCATTTTATGATTTCTGCCCACACCCCTGACCTACAGTACATGACTAGGCACAAAGCCAGTCCAAAGTGCCCGGTTGATAAGTGACGACCAAAATGTTTAGATGCCGTTGATTATGCACTATCAATAAACTAAAGCCAAATCACTTATATGTCACTGTGATTACACAATAACACCCCATAAGTATACACAATGAAATTGACTGTCCATTTAAGCCATCACACACGTTGTGAACAGGGGGGCAGCCATGACAACTGTGCCCGGAGAGCAGTGTGTGTGGGGGGGCACTGCTAGCAGTTGGTGGATCGATTCACACCTGCGATCCTGCGGTCACAAGTCCATACCGTACCTTTTGTGAGCTGGGAATAAGATTACTTTCTGTGAAATTCTCTTTTCTTTTCTTCCAGAATTTATGATGGGCGGCAACCTGTTCTCTGCATCATGGACACAGAGCTGGTCAAAACAGTCCTTGTGAAAGAGTGCTACTCACTGTTCACCAACAGACGGGTACAGCTTTCTTTACATTTATGCAAGATTATTTTTTGTGTCCTCGGTCAGACCAGTGAGCGTGAGGACACAATTCACTGTAATTTATTTAGGGATTGATGCTGGATCAGTGTTTCAGGTTTACCTTATATTTGCACTGGAGGAGGTGCGACAGACAGAAGGTGAAACAGGAAATACCACCTTGTACCTGCAAACTTTATTGATATTCTGTCAATCTGTGCACGATGAAATAACACTGCTTCTATTTGTGTTCCAGAGAAGATGAATGCACTGACTATCAGATACCGATACATTTAAAGGCATCATTCAGCCAATAAATGATTTAAAGTCATATTAACTAATGCAGAATTGAACACAAACATTTGATTGTGCTCCCTCTCAAAGAATTTTGGTCTTAATGGCCCCATGCACGATGCTGTGTTCAATACTGAGGATGAGGACTGGAAAAGGATCCGTAGCGTGCTGTCTCCATCTTTCACCAGTGGCCGCTTGAAGGAGGTTTGTCATCCTCTCTCTCTCTGTCTGTCTCTCTCTTTCTTTCTCTTTCTCTCTCTCTTACTCATAGATTAATACAAATACAAACACAACCATGCAAAAATCTGCACATGGACAGGGAAAACGCTCTTTCCTTCCTATCATCATCATCATCATCATCATCATCATTATCCATCCCTCCCACTCCTTACCCATCTCTTTCTCTCTTTGTCCCCTGCTGCATGGCACAAGGCCTCACAGCTAGCCTGGGCTCACCCATACTGCCTGTCATGCTAGAGTTTTGTGCTCAAGTCAGTCTGGCCAACCTGCATAATTTTGACTGTTCATTTGCACCAATGAAAAACGAATGCTACACAATCATGTCATCGGAATGAGTTATCTGATTGGTTGTAAGCTCTGTCTGGTAGTATACAAAGGCATTTGATAGATGCCTGTAGATTCTGCCTCTGAGAGCTTCCTGTCTATGAGATCTTTGCTCCATCTACGAGTGTGGTGCTATGGTTATTATGTCTTCCTTTTTGTAAGTCGCTTTTGATAAAAGCGTCTGCTAATTGTATTTTTATTGTCTAGTAGAATATTCTGCTCAACTAAGGTGAAACATTTATTTGTTTTATTAAACTAAATTCACTTCTCATCCACATATTTGGCAGCCATTAGCCTATTCTGTTTTGTCAGTTTGAAAATGGGTAATTGTTTTGAGGCAATCACAAGCATAACAAACTTGAATTTTAAAATATGGTAAAGCTTATCTGACGATGTCACATGTACAGTACATACACATGTCTGTTTCTCGGCCATCAGATGTTTGGGATCATGAAGACTCACTCCTCCAAACTTGTCAGCAGCATGAAGAAGGACGCAGACCTGGGAGTGCCCTCTGACACTAAAGAGTGAGTAATCAAGCAAGCAGGCCAGCTTCCAGAATATTCCAAAGTCAAGATTTTCCATGCAGACCATTTCCTTTTATGACAAGATGGAAGATTGCCCAGAAATGGGTACACCTAAGACTTACACTAAACATTCAAAGGGGGAGAGAGAGAGAGAGAGAGAGCGAGAGAGCGGGAGAGAGAGAGAGAGAGAGAGAGAGAGCATGGACGATGTACCAAACTAAGACCTTTTCGCTTGTCCAGGTATTTTGGTGCTTACAGCATGGACGTGGTGACCAGCACATCCTTCAGTGTGGACATCGACTCCCTCAACAACCCCAAAGACCCCTTTGTCACCAACATCAAGGAGATGATCAAGTTTGACCTGCTGAACCCTCTGCTCGTCTTTATCTGTAATGTATCACCAAAAAAAAAAATGTTTTTACGGAAAATTACCGGCAGCTGTGGTTGCCAAAACGCGACCGTTCATTTAATTACGGTAAAAAAAACATTTTGTTATTTTTACGGAAAAAAACTGTAGCTTCGTTGCCAGAATTTTACCGTAAAAGTTACGGTAAAAGCACTTCCGTTATTTTAACGGTGAAAAACTGGCAGCTGAGTTACCAATTCTTTACCGTAACAAATACTGTTCGACCATTTCTGCAATGTACATAGAATTTATGTTGATTTTACGGTCAACCGCTGTTTTAAACACATTTCATCATCAATTAAATAATCATGTCTTTAGGATAATATGGTATGAAAGTAAAAACAAATATGATGCAGATACAGATATATAGGATGTCACAAAAGTGAGTAGCTACACCCCTAACATTTTTGTACTTTTTAAATTATATCTTTCCATGGGAGAAGTCTAAAGATATAATACTTTAATATAATAATACTAATAATTTGGACATTTTCACTTAGGGGTGTACTCACTTTTGTTAACAGTGGTTTAGACATTAATGGTTGTGTGTTGAGTTATTTTGAGGGAACAGCAAATTTGCACTGTTATATAAGCTGTGCACTGCCTACCTTACGTTGTAGAAAAGTATTATATCTTTAGAATTTTAGGACATTTTCAGAACACAAACCAAAACAATTTGCCATTACATATGCTACTCTTTCTCTCTGTTCTTTGGCACATCTATCATTTGCTATCTATCTATCTATCTATCTATCTATCTATATATCTATCTATCTATCTATCTATCTATCTATCTATCTATCTATCTATCTATCTATCTATCTATCTATCTGTCTATCTGTCTATCTATCTATCTGTCTGTCTGTCATTTCCAGTTTTCTTCCCCTTCATGACACCTATCCTGGAGAAAATGGGCTTTGCACTGTTCCCCTTGTCGGTGGCAGACTTCTTCTACGCATCCCTACAGAAGATCAAATCTGAGCGAAAGGCCATCTCTCATAAGGTGCAGAATGAAGTTTCACGGTGACGGTGACACTGGTGACTGACGTTGGCTGACTTTATTCATTTTTAAGCATTAAACCCGCATTAAAGCAGTGCTGGGCATGAAGTAGCTTAAAATCATAACATGAACACATAGTATGTGTGTGTGTGTGTGTGTGTGTGTGTGTGTTTGGGTGTGTGTGTGTGTGTGTGAGAGAGAGAGAGAGAGAGAGAGTGTGTGTGTGTGTGTGTGTGTGTGTGTGTGTGTGTGTGTGTGTGTGTGTGTGTGTGTGTGTGTGTGTGTGTGTGTGTGTGTGTGTGTATGTATGTGTATGTGTGTGTATGTGTGTGTGTGTGCGTGTGTGTGTGTGTCTGGGAAGGGGTGGCTCACTAAGGAATATTATGTGTGCATGGTGTACTGTATGTGTGCAAAAATTCGTGACTGCCATGTGTTTTGATGATTGCAGAAAAGAGTTGACCTCTTACAACTGATGATAGACTCTCAGCCCACAAAGACAGAGGGCACCATGAAAGGAGAAAACACATACAAAGGTAACACCAGCTATTTCTCTCTTTTTAAATTATTTAAACTCCATGCTCGAGTGGACACAGATCACATCTCCCAGAATTTTTTTTTTAGTTGAATTTAGTTAAGTTTTGTTTACTTTATTACTTCAGTTGACAGGGACCATCTCCACGGAACAAATCAACACAACAACACATTTTGACCCATGACATTGATTAGCAAATAAAATAAAGAGGATGTCTGTGAACTACTGGTGGCATATTTGTTCTGGTTGTTTGTAGAGACATGGCAAAAGGAATGCAAAAAAAAGGCCCAAACAAACAAGGTAGCCTGTGTAAAATCCTGGGTTTCAGAAAGTAAAAAACCCTGCCACATTTTCTTTCTAACACAGGTGCCTTCACTGAGTAGCTGATCTACCTGTCCTGAGTGCTCATTATGATCAGCTGATTCAGAGCTGGTTGGATCAAATTTTGTGGAAGGGTTTTTTTACTTTCTGAACCCAGGATGATACACCTCTGAATATGACATGGCAAAAGGAATGCAAAAAAAGAGCCCAAACAAACAAAGGTAGGACATGATAGTCCTAATATACTTACTTTCCATCTTATGTGTACGTCTGTCACCCAGGACTGAATGACCATGAGATTCTGTCTCAGTCGATGCTCTTCATCTTGGCCGGCTACGAAACCACAAGTTCCACCCTGAACTTCCTCTGCTATAACCTGGCCACACATCCAGACTCCATGAAAAAGCTGCAGGATGAGATTGATGAGGTCTTCCCAGACAAGGTGACCTTTCACCTTTCCCTAAGTTTCTATTCTCTAGTCTAAGACGTCATATTTTGCCGTCAGTGTGGTTACTGTCTGTTTACTGATGTAGTGTATAGTGGTTACTGTATTTAAATGATGTAGTGTTTCTCTCTTTCTCTAGCTTGGTCTCTCTCTTTCTCTCATTCTCTCTCTCTTCCTTTCACTTTCTCCCTCATTCTTTCTCTCCAGCCTGTTCTCTCTTTTCCTCTCTCAATCTCTGTCTCTCTCTGTCTCTCTCTCTGTCTCTCTGTCTCTGTATGTGTGCGTGGTAGTGGATGTACAATATGACAACCTTGTTTTCGGCTTGGTCGTGATAACAGCTTTTTATCTTTACCACAACTATGCTGAGGGTGTAACCCAACAAACCTATACATATTCTAACCCAACAAACCTGTACATATTTTAACCCAACAAACCTGTACATATTTTAACCCAACAAACCTATACATATTCTCTCTTTCTCTTTCTCTCTCTCTCTCTCTCTCTCTCTCTGTATGTGTGTGGTAGTGGATGTACCATAGGCCGTATATATACAGAGATGTGCAATATGACAACCTTCTACAAAATGTTTTCGGCTTGGTGGTGATACCAGCTCTTTTCCTGTCCCCAGGCTGATGTGCAGTATGAGTCCCTGATGCAGATGGAGTATCTGGACTGTGTGCTGAATGAAACCCTGCGTCTCTACCCTCCTGCTGGACGCGTTGAGAGAGTCTGCAAGAAGACCGTGGACATCAGCGGCGTCCTCATCCCCAAGGGAACTGTTGTCATAGTGCCCTCGTTTGTTCTCCAAAGAGACCCAGAACTCTGGACTGACCCTGACACTTTCAAACCAGAGAGGTGGGTGTGTGGGTATGATCGAAAGAAAGAAAGAAAGAAAGAAAGAAAGAAAGACAATTTCTTAATTACTTTTATTAAAAGAGCGATTCATTTAATTGCTTACCTTATTCCTGGGTGTATACCCACCATAAAGGTAAATATAAAAAATAGTCTGTGTCTCCTCCTTTAGGTTCAGCAAGGAGAATAAGGACAGCATTGACCCGTACTCATTCTTGCCGTTTGGCCTGGGCCCCAGGATCTGCCTAGGCATGCGTTTCGCTCTGGTCAGCATGAAGCTGGGCATCGTGGAGCTGCTTCAGAGGTTCACGCTATCCACCTGTGCTGAGACAGAGGTGAGACAAACATGCATGTTTGTTTACATATGAGGCCTTTTGTGTTTTTTTTTTTCTTTTTGTGGTATTATTTTTTTCTTTTCCCTTCTCTCCCTCTCGGTTATCTTAGAAGGGGGGGGGCTTACTCTTTTGTTGACACTTGAAGCAGTGACGTTTAATTTAAATGACATTTTTTTGTAAATCAAATTCAGTAGGTTTTATCTCAGTATTAACAAGCCTTATTTTGTTAGGATAGAGGACTATATGGTTAGGGTGCTAAAGAAAAAGGCATTTATGTTGGTTAACCATTCACATTTTTTGCGTTTTAGTGAGTGACCAAGTGAGTGCTGCCACACTAATGCTTACCTTAATCCACTGTATTGTTTGCATGCTTTGCCCCAATCATCTCTTCAGATCCCACTGGAGTTGGACACCACCCTGGGTCTCCTGGCTCCAAAGAGACCCATTAAGCTTCAGCTGATTCCTAGATCATCTGGAGTGCAGCCCAACCCCAGGGGATGAGCGTCCACATGCACTAATGATCCACAGTGATTGGCAGCCTGGATTCAGGAGCTATAATCTATACAGAATATTCTAAAATCACCTCGTTCTACCTGTGTGGCTGACACAGGTGACTGCATTGGTTAAATCATCTACCTGATCGAAGTGTGGTGCTAATTGTAATCAGTGTATTAACTGGATACTTGAAACAATTATGCGGGTCTGAATTGCAGCTTCTGAATCGAGGTTAGCCATCACTGGATGTCCAACTGGAGCTGCCACTTGTGCAGTCACCTTTGCACTAGAAACAAATGTGTCTCTCTACGTGAAAGGGTCATGTTAGAAAGATAAAAATGCACTTACATTAGCACATTTTTTAGAGATTCAATAGACATGTAAATGTTTTTTACAAGGCGTTCAGTGTGTCCTCCATCCCTTCTGACAATTGTCATCTTCATCAAGAAGCCAATGGGAGCTAACTAGGTGAATAATCTTCCTGGCCCACGAGCCACATGCAGCCCAATTATGAACTCTAAAGGCCAAGTTGGCCACCAAGATGCAGGTAAATAAAGCTGGTGCCTTCACTTAGGCAAACGTTCCACCTTTTGTTTCATTAACGCCTTGTTCAACTTTGTTGTTCAACTTTGAGAAAATGAACCCCTTTTGCCTTTTTTACTCAGTTTCAGTGATGTGATTTTGAAAATCATGACAGATTGAGGACATGTTTAAATCATATTTACATTACATTACATTACATTACATTGCATTTGGCAGACGCTTTTATCCAAAGCGACTTACAATCAAGGAGGACATAAGCAATAGAGGAGGACACAGAGTAAAGACACAACAGATATAAGTACTTCTGCATAGGGATAGAGAGAGAGAGAGAGTTTTAGATTAGTGTTTGTTAGTTATATTAGTTTTGTTAGGAAGGGAAGCAATCTCGGAAGAGAAGGGTTTTTACAAGCTTTTTAAAGATAGGGAGGGATGTTGCCGTTCTTGTTGCAACTGGTAGGTCGTTCCACCATTTGGGGACAACCACAGAGAAGAGCTTAGAGTGACCTCTCTTTGTGAGAAGTGAGGGTACCGATAGACGATTTGTGTGAGCGGAGCGCAGCGCCCTGGACGGGACGTGAGCCTGTAATAAGACATTGAGGTAGACGGGGGCGGAACCTGAAATTACTTTGTAGGCTAGTGTCAGAGCCTTGTGTTTAATTCTGGCAGCTATTGGCAGCCAGTGAAGATCTCATATCTGTTGTGTAGGACTAGGTGTTGATATCCCAGTAGATACCTAAGGCACCGACGAGACACTGGCCATCAAGTGAGTGATGGCATCCTTTGGGTTCTCAAGTGGGTGCCCTTCTTCTTGGGTGTTTCGCCGATAGGCCCATGAAATAGCTCATGAGATGCAAGTGAGCTGAATTTAAGTAGGTTTATTTACAAACGTGGATTTTCTAATCCACCTTGTACATTGGCATATTGTTAATTGTGTTACTTTGCAGTGTTTAACTCTTATGGCACAATAAAATATGTAATTCCTACAGCCCGTAGACTTTTCTAGATTTTTCAAAATGACAATGCTCATGGCCACCGTGCTGTCGGAGCAAAGAGGGAATAGTAGCCCCTCTCAATCAAAGCTTGTTGACCTGTTGCAACACACACAGACATACCGTTTGTTCATGTTATGATTTAAGCTACTTCATGCTCAGCACTGCTTTAATGCAGGTTTAATGCTTAAAAATGAATAAAGTCAGCCAACGTCAGTCATCAGTGTCACCGTCACCGTGAAACTTCATTCTGCACCTTATGAGAGATGGCCTTTCGCTCAGACTTGATCTTCTGTAGGGATGCATAGAAGAAGTCTGCCACCGACAAGGGGAACAGTGCAAAGCCCATTTTCTCCAGGATAGGTGTCATGAAGGGACAGGGACACGAACACACACACACACACACGAACACACGAACACACACACACACACAAAATGAACCCCTCAAGAGGATCGAGAATCTGAGTGGAATTCTTTTATTTATCTCCCTTCCCAACTCCCGCATGGCCCCAAGCGGGCCTCGCGCCCAACAGGGCACATATATATAAAACTCGTCAGCCAACATGGGAGCAGATCGCAAAACAACAACATAATTACATAATCGAGCAACCAAGCAGCCAAATAAACTTCACCCCACCCCCCCCTCCCATCCCATCCCCCTCAAAAAAAAAAAAAAAACAAACAAAACATTGGAACATATAAAGACGTCAACAAAACAAAAATCAAAGTCAAAGTCAATGTTAATTGAAAATTAAAAGCAAAATAATAATAAAAAAACCCCATTAAAATTAAAAGCAGAAAGTAAAAGTACAGGACCGGATTTTCTCTTCTCCTCTTTGAGGCAAACCCTCAGCATAGTACGGCTAATGGCAAGGGTCAAACAGAACCTGAGAGGACATGTAGGCGGAAACGCAACTCAAGGCAAACTGGCAATGCTTTGCAGTAAAAATGTGTCAAGGTTTTGGGTAACAAACGTTTTTAAACTGTGTAAGTATGTTTTTGGGGGGTGGGGGTGTGGGGGTAATTGGGTTTCAGGACAGGGCAGTGAGAAACAGTTGAATTAAAAATGACGAACGGGCGGGTGTGATGGTGGATCATTTGCTCTCCACGGTTTGTCTCCACTTCCACAGCTCATCGATGGTCTGGGGAGAGGAACAAAGGGAGTTCAATTGCAAATATTGTACACCGAGACTAAACTGATTTGTGGCTGTTCCTTAAAAGGTGGTTTGGAAAACCAGTCCGAGCATGTTTAAAGAGTCTACCAACATGTGTAGAAGTACTTCATATTCATTATCCCCAAACATTAAGACTAGTACTGTACCCCATTGTGTAAGCCTTGTACGCATGACACGTGCAAGTAGACTGAGCTCACAGTGTAGTCCACCATGCGTGCAACTTATACAAAAGAGACTTGGCCTTGCTCAGGCTCATAAGTACTATACTTAGGTAAGAAAGAAATTGGTAAATATATGTCAACTTAAGCACAGGAACCCTGTATTAAATATCTCGTCACATAAGCCAAGGCTACCATCTACTGCAACTTCATACAATTCCATTTGCGCGTGCGTGCACACACACACACACACACACACACACACACACACACACACACACACACACACCGATATGACATTAATCTTAACAAATACCTTTGAGTCAGACACTTTGAAGGTGTTCTTCATGTAGTTCTCAAACTTGGGCTGGAGTTTAGGAAGGGAAACCCCCTGCAGATCCACAGAAAAAAAGCATGATGTGTCAAAAAACGGTTTATCATTACATTACATTGCATTTGGCAGACGCTTTACAACAAGGAGGACATAAGCAATAGAGGAGGACATAGAGTAGAGACACAGCAGACATAAGTACTTCTGCATAGGGATAGAGAGAGAGAGAGTTGGATTAGTGTTTGTTAGTTATATTAGTTTTGTTAGGAAGGGAAGCAATCTTGGAAGAGAAGGGTTTTAACAAGCTTTTTAAAGATAGGGAGGGATGTTGCTGTTCTTGTCGCAACTGGTAGGTCATTCCACCATTTGGGGATACCACGGAGAAGGTTTATCAAATCAGACACGCTGATTCAGTCCACAAGGAATTACAGGTGCCATTGAATGATGCATTAAGAGAAGGAGGCACACAGTATAAAAACATAAAAATTTTCACTTCACAACAGCCATGGTCTTCCATGACTTCGGCTATTTGTACAAGGCTCATCAAAGTGTTGCAGAAAGTTTCACTGAACTATCTAAAGGGCATTTTTGATAATTCCGCTTGCCACAGGGTTCTGTGTCATTATGTCTGAGTTTACTGCACAGTTGCCTCTCTAAACATCTTACTTAATATCTTGAAATTTCTCTCTTTTAGCCCCATCACATATTTATACTTAATGTCAAGTGCCAAAGCGCTGACACAAGAATGCAAAGATCCTTCAGTCGGGTGAATGTGGGCACTGTAGTCATGATACGGAAAAGATTTTCAAATACATTCAATTTTTCTTGGCCCTGAAAACATGCACTTAAGACTACAGCTGTCTGAACAGAACGGAACAACAAGTGGCTTCGATAAAAGTGTTGCATCATCGAAATTATACTGATATACCGATGTAGTCTCAACTATGCATACTCAACAATATATCGATATGATAACATCAATATATCAGAGTCAATTTGCAGGTAGGAGCAGGCTTCACTCTGTGTTTCGTGAATTACTTTGAGGGTGCCGGCCGAATGATAACTTCAAATTGTATCAAAAGTGCATCAAAAAAAGTGTCTTTAATTGCACAGACGCGTTTCGGCGTGTGCCTTCTTCAGTGTGCAACATCAATATATCACCCAGCCCTACTGTGGAGCAAGCAAGCAAGCAACCAACCTTCTGAACGGAGGCCATCATCTTTGCCTTCATGTCCGCTACGGTGGGTGGGGTGCGGGCCGCGGGGGGCGTCTGAGGAACCTTGAAGGCCTGCGGGTCCTTGTTGCCCTTCTTCTTGCTGTCCGGGGTCGGGGTCTTCTGCTGCTAGAAAACACATGCCAATAGTTACATTACATTGCATTTGGGAGACGCTTTTATCCAAAGCGACTTACAAAAAAGGAGGATGTTAACTACAGGATGTAGTCAAGTACTGTAGTTAATAGTTAACTACAACTACTACTACTACTACAACTACAACTACTACTACTGAGAGGTTTTCCAATAACCACAGGTGTTCCAAGTCCTTAGATCCTTACAAGCTTGGGTAGGCGTGTGAACACATACCCATGTACACATCTATGCATTTAATTCACATGGACGCCATTACAGTCAACCACAACCATCAATGACAAAAGGTCAAGAGAACTCATGTCTAGGGGTTTTTATGTTAAGTTACAGTTATGCAGTTACAGCATTTAGCAAATGCTTTTTTTGAATCATCATATAACACTATTTTTTTGGCGAGGGAGGTGCAAATGAAAAACAAGCTCACGAAACGCACAGGAAATAATACGATGGAAAAACTATATATAGGACAGTGGTGTAAGACACAATTTGAGCTTCTTGTTTGTTGATTGACAACTCAGCAATCAAGCATAGGCTTTTTGTTGCTGAAGTCGATCAACATTACCAACATTTATTCTCAGCACTGTTATAATTACCAAATTAAGTCTTTGAATTGTGAACGGCCTTGGAAACACCATAATTACACACAAAAAAAGATGGAATCAGGAATGGCTGCCTCCTGGAACAATTTGACTGCAGAGGGCAAACTGTCAACTCTCACTGTTAGGAGCCATGAGCTGTAGGCTTGCCGGTAAGTCTGATGTTCTCACCTGTTTGGCAGATGGTGTGCCAGCCTTGTGAGATTTGCCATTCTGTGTTGGTGTCTGTGGTTTGGACGGTGTCTTCTTTGGCTGAAAACAACAGATACACACTTTATTGACTGCCATCATGGCACTGGTAATAGTAACAACCAAATTGGAGATGGGTTTAAAAAAAAGGGGGGGGTGGGGTGGGCTGTGTACCTTCACAGGTGACTCTTCTTCCTCTTCGTCTTCATCATCATCCTCCTCCTCGTCATCATCTTCATCGTCGTCATCACTGATGTAATAAAGCACACGTGAATACAAACGTCAGTACAGGCCATCTTCAGCCTCCATGACAGTTAACAGTTTAAGGAATTATAACTGTGCTTTATAGATAGCCAATAGATAACTTAAGCTGTTTGTTAATAGTTATAAATGACTTGCTAACCATGTTAGATTTATAACTATACCTTATGAATTAGTAACAGATCATGAACAAGCCATTAGTAAATGACATACTAACTGATTAGCTGATTCTTAAATCATTAGTATGTCATTTACTAATAACTTGTTCATGATCTATTAGGCATGCAACGTTCAACAAATATTGTGCTTATCAACCAATTGGGACTTGTCTTATCCTATTACTTATTTTCTTTTAGACTGAAGGGACATCTTTTGAAAATCGAGAGGTGTGTGTACACACACAAAAAAAACACAATACTCACTCATCATCCTCGTCGTCATCCTCTTCCTCCATCCTCATTTTTTTCTGTACAACACAAAGTCAAAGTCAAATGGTCAAACTCAGTCAGACCTGTACTGTAATGTGCAGCCTCTAAGCTGACAGGTCAGCCAACTAAGACTTGTCAAGACTTAGACCGTTTTAAAAATAATGAAATTAAGTCTGAGTTTTAAATGCTCCATAAATACACAAAATAAAAATAAATAATATATATATATATAAAAAAGGCTTGGACCGTTTTAAAATCACACTGCAGGATTCTGTTCAAAATAATAATGAAATGAAAGTCTGAGTGTTGAATGTGCCTGGAAACACCATAAATATACAAAATAAAAAACAAATATACATATATATATAAAAAAAAGGTTGGAGCATTTCAATAATGACACTTCAAGGTTACGCTCAAAACGGAGAACATACCAAAGGCCTCATTCCGGCGGGAGCCATGCGCTTCAGAGAGTTGACCATCTCCTCTTCCTCCTCCTCCTCATCGTCCATCTCTTCATCATCAAAACTTGGCATCACTGGGGCGAAAAAGGGCATCATTAACTTTAAACATCTTTGACACAGTCACACTTAGCAAAACATATGAAACAGCTGGACTACTGTAGCGTAGCAAAGCAAAGCAAAGCAGAACAATAGCCTTGATGGCCATTATAAAACCAGAAACTGTGCTTGGGTTTAGGAATGTAGGAAAATATGAACGGGGGGGAAAAAAATGTTCCGTGTATTGTGGACTTGGGTGTAACAGCTTTTCTACAGTACTTTCAGGGTAAGGAAGGACTAAAAGGCAGCCTGTCTTCATGTACAGGTCTTGTTTAGCGAGGTGTAGCATAACATGGCTGGTGCATCAGAGCAGGATTGGACATACGGACAGGTACTCACTGACTAAGTGCTGCCCGCTGATGTGAACTGGACCTGTCCCCGACTTCAACCGGAATACGACGGGGGGTGAAATTTCAAACCCGCCCACGCACACCTGGTGAGGGAGAGAAGAGGAGCAGAAGAGGGTTTCAGAACAACATGTAGCATGTAAAACAACTTTAAAAAAATAAATAAATAAATCAAATGTCAGACAGTGACAAGCACTAGCCTGGTAAACCGGCCTCTCGTACTTCACAGCCAGAGCCTCTCTACAAAGTGATGTGGTTTCACTGACATGGTTGTCTCAGGCAGCATCTTGCCTGACCAATCGGCAAACAATTTCTTTTTGGAGGTGTAGAGTCTGATGGAGTTTTCAAATGATTGGACCTGCCTTTACCCGATCGCTAATGTCTGATCGTGACTCCCTCTGTTAGCTGATTGGTCAGGCAAAATGCTGGCTACCAGGCTAGACAATCGACAGGATCAACAATGACTCACCATCTACAATACATACAGTGTGTTTGCTTAGAGAAAAGGGCCCATTAACAATCCAGTGATAAGTGCATTTCAAACAGGCAACGGATTGTAAGCAGGGCTAAGTCCTCTAAAGGTGAAACTCTCACCTATGACCTTTGTATAACTAAAACATACTGTCTTATAAAAGAAAGAGAAAAAACGAATGTAAATCTCTTGTTGAGCTCTTTGGGATACTTTCTCTGTATGCAATACACTTCACAAAATAAGCACGAGCACGTTTACGTTTTGGAACAGATACGTTTGAGCTACTTTCTCTGTATGAAATACACTTTGAAAAATGAACCTTTTTATCCCTATAAATACAGATTGTTTTAATACACCAGTGAACACATGACCACAATGGACACAATCTACCCATCCTCGAGGCAACCAAAGGACTTACGCTGGGTGTGGTGGATGGCTTCAGGGCGGCCAGTACGGCCGTGACTTTATTCCCCTCTGAGCCGACTCCCTCTACCTCCACCAGGTGCAAGTCATCCTTCGTGCTGGGGTCAACACACACCTGAGCAAGCACATGTTAACTTAGTCAATTAGTCTTTATTAATCCTTTGTGGGGAGATTAATTTAATATTAACAAACCATGTTAAGGTGCACCAAGTGCTTTAAAAACAAGTCACTCGTACTGTTGTGTGCAATTATTGATATTACAAATGAATAGCGTATTGCATTCTCAATACACTTAAAAAATAGATTTTACAATTGTTTTATGCAGCTGCGCATACCATTCTGATGGACAACTGGTGCTCCACGTCATCTTCCTCTGGTGCGAATCTCACCTCCTTTCCAGAGGTAAGCTCACATCCTAACGAGAAGGAAGAAGTACAACTCATTAAAATCAAAATGCATTTACGGACTACATAACGTTCTTGTGGAGCGGAGGGTATCGCCGTCAACTTCGTTAACTCTAAACAGCAGTGGGGTCATCTAAGGTAAATGGGGCAGGAGAAACTCGGTCGCACATCTGAGCCCACGTGGTGGGGGGCATGCCCGGGCTTCACAAGGAGGGGAAGCAGCGAGAAACTATTCAACAGAGCTGTGCTTAGTTTTATGAAACTACTCATCTAAAATTAAGTACTGCAGACACCAGATCGGTCACATTTAAGACCCAGATTCTGTTCTTGAGGAGAATAAGCTAAAGGGCTAACGTTTTTTCGCCCGACACATGTACTACTTTACCAATCAAGCCTATTTTAAGGGCATTCTCTTAACTAGAATGCGTAGTTTTATTTCGCCCAATAATCTCACTTAAAATCCGTATGTCAGCCAAGGATAACTGGAAGACACTGTTAGATTATCGAACACATTTTATCCGTTTTTTTGAGGCTGTACACGCACGACAGTATTGTGGTTCGGCATTCACGCAGGCCAAGTTTCCATGTTTAAATCTCAATCTTAGATAGCCACCAAATCGTCAACTCTCTTTAATACACATGTCCGGCTAAAAAGTAATAGGGTTACAGAACAATGTTTAAAGGACAACTGAGTCCACGCCGTTTGTGAATAGCTAACGGTAGGCTATCCTGGCTAGCGGATAAAACGTGCAGGCCTAAACACACGTGTCTGATCATTTGAGACACTGAACGCCGGTGACACGAGACCTGGAAAAAACAATACCCTTCACACTGGGCATCACCCACGTTGTAAACGTTAAGTGACATAAAGCTGATAGCATATGACAATGTTACATTTAATCAACTTGATCTACAGGCCATCTTCAGTAGTATATCAGTAACGTTACATTGTTGGGGAGCTAACGCTAAAGTTGACTACGAGTTACCATACTTACAGCCGAAAAGTTAGCTGAGTGGGTAGAGGCTAACGCCTGCAACTTCATCTATCAAGCCGATTTCAGACATTTGCAAAACGAACTGGAGTAAAAGCTTAATTAAATTGTATTGTAGTCGGAATACTGCCATTGTGTTATTTCAACTCAGTACCTAACTTACCCTTTACTGCTTGCTAAGTGCAGAGTAGCTAACTGCTAACCTACCTCACCAAATTGAGTTGGCTTTTTACGCAGAAGGGTAAAACGACAAAGACAGGATGTAATGCTTACAATAACGTGTACTTGATTTATTTTAGCCAACATATCAACATCTATCGATAGTTACCGTAGAGGTATGTCTGTGGTCCTGCATCTGCCATATCCATGCTGCCGGTGTGTGCGTGAACCCTCTGGAAAGTGTAGTAGTATCGTATCGGTAACTTCTGTATGAGAATGAGATTGCTGTCGTAACCACGCCCCCTTGCGGAGACGGGCATCAGTTACTACCAATAGTAAATAGTAAAGACTCAACATTTGGGGCGGGATATGTGCATTAGTCGTCTGTCATTGGTTTAAAATTCACTCATAGAGCTCGCTGCGTCATGTCCTACGGGTTTTTTTTTCGTAACTCTTGCGGAATTACCCCAACCTGAAATGGTGAAGAATGTAGATGTAGGCCTTAAAATGCCAAGAGGGTCTAGCTGCAGACACATGGAGGAGTGGAGCTCCACCGGAAAACGTCAGCTCCACCGGAAATACGTAGCTCCGCTCCACCGAAAAACGTCAGCTCCACCGGAAACGCGTAGCTCCACTCCACTCAAACTTGGAAGTAATTTTGATGTTTGATAACAACGTAGCAAGAATCATAGGTAACTAGGTATATATATATCAATGGCAGGAATTATCTTAAGGTTTTCTACTGTCTGTGGGTCAGTATTTTGTTATAGTTGTAGTTGTTGAACGTCTTTATAAACAAACCGTACGACTTTAATTTATGTGCTGCTGTAGGTCTATAGGACGAGAAATATTCTAACGTTAGCATACTATGATAACATGATATTGTGATAATATTTGTACTTGGTGACTTAATAAAGTATTTAAAGGACCGAAAGTCGTTTTTGTGTATACACAGGCATACATTTCAGTGCTCTGTTGAGCCCGTAAACATGCCTTTGAAGGTGCGTTGTTGTGAGGCTAAGCGTTAAATGTACGTCACAATTATAAAGGGGGTCTTCAGTCCCGTGTAGTATTTTTGCAGACATAGGCTGCATCAACAGTTGACCTTGCATGTCGACATAATCAACATAGTCGAGAGCTCGAGTACTGCATTACATCGGTGTTGTTAGTACTTAGTACAAGTAGGCTATGTAAGTACAAATGTGTAGGTCTAGTCAAAGTTGGCTACATCCAGAAGGTCAAGTGATACATCTGAGAAAGCAAAACTATTCACTGCCACAGTGTGTATAACTGTCTGTGCACTCCCACATCAGTGCATGGATGTACAGTGCAAGTTAAAGAATTTATATTTTCCTTGACCCTCTGGGGAGTGGTTCTTACCTTGAGACCTGAATGGCCAAGATATATTGGCTACACCACTGCACACCATGTCTTTTTTTTTTGCTTCAACAACCACACAAATATAAAGTGATCTAATTAGTAGACCAAGTTTAGATATAAGGCTATTGCGCTAAAGTACTTTATTAATTTAATATGTGATGGTATATGATTGTTTACAGGTAATAGTAGGTAGGTGAATGACAATAGGAAATATATTTTTCTTAGTAAGTGAAATCATAACTCAAAGACTTTAACAAAGTAAAATTGTATTTGATTCTTTAAAAAAAATTAACAGTGAATTGAAAGCAATAGAGCAACACATCAACAAAGCAACAGAATAACTATGGGGCAGGGCAAGAGCCCAATCTCAGTCAAGCCCCCCCATCACCAATGAAACAGTCTCAGCTGCAATAGCCAGGATAGTCCTCTGTGGAGTAAAACCCCTGGAGGACTTCACGCTGGCCACTTCCCCTGTAGCCAGCCCCGCAGTCTTTATATAGGCTCCCACACAGCAGACAGCGGCACTGGGAAATAACATAAGGTCTCCTGTATTTTTCGCAGTGCTGAGGTGACAGCCTCTTCCATTTCACCACACCTAAATCCAATAACAAGGAACAGTAAGGATACCTACACAGATATTTCTCTTCATCAGCCCCCCACCCCACACACCCAAGTCTATTTTTGTCCTCTTTCTTCATATTTTATTGCATTTTAACCAAGATGCAACTGTTCTGCAAATACTGCTCTGTTCTGCAAAAACTGTTACCGAACTTACTGTCAAACCAGCTGAAGTGGGCCTCCTTGTGAAAGAGTGGCTGGCAGACAATGCTGTAAAATTTCTGGCATGTTACAACCAGGTTCAGGATAGCAGGATCCCCATCCTGTAGAACTACCAGGACAAGAATCCTGCGTATGATGATGTCTGGCAACTGTGGGTATGACACATAACTCAGTTTTGGTCAGAGGGTAAAGAGTATAAAGTGCTGCTTTAGATGGTGGTGGTGGGTGCAATCAAAAAAGTGTACTTTAGGGATGAAAAACACTTGGAATGAAATATTACAAGCACTGAAAGCAGACTTGGAATGCAATATTACAAGCATTGAAAGCAGTGTATTGGGAGCTTTAGTGTGTCCTAGTGTGTGAGTGTGCACAATGTAGGGTGTGTGTGATAAGGGTTTTCAGTTCTAGCCATGTTGCTACAGAGGAGCCTTCCAAAACCTCTTTCGAGTATTACTGTACAATCTTGGGCAATCAAAATGATTGTGATGTACCTGGAAAATGCCAGTGGTCTCCGCACTACAATGTATGGTTTTTGCAGGGAGCAAAGGTGCCTTGAACATTACAATAGCAACAAGAGAGAAACATCTGTTAATGCCATATGTCATGTGTCAAATGTTGTGGTGCTTTTGATTTTTTTTGTAATTACCTTTTTAATTAGAACTTATTACCTCAGTGACGAGCGCTCTCTTTTTTGGCACATGGAATACCGGTGCCAATAATCCATCCCCCATCTGTTTTCCTTACTTGGTGAAATGGGCAAATTGTTTGCCATGTCTGTAGCAAAAGAAAACACACACACGCGCACACACACACTTTTGTTTTACCTTGTTTTGCCAATTACGTTTAGAATTTTAAATTTGTAAAGTTCCATAACCTTCAATCTCGTGGTTCTCCATGAGGGCCTTGTAATACCACCTCCTCAGATAAGCCATGTCAAGCTGAATAAGAACATTTCAAATGAAATTTACCACATGAGTATTATATTTATGCTATTTAGATACTTAAGTTAGCACTGAGAGCGTACTTACGATGTTAAAATCAAAGGTTGCCTCCATAGTAATGTATCAGTACTGTGTGTCAAAGTAACAACAGCGTAAATTGGAGAGAAAAAGGTCACAAACTCATGGAGGGGCAGCATAAGCAGAAAGGTCATTAATATCATGTTGAATCTATCCATCAACCATTTTAATCATATGGTTGTGTTTTTACAAGCATTGAGCATGATCGAGCGGTTATTTAATAGTTTACCTATTTTCACGTTCACTCACGTTTACTTAAAGTGTCGGTGCTCCGTCGCTGATGTTTCTGTTTGTGCATGTACGTGTCTGTGCACAACTTCTGGCGCTGTTTATTTGTTGACGGGAGTGAAGCTCACGTGTTTCGGAAGTGGAGCTGACGTTTTCCGGTGGAGCTCCACTTCTCCATGTGTCTGCAGCTAGACCCCTCTCTTAAAATGTGCGTTTTTAGTTCAAGATTTCCTTGTACATCTAACAGTTACAGCTAACACCCCAGACAGTGTCGGCAGCCAGCACTCTTTTTAAACAAATTTGGCTCCATTCTCATCTTCAGTACTCTATCGTGATCAGAACTGACTCATGGAACGTACCTGGTGCCTGATTAAAGTAATTTAATCCTGTTTTATTCACTTAAAATTTCAGTACATGCATTTAACTCCTTATAGACCTTGATAATGCAGAATTATGTTGTTTTTAATTGTATACTGCTTAAATTGGTGGAAGTTCAAGTTTTATTGTTAGTCACAATTGTAGGCAGCCAGAAACAACTTAGGCCTTATTGACAAATGTATATGAATTTGTCCAAAAAAATGATTATTTGCACACTTTAAATAAAAGTAATGATGACAATGCCCACTTAGCACAGAATAATGAGACATGGAGTTTTTCCTCATACATTCATTATTGTGCATGTAAGAAAATGTTCAAACTCATCATACCACACTGACGATGAACCTGTACATGGTGGTCTTTTGAAATGTTTGGCAAAACATTGTGCTATTCCTTAGTTTTCCTTTTTTCCTATTTCTATGTGGTTAAGGTCAGGCGAGTTTGCTGGACAATTAAGAACAGAGATACATGGTCCCTAAACCAGGTACTGGCAGCTGTGCAGGTGCCAAGTCATGTTGGAAAATTAAATCTGCACCTCCATAAAGTTGGTCAGCAGCAGGAAGCATGATGAGCTCTAAAACTTCCTGGTAGACAGCTGCGTTGACCTAGGACTTAAGAAAACACAGTGGACCAACACCAGCAGATGACATGACACCCCAAACCATAACTGACTATGAAAACTTTACACTGGACCTCAAACAACGTGGATTCTGTGAATCTCCTCTCTCCTCTCTCAACATAACTTTGGACCACTCAGCAGCAATCCAGTCCTTTTTGTCTTTAGCCCAGGCGAGACGCTTCTGATGCTGTCTGTTGTTGAAGAGTGGCTGGGCACAAGGAATGCAACAGCTGAAACCCATGTCTTGCATATGTCTGTGCGTGGTGGTTCTTGGAGCACTGACTCCAGCTGCAGTCCCCTTTTTTTGTGAATCTCCCCCAGATTTTTAAATGGGTTTTATTTCACAATCCTCTCCAGGGTGTGGTTATCCCTATTGCTTCTACCACATCTTTCCCTTCCCTTCGCCTCTCTATTAATGTGCTTGGACACAGAGCTTTGTGTACAGCCAGCTTCTTTAGCAATGACCTTTTGTGTCTTGCCTTCCTTGTGCAAGGTGTCAATGGTCGTCTCTTGGGCAACTGTCAGGTCAGCAGTCTTTCCCATGTTTGTGTAGCCTACAGAACTAGACTGAGAGACCATTAATGCCTTTGCAGGTGTTTTGAGTTAATTAGCTGATTAGAGTGTGGCACCAGGGGTTGAACCTATCCACAATATTCTCATTTTCTGAGATACTTAATTTAGGGTTTTCATTAGTTGTCAGTTGTTATAAAGAAGAAAAGAAATAAATACTTGAAATATGCCAGTCTGTGTGAAATGAATGTATACATTATACACGTTTCACTTTTTGAATTGAATTACTGAAATAAATCAACTTTTTTCATGATATTCTTATTATATGACCAGCACCTGTAAGAGCTTGTGCTCAGCTATGGGCTTCTTGTGGTATTCATACACCATATCGATGGCTCTTACAATCATCCTACTGTACCATTCCTATAGAAGCTAAGTGGGAAAGTGATTTAGAAACAGACTCTATAGACTGGTAAGGGGTATGGGATAATGTCTTCGGTGCATCAAAGAACCCTAATCACCAGTTGATTCATTTCAAGTTTTGTCACAGAGCGTACTGGACACCCATTGATAGGTTCCATGCAAAGCACACAAACAGCCTATGTTGCAGTCTATGTAATAAAGATATTCCAGGTACCTATAAACATATGGTTTGGGATTGTGAGGAAGTTAAGTCCTTTTGGAAAGAGGTAACTTTTTTTTATCTGAATTATTAGAATTGGATATTCCTTTGCAACCAAGCGTGTTGTTGCTAAATGATGACTCACAGTTTGAATGTACAGAGAAACAACGAAAAGTGTGGCTTGCAGGCTTAACAGCAGCGAAAAAACTAATTGTTCAGAGGTGGCTTCCTCCACACAAACTTCCTATTAAAAATGGTTGTTATAGCAGGATGTTATTATGATGGAATTTTCTACTGCAAGAATCCATGGGGCAAGAGTGTCAACTATACAAATGTGGGAAAGAACTGCAGAGGGGGTTACAGACTTGCTGATGAATCATACACAAATGAGATGTCTCACATGCTTTGTCTCTTTCTTTTCTTTTTTTCTCTTTTTTCCCCTCCCTCTTTTGATACTTGAGGCCACTGTAACATATAAGGTTAATTGTAACTTTTTCTTTTATTTCATTTATGACCTATTGGGTCATGTGATGTGTATCTAAGGTTGGGGTGGAGTGGGATGGGGTGGGTGGGTGTTTATCACTGACTGTAATGTTACTGTTTCCCATCTTTCAGAAATAAAAAAAAAACAGTGAATCATAAAAAAAGCACTTTTAATGATCAGTCGCCCTACTGGTTGGAAGCAGAATTGACCTGAAGTGGCCTGCTTCTGCAAACTTGTATAGTGTGGTTACAGCCCATGGAAGGACACACAGTGAATTCAGAACTGCCATTCACTCTGTTACGAGTTCATGAACCATTGAAACAATTTTTTTTCCAACATTATTTTAAGGTTGAAAAACTACTCCGCTGCTTTAAGCTATACCTAGCCAACACAGCGCATGTCTCTTCTTTTTCCCCCTCAAACGTTTCTGCTAAAACATGGTCACGTTGTTGTTAACAGAAATCTTAATTAAAAGTTGGTGCATTTTAGCTGAAAGAGGTGGCCCATTTTACCATAGCATTTTCAGCTAAAATGGACCCATAAGTTCTTTGAGTTTTTCAGGTATTTAAATATTTCTAATGTAACTACGACTATGTTTCTCTGAAAACATGCATTTAAAACTAAAAAGACATACTCTTCTGGTTTTAACTACATCTGAATTATATCCTTATTTTAAGAAGAAATTTTCTTACAGTGGAGACACTAACTGATTTTTGCTAAATTAAATCATGCCACTAAATGGTGGCATGATTGGTGATTACTGCCTCCTTGACCTCCCTCCAGGACTTGTACAATTGGAATCGGGGAGAGAGCATCATCAAAGACCCCACTCATATTTGACCTCCTTCCCTCAGGCAGGCACTACAGATCTCTGCGTACCAAAAACCACCAAATGCAGAAACAGCTTCTTCCCCACTGCCATTTTTTGCACATGACACAATAACAGTCTGTAGTCTACAGGGTTCCTGGCCCGAGGAACTTAGTCAAGGCACATCCTCTTTTTCTGTGTTCCCACGCAATAGTTTTGCATACCCTCACAATACCATGCAACTCAAAAGTTATTGCAAGGACATGCAACAAGTATTGCGAGGGAATGCAAAGCTATTGCAAGGGAACGCAAAAGTGAAGTGTAAAAAATATTTACCAACATGACTCTTTCTAGGCTCCGTAGGGTACATTTTTCATATATATGTATAAAAAAAATCACACCTTTTTTTCTACGTTGTCCAACCCTTGGGGGAATTCAGCAAGCCAGTGTACTGACTGTATGGAAAGCAAATGCTTATGGCCAAAAGAACAACGCATTTGGTGTTTTCAAACGTTTATGGAGAACAGAGCCCAGATTTAAAAAAAATGTAGCCTATTTATCATGTACAGATGCATGTCCACCGTAACTATGTAACATAACAAAAGATTGATCTAAAAAGAAGTTCGAAATGTTTGAATTTTTGGCTCTGTCCGGATATTGCGTATTTCAAACCAAAGTGGGCGTTTTTTTTTTGCGCTAGCTCTGGAGAATATAAAAGGCCCCGCCTCAGTGTGAGACGTACATTCGCCTGGGAAGTCGCCAAGGTAAAGAATCCGAAATGGCAAGAACAAAGCAAACTGCCCGCAAGTCCACCGGAGGAAAGGCTCCGAGGAAACAGCTCGCTACCAAGGCCGCGCGTAAAAGCGCACCCGCCACCGGCGGCGTGAAGAAGCCTCATCGTTACAGGCCAGGAACTGTGGCTCTGAGAGAGATCCGTCGCTATCAGAAATCCACTGAACTGCTGATCCGTAAGCTGCCCTTCCAGCGCCTTGTCAGAGAAATCGCTCAGGATTTTAAGACCGATCTGCGTTTCCAGAGCTCTGCCGTCATGGCTCTTCAGGAGGCCAGTGAGGCTTACCTGGTTGGCCTGTTTGAGGACACCAACCTGTGCGCCATCCACGCCAAGAGAGTGACCATCATGCCCAAGGACATTCAGCTGGCTCGTCGCATTCGCGGGGAACGTGCTTAAATTGATATCGACAGCTATAAACGGCTCTTTTAAGAGCCACCACATAGCCCTTTAAAAGCATTGTCCCTCTATAGTCAAAGAACATTAATTTGAGTACATCTATATTCTGTGGTACAAGACTTTAGAGACTACACGTTCTTAACATGCTGTTGTGACAAGCATACACCAGTGAATGAGTAAATTACTACTACACTGAAGTACATACAACTCTAGTCAGTATATATTGCCATCTGTTGTAACATCTGGCCAATACACAAAGAATCTTGCTCGATGTATACGTCATGTGATGCCATACATAACAGGCGCGCGAGGAATCATTTAACAGTCAGTGTGAATTAGTAGAGCGAATGATATATACATTTCATAGCATTTAAAACACAAATGCATACACGAAGCTTTACACAACATACCACACCACTGCAAAGTAATGTGTTGTCTCGTGTGTATATGCCACTACTTGAGTGGCTAGAAATATTGAGAGGCTAAACCACTTGAGTTACGACTTAAGGGCTACAACAGGCTGTACAGTACAAAATGAAATACCACCACGTCAAAATAAGCCACTTAAATAAGCAATGGAACTGCTTTTAGAGAAGGCTTGGGTGGCTCTTAAAAGAGCCTTTGGTTTGGAAACGGTGGATGAAGGCTCTACTTGGAGCTAGTGTACTTGGTGACGGCCTTGGTTCCCTCAGACACAGCGTGCTTGGCCAACTCACCAGGCAGAAGCAGACGCACTGCAGTCTGGATCTCCCTGGAGGAGATGGTGGAACGCTTGTTGTAGTGGGCCAGGCGGGAAGCCTCACCAGCAATACGCTCGAAGATGTCGTTGACGAAGGAGTTCATGATGCTCATGGCCTTAGAAGAGATACCGGTATCAGGGTGGACCTGCTTCAGGACCTTGTACACGTAGATGGCATAGCTCTCCTTCCTGGTCCTCTTGCGCTTCTTACCACCCTTCCCAGCGGTCTTGCTCACGGCTTTCTTTGAACCCTTCTTAGGGGCGGATTTCGCTGGCTCAGGCATGATACTTGGCTTGAATACTCAAACACAATACGGTTAAAGATAAAGGTGCCCCATATATATGTACAACTACGCGAATACGTCACCATACATTGCCCTATTACATTCTAGAGCCTTTTCCCTCCAATGCCAGTCAGGCGAGGATTGGTTACTTTGAAGCAAGGAAAGGGACGTTCCGTTTGTTGGCAATACTCCACCCACAAAACGTTACTTTGACCCGTACGCCACACACTCATCTTCCCGCTTATGTGGCATTATAAAATGAAATTGTAAAAATACGCCTCATCCTAATAAATTAACAATTCCTGTAATCATTTGCTACTGGTAAAATTGTTATGGGAGATGAGATTTGAACTTTGACTTTTTATATATTCTCATTTCTTAATTACCAGAAAACAGCAGCATGCCAGTTTACGATAACAATGTGTGAAATAAGTATTGCCCTCCAGGAGGACGCAGTTTATTTATTTAAATTATTTTAATGACTTATGGGTGGGCGCTAACAATATTTGCATCGTCATTCAACTGTAAAGAGTGCATGGTGAAATACATAAAGCTTCTTCAGAGTAAAACTGACATGGAAAAACTTCCGCAAACAACCCTTGACTACAGTCAAAGCTTCTTTGATAAAATAACGTGCTCATTTCTTCAAATATAAACAGGACAACGCCAAAAAATGTGTAACTGTATAGGCTACCACGCGTTAAGCAATGTCTTAACGTTTTCATTAGACTTGTAACAAATTGCGTTTTTTCTACAATATAGCTCAGCAGTTTCATAATGACTTGAGTCATTCCAGAACAAAATCATTGGAATTGCCTTCACAAATATTTGGGCGGCTCTTAAAAGAGCCTTTGGATTGCAGTAAACAATAGTCACGTCTTAACCACCGAAGCCGTAGAGAGTACGACCCTGGCGTTTCAGAGCATAGACAACGTCCATGGCTGTGACGGTCTTTCTCTTGGCATGCTCAGTGTAAGTAACGGCATCGCGGATGACATTCTCAAGGAACACCTTCAACACACCGCGAGTCTCCTCGTAAATGAGACCAGAAATACGCTTCACACCACCACGGCGAGCCAGACGCCTGATTGCAGGCTTGGTAATTCCCTGGATATTGTCGCGAAGAACTTTGCGATGGCGCTTGGCGCCACCCTTTCCAAGTCCCTTTCCTCCTTTGCCTCGTCCACTCATGTTTCCGACTGAGTAGAAAAATGTTGCGTTTCTCAGGGTGTGCTGGTACTTTATTCTATTCTAGAGGACCTATTTGAAACCCATACTAAGACTTCCTCGCCCCTCCCTTTGAGTTTTACGAACAGTGATGGCGCGAACCACACATTGCGTCACGAGGACGTGTCACCCACACTTCCAATGTCTATAGTGAACAGAAAAGTGTATAGTGTAAGTGAAAAGTGTATATATTCTAAATCTCGTGGAGCATCAGGCCCACATACTTTATACTTTGTTTGTAATGCTTTCTTTATATAACGGTATAAAGGACGTGACATAACAAGACTTAATTCATTGCAGAAAAAAAAAATATAAAATCTAAACATGCATAACTGTAAACACTGGGATTTGCAAATCATGTTCAGTAGTTTTTTTTCGCCTTGTTGATCTTTGCAGTCACACCCAAGCCAAGTAAGCTATAAGTTATGTATTTCTTGTTGTTATCTATGTATTTATTGTTTTAGACTCTACACATGACTTAATTCCCAACCATGGTATTTGCTATGTTCCACAATGTTACCAATTAGCTCAGTAGTTGGACCCACAACAACATTTAGATTGGAAAATGTTACATTTGTTCTTGACCTCAAATTGGCCAGCTAAGCTTAATCATGTTCTCTTTATCTAGATCTTCCAACAGGGTGTCTTATGAAGACCCCTTATTAGCCTCATCATGGAGGTAGTCAAACGGTTGTTCTGGAGTGATGATAGATATAGCGGCATGAATAGTTTGTAAGGAAATAATGTGTGCCTGTTGATGGTGGTCTTGTTTTTGACTTTTGAACTGCATTCTTTTTTTTGTTCTCATCTGTAATAACTGACTGTACACTTAACATTGTAAGGATGCTTTCTTTTATTTACCCCAACTCTCTCTATGATTTTTAAAGCTTTGTATATCCCTGTATTTTAACTGTAGGCTATAACAACTTGTATTACGTTTTTATTTTAATAAAGCTTTTGAAATACAAAACACAGTAGGGTAGATATTCTTGTTTACTTTTAACGAGCAGTAATTTTCCCGTGTTGTAGACTAGAGAGAGAGAGAGAGAGAGAGAGAGAGAGAGAGAGAGAGAGAGAGAGATGAGTGAAGAGAAAGAGAGAGGATGTCATGCTCTTGAGGAAAAATATCAGATATCTGGGGAAGGGCAGAGGGCTGAAAGATTTTCACTACAGGAAAGACTTAATAAGTACATACAGACATACACACAAACGCTACACACAAATACACACATATAGGCTACACATCATCCACTTGAAGGAAAATGTCAGATACCCGAGAAAGGGCAGAGGGCTGAAAGATTTTCAGTATAGGAGACACTTAATAGTACATACATAAATAGACCACACACACACACACACACACACACACACACACAGCAACGTACGCACACCATATACAGTAGCTCTCTCTCTTTCCAATTACCAGAAGCAGCTGGAGTCATCTCCTACAACAGTGTCATCCTCCAACTGACAGCAGGGTAACAGTGTGGGGCCACTGAACAATTACACCTAACAGTGGGGCAGATAAGCACGTGATTAAAAAAACATGACATTTTATACAAGAATAGTCAAGAGCAGTTGGAAAAAATGGATATCGGACCATCAAGACTTTTTAACATATAAACAAAATACAAAATGAGTGCAGCTTCATTTAAAACATTTGGGATGTCTTTGGGTGTGTGTGTGTGTGTGTGTGTGTGTTTTTTTTAAAATAGCCTAGTACCCCAATATGTTTGACTAATTACTAGCGAATAATAAAAAAACATTGAGGGTCTACTTGGTTTAATCATAATTTAATCAAAACACGTTTTCAAGTAATTAACATAATGTGCGTTTAACTATTGGATGAAAAAAAAACTTATTACATTCTTATTAGTTATGCGCACTATTGTTTTGAGGTTCAGTGACATGGGTATAGCCATGGCAAATGTGTGTTTTACTTGATTGAAACAGATCTCGTTAGAACCAAACAGATACATTATATATAGCCGAAAACCCCCTAAGTCAGTAAAGGAGACGTGATTCTTCAGCCTGGTTCGCCATTGTAACGTTACATTACCATTTTTATGCTTAAAAAATGTCAAACAAAATCAACTATGACGACAATAGACACACGCTGACTTGTGTGTTTGGCTCTTTTCAACAAAGCCCTTTCAATCACATATTGTCGTTTTGTGTGTTCATTTATGTGCCATGTATTTCTTTCAGACAACAAGCTGTGAGACTCCTCAGTTTGGCTCTGTACTCATATTTTTGACAAATCTGAGAGGAGAAAACACAACCGAGCTCACCACGGAAGTAGACTCACTGAGAGCTTAACGGGTTGAATCTAAACGGTTCTCATTGCCCCTTTAATACCAACCCACTCTGTCGACACAGCATTCTCTCAGCAGGCAGTGTTGTGCGCACCTCCTACTCAATTTTACAATGGCAGAAGAAGCTCCAGCTCCCACCGCCACAGCGCCGGCGAAATCTCCCAAGAAGAGAGCTCCCAGGCCGAAGAAAACTGGTCCAAGTGTTGGAGAGCTAGTTGTTAAAGCTATTTCAGCATCCAAGGAGAAAAAGGGTGTTTCTCTTGCTGCCTTGAAAAAGGCTTTGGGGGCTGGTGGATACGACGTGGAGAAGAACAATGCTCGCGTAAAACTTGCCATCAAGAGTTTGGTTGCGAAAGGTACTTTGGTGCAGACGAAAGGCACGGGCGCCTCCGGCTCTTTCAAACTAAACAAAAAGCAGGCAGAGCCTAAGAAGACGCCCGCCAAGAAAGCCGCAGCCAAGGTAAAGAAGCCAGCGGCCAAGAAACCCGCCGCTAAGAAGCCCAAGAAAGCAGTAGCAAAGAAGCCCGCGGCCGCCAAGAAGTCACCCAAGAAGGCTAAAAAACCAGCAGCACCCAAGCCGAAGAAGGCCACCAAGAGTCCCAAGAAGGCCAAGAAACCCGCCGCGCCGAAGGCGGCCAAGAGCCCTAAAAAGGCGAAAGCAGCTAAACCCAAGGCGGCTAAGCCCAAAGCTGCTAAGCCCAAGAAAGCGGCACCAAAAAAGAAGTAAACATATGATTTTGGACACAACGCCGGTTCCTTTTGTTTTTGCTTAAAAAGGCTCTTTTCAGAGCCACCCAACTCTTCTGAAAAGTGTTTTATTCCAAGTGTATATCAATAGATTCGTTATAACATAACCATATACATGAGATGACTGAACTGAAATAAATACTACATGCCCATTACAGGTAAACCTAAACAAATTTAGTTTCATAAATTGTAGTGGACTGCAATAACAATGTTACAACCACATCCTCTGCATTTGATTACACTTGCGAAACTAGGTATTTATGGTTATTAAATAGTGCCCGTTTATAACATGGCCTACTGTCATAGAAATGTTGAGATATTGAAAAACTTTATACCACAGGAAATTTGCGTGGAAGTTTGATTTGCTCTAGTTATGGAAGTCTTGGCGAATAGAGATGACACATGAAAAATATCATTTGATAGCCATCCAACTGTTTCTGAGTAAAGGTCAGTCTTTTAAGTTGGCTAACCCATTGTAAAGTCTATGTACACCAAGCAACCCCACAATGGCGTCGTGAGGCCTACCAGCTCCGGAGTCCATAAAGACATTGAAATAGCCTACAGCCCATCCTCTTCCTCGACATGCGTTTCGCTATTGAAAATATATGTAAAAATGCAGACAGGAAACTCTGTAAAAAATCCCCCAGAACCCCCACACATAATTTCACGTATTGGCGTCGGTGTAGTATATGCCTTAGGTGTATGGTGTAAAGGTTGTGAAGTATTATGGTCGAGATAAGACATTCCATTTTTTCTGCTTTTATTTATGTTTATGGAAAAACATGTAGCCCACTTATCATCCAAAATAGCCTTACCCACATTTATATTAACAAACAATAAGTAAGACCGCAAATAATTAACCCTAACATTTGTTGTGAATGGTTTGTATGGCGCTGTCCGGATATGACGTCTTTAAACCGAAGAGGGCGGTCGTTTTCCTCTCGCGTGAGCCCTGGAGAATATAAAAGACCCCGGCTGAGCAGACTGTTCAGACCAACCAGGAACTGTCCTAGGTAGGAAATTAATAATGGCAAGAACGAAGCAGACTGCTCGCAAATCCACCGGAGGAAAGGCTCCGAGGAAGCAGCTTGCTACTAAGGCTGCGCGTAAAAGCGCACCAGCTACTGGTGGCGTGAAGAAGCCTCACCGTTACAGGCCAGGTACAGTGGCTCTGAGGGAGATCCGTCGTTATCAGAAGTCCACTGAGCTGCTGATCCGTAAGTTGCCTTTCCAGCGCCTGGTCAGAGAAATTGCTCAGGATTTCAAGACCGATCTGCGTTTCCAGAGTTCTGCTGTTATGGCTCTTCAGGAGGCTAGTGAGGCTTACCTTGTGGGTCTGTTTGAGGACACCAACTTGTGCGCTATCCACGCCAAGAGGGTGACCATCATGCCCAAAGACATCCAGCTGGCTCGCCGTATTCGTGGGGAGCGCGCTTAAGTGCATCAAGTAAATAAACTCCCACCAAAAGGCTCTTTTAAGAGCCACCCAAATACTACATAAAGGCACATTCCATGTAAAATCAATTTGCTTAGCATACTGCCCTCATAATCAAGACGGCTTATCCTAGGTAGAAGGGCTGGGGTCTCTGCCCCAGGTAATGGGGGATACAATTTTACTCAGAGATTTTAATACTGTGAAGCTGTAACGGAGTGTGGGCACTGGTGCAGTAAATGAGCTTGGAATGACCTGGTAGTGTGGAAAGAACACTTTCATTTTATATATTAATAGCCTGACCAGCGCTCCCCAACATTCTTCCCTGAGCATTGTACCGTCCCCACACACTGCTCTCTGGGCGCCGTTGTTATGACTGCCCCCTGCTTACTTTTTTGAAAGTTGCCTTACTTCTCTAGAAGCCTTGCCTATATGCATTTGACCATTAAAATTAGATTATCTGGGTGGCATTCCAATTGTGTAGTTTACTTGGGACATTGTATTCGGTTTAGATCTTGGGTATCAAGAGCATGCATGTGTGTGATTCAGACATCATACATACGAGCAGTTAACTTCATGATCATTCTGAACCTAGCAAAAGAAACATGCTAAAACAATATTTATCCATGTGTTGGAACAAGGCCTTGTCGCTATGCTGTCTACATCAAGTTAAGTTACATATTCATACGCTTCTGTATACATAAGCATTACAACACTGGACATATAGCTTTCATAGAAAAATTGGGTGGCTCTTAAAAGAGCCTTGGTTTCAGAACAAATAATCGCGCTTAACCTCCAAAGCCGTACAGAGTACGACCCTGGCGTTTCAGAGCATACACAACATCCATGGCTGTGACAGTCTTCCTCTTAGCGTGTTCGGTGTAAGTAACAGCATCGCGAATGACATTCTCCAGGAACACTTTCAGAACACCACGGGTTTCTTCATAGATGAGACCAGAAATACGCTTCACACCACCACGGCGAGCCAGACGCCTAATGGCGGGCTTAGTAATACCCTGGATATTATCGCGGAGAACTTTTCGATGACGCTTAGCGCCACCTTTTCCAAGTCCTTTACCTCCTTTACCTCTTCCAGACATGACTGAAGTACTCAAAACACAACCACAAACTAAACAATGAATGGATAAAGAAGTACTGAGACAGCGTACTAATGCATAAAAAGACGACCTTGGTGAAGACCTGTAAGCAACCCTAATGATCTCATATCAGCCCACACAGAGACCTACATGTTGATTGGCTCTTCGTACTAATCTGTCAGCCAATAAAGCACTGGGTAACACTGAAAAGATTTGCTATAACAGCGTGCCCCGCTCCAATGATTACGTAACTTGAGGAAAAGCACCTAAAGTGAACGAAAATGAGTGGAAGAGGTAAAACCGGTGGAAAAGCTAGGGCTAAGGCGAAGACTCGTTCTTCTAGGGCTGGTTTGCAGTTCCCTGTTGGCCGTGTTCACAGGCTGTTGCGTAAAGGCAATTATGCTGAACGCGTCGGGGCTGGTGCACCGGTCTACTTGGCTGCTGTGCTTGAGTATTTGACCGCTGAAATTCTGGAGTTAGCTGGTAACGCTGCCCGTGATAACAAGAAGACCCGCATCATTCCACGTCACCTGCAGCTGGCTGTGCGTAATGACGAGGAGTTGAACAAACTTCTTGGCGGAGTGACTATCGCCCAGGGCGGTGTGCTGCCTAACATTCAGGCTGTGCTGTTGCCCAAGAAGACTGAGAAGTCGAAGTAAAATGCTGTTATTAGAAATCCCCTGAAAAGGCTCTTTTAAGAGCCACCCAAATGTTTATTTAAAAGCGTTGTCCAGTATGTGTATGGATGCACAGTAGGCTACGTGTGTGTTTAGATTTTTAATATCGAATCCAATATCACGTGTTCGTTTTTAGAATGAAATTTAGGCCATTCAGATGCACACAATTCGGGCTGTATAACTTTTCTGAATGTGGAAGTTGGCATTTAAATGTATCAATTTTCTGATGCTTGAATGCAAAGGGAAGTAAGAGTGTGGTTATAGCAAGCTATAAGCACTTGCATTCAACTTTGACATTGCACCTGTATATACAAGGCAACAATATTGTTTAGCATCTAAGTGCAGTATGTACATTAGAACACTATTACAGTTTTTCTCCATGGGTTTGTTTATTTCTTGAAACTGAGATGACATTCCTGTAACTATGTCATTTGGCCAAACAGTCTTACAGTTTTGCGCAACATTTCAGATAATCAGCAAAATGTCATTATGTCTCCAAAAACTGTTCATTCATCAAAATAAAATCCATTTCCCATTTAAACAGTCAATACCATAAAAATGACTTCTCAATTGCATTGGCTCATTTTCACTCATTCAGTACTTTTGTCAAAATTAACTGGATGGTTCAGCACAACTACACGGATCACCTGCAAATGCTCATATCTCTCCCAAAATAGTTTACCCATGACTCAAAACTAAATTCCCTTCTCACACAAATAGTCAGTGCTCCCAAAATGCATTGTCCCTTTGACATTGTGTAAGCACTTCAAGTCAAAATGCTTAGACATTTTGTCATTATGGCAGAGGTATAGCTACACCACACACACTGCACTCATTCTGCCAATGAAATTGTAACTATTTTTATTCAAGTAAATTTCATGCATTAGAGAACCGAAAAGGAAAATGTATACAGTATTCTGTATATACAAAATATAAACACCCACCAAAACATCAGCAATAAAGTTTCACAAATGAAACAACACTTTCACTAGTTGCTGTTGCGGTCACCCTCCACCCTCTCCTGGCCCCACCCCCCACCCACCATCTTTATCCTCCTGGCCATCCATCTGCTGCTCTCTGTTTGGCCACAGATTTTTATCCACGTCACATCTGATGTTTTGCCTTAGCGATGGGAAGAAGCGGCGTCAATGCCTGAGCCATCCCCAACACTGGTTGGCAGTGACGTCCTCACAGGCAGCATCCATTACATTGAGCAGGGACCTCTGATCTCTGATCTTGAGCGTGTTGTTCATAAACTCTCCACCTGCAAGCGGAGAAAAACTCCTCAATGGGATTGAGGAACTAAAAATATGGTGGTAGTAACACATTATGCATCCTTGGATGAGTGGTGGACCAATGGCATGGTGGAAGTTCACATTGCCTCACACAATGACAAAATGTATTAGGTGGGGCGCTTGGAGACACCTCTCATTTTCGGGGACTAAATCCATATAAAGACAGTCCAGGAAAAGGAGGAGCTTCTGGGTGCTGTACGGGCCCAAGCCTGCAATGTGTGTGGCCACACCACTTTCAAGATCTGGCCGCACACATTGTAATATTTCCCCCTCACTGGCCCGGGATGTCCACTGTGGCCCGTGGGCCAATGATGGTTCTTCTTCGTAGCCGGTCTATTGTTGATATGCTGATGGACTTGACGTTTTGGAAGATGGCATTGTCTTGGAAGACTGCATCACGAACTAACTGTCACCTGACTGTCACGAATTTGTATACTATATTGTATTACATCCTTAACTAATTTTGACAATTGAGCAGACTATTCTGCATATGATGACTTATACAATTAAGTTGCACTGACATGTTTTGAAGAGAACAACCATTACACTGAGAACCAACTAATTGGAATAGATCGGCAAGATCAATTCATTTGGAAAATGTGCTGAATGTGGGCTGATTGTGTTAACTGTAGGTAAGTGTACATAACCATTTGCAAAGACGCACTAGACACTTGAGACACGTACAAAGCATTTGGAATTTGATGAAAGCAACGAGAATGCCATTCTGTTGTGAAAAACTACAAGTTGGTTTGGGGATTTGCCCATGTTGTTTTAAGAATGTCACCTCAGTTTCAAGAAATGAGCCAAACCGATGAAGAAAAACTGTAATGTAGTTTGTTGGTGGGGCGTTTTTGTATTTCCAATTGTAGGCGCCACTTCAGACAGGCAATCGTTAAGTTGAATCAGGAGGCCAATACGATCAGACAAACATGGGGCTGGCCTATCAGCGATCTCATACACGAAGGCTGGGGTCTGGAAAACAGGACTTCTGGCATGACACCAAATACAGGAATCATGCGTTTTATTCAATTTGTAAAGCTGACCTACTCAACGTAGTGTAGAAATGTAACCACATTAACAAATTCCATTATCCTGGACCTAACCGTTAAATTCAGAAAGCGTTGCTGATAGACTATATGATCCTTGATGTCATTAAATATATGCATACAATATGTCCTTGAATAAAGCTTTTCCATGAGACAAAGTGGGTGGCTCTTAAAAGAGCCGTTGATTAGAAGGTGCAACATAACGATTACTTAGAGCTGGTGTATTTGGTGACAGCTTTGGTTCCCTCGGACACAGCATGCTTGGCCAATTCACCAGGCAGAAGCAGACGTACCGCTGTCTGGATCTCCCTGGAAGAAATAGTTGACCTCTTGTTGTAGTGGGCCAAGCGAGAAGCCTCCCCTGCGATGCGCTCGAAAATGTCGTTCACAAAGGAATTCATGATACTCATCGCCTTAGAAGAAATGCCAGTGTCGGGATGAACCTGTTTCAAAACCTTGTATACGTAGATGGCATAACTCTCCTTCCTGGTCCTCTTACGCTTCTTACCTCCTTTCCCTGCCGTTTTAGAAACAGCTTTTTTAGACCCCTTCTTAGGTGCGGATTTCGCTGGCTCAGGCATTGTTCTACTCCCTATACGCAAACAAAAACAAGTGACTTCACTGGACTTACTACACGCTGTATATATACCAAGGGTATGCATATTAGGAACGGAGACATGAGCTCACTGGAGCGACGACACACGATTCGTTACTTTGAAAAGAAAGGGGTGGGCCCCAAATCTACCCACAGACGTTGTTCCCTGATTGTCGTTTTCCTATTATTTTTTGTACTGAGTTGACGTTCGTTTCAGTTTTCAACAAGCAAAGGAATTTACACACCCAGGCGCGCACCGACAGTTTTTGAAATGATGAAGTGTTTAATTACAGAAAATACATTTTCTTGATTGTGTAATGCTATAAATTGTGTCCGCACAATTTAGAGACACAAGAACTGAGCTGGCAACACTGTCACGCCTTTTATTTCTTTTAAAACGATGTCACCTGTTGTCCATACGGCTCTTCCACAAATACAAAAAAAGACGATCAAGTTACTGTATAGTTTAAGTACTTCTCTGTAACAAGCACTCTTAAGCACTACTGTGTGTATATTGTATGCAGATGAACATGCTTCGGATATTCCTGTTCTCCCCCCATAGCCCTTTGGCTTCAACACACACACACACACACACACACACACAGAAGTGTGAAAAACATGTGGGTCAGACATGGATCTTTAGGCCTTCTACACGCATACACAGAAAAACAGAGTGAGCTTGGTGTAACTAGTATAACTACACCCCATTGCCAGTGAATTATTATTAGTTTTGTTTGATATCCACAGTGTCAGCTTTCGGAAGAGTAAAAGAAAAAAAAATGAAGGAAGGCATGAAGAGTTGGATACCCACATGGCAGTTCATTAGAAGATATCTGTATGGTGTGGATTTAAAATATGATTTTCATAAATATATGTTGGTCATTACCAGTCATTTGTGTATTGCTCTGTAATAACACTTTTCAATATCATTATAAGAAATGGGGAAAAAAGTACTTTTAGCTGAGTATTTGCGTCAACTACATTTAATCTGACCAACAGCCTGAAAAAAGGAAGTTGCTCTCTTTTATGTTGTTCCGCACAAAAACGCCCAAGAAAATAAACCTCCCTACAAACTGTAAGTATTGTTATAAGGTACCCAGTCCATGACAAATGTCCCTTCTTCCCGTCAGAAAATGATTCAACAGTGAAGATAATGGATAATATACCTTTCTAAATGTTTACATCAGATGTTAAGGGACCTAAACCTAAATAATAAAAAATCTTTAGTGTAAGGCCTTGTTGTCTGTCTGGGACATGTGACTGTAAGAGCTTGCATTGTTCTGAGTGTTAAATGTCTTTTCATGCCTCATGCAAGTGCAGTGAGTCAGCTCTAACTGCTAGTCTGCAGAAAGCTACAGATGAGAAGGAGATAGGGCTGTGTGATTAACCTAAAGTATTACCATTCACTCCTCCACAATCTACCCCCTAAATTTTTTTTTTATTTGAAATACATACAGTACAGGCAGAGTGTGAGAGTGAAGGTGTGAAGTGAAAGCATGTCTCACGCACGCAGCCTAAACTGACATATGGTGTTTTTCACACAAATTATAATTTTAGCTAACCCCAGCAATGGTAACCCTCAGAACCCTCAGATAGAGGAAGTGTCTCTGTTTGCACAGAGGCTCCTCACCCCTACAAAAAAAAAAAAAAAACGCATGCTGCCCAACCCAACATGTGTTATGCAGACATCCCAACCTGCCTAAACTAATTTCAGGGAAGGCCAACGATGCACTGTATTGGCTTGCGGATGTCTGGGAGACACTTTTTCAAATGCGAGAGACTCCCAGAGGTCGGGGGAGACTCCTCGGGATGTACCTGGGCATGTACCTTCCCCTCTCCTATGCCCTCTTGCAGTCTGCAGTTCTGAAGTGTGTGATGCTGCTCAAAGAAATCCCAGTTAAATGTAATGGAAAGATGAAGAATTGGTGATGCATGAGTCCAGAGGTGTCAATCCCGGGTTCAGAAAGTAAAAACCCTGCCACGTTTTCCTTCTAACGCAGGTGACTTCACTAAGTAGCTGATCTACCTGTCTTGAGTGCTCGTTACGATCAGCTGATTCAGAGCTGGTTGGATCAAATTTGTGGCAGGATTTTTACTTTCTGAACCCGGGATTGACACCTCTGCTGCATGACCGTGGGTTACAATATTGGGTGGGGACAGACACTGGAGAGGCATGATGATACACTGTAAACCCGAATTGTCAATACAACTCAAAACTTTTGATGTAACTGATTACGTCAATAGTTTTGAGTACATTAACTATATATTTTAATTAAAGTTAATTTAAAAGTTTAAGTACAAAATTCATGTACTTAAAACTTTTTAAATTAATTTAATTAAAATATTTAGTTAATGTACTCAAAACTATTGACGTAATCAGTTACATCAAAAGTTTTCAGTTGTATTAACTTATCCGGGTTTACAGTGATACTCTTCAGCATTACTTTAGTTCACAGAGTGCTAATGAGAAAGAGGAAGTGTGTTGTGTGTATGTTAGGGCCGAAAAAAGAGAATATTAAGCTCCTCCCCCCCCTCCTGCAGTTTTCGTACAGTCGGTCTGACAGAGCCATGATCATTTGGGGTCAAGGCCAAGATCGCAGGAGCTAACTCAGTCTGTGAGTAAACCATTTGATGATCATAATCTTTTGGTCCATTTGTTATTGTTACAATGCTTTTCTTGCATGATGATGTCCTATAATTACTTTATATAAAGTTTATATTAAGATTAACTCAAGGTCTCATTCATCCAAATTCATATGAGACTCATGTTTTGAGCTGCTATACGTTGTTCTTGTCCTAAGAAAACACTGCTTTTTTAACAACTGCTGTTTGTGTCTTTAATTTGCAACAGCTCTTTGACAGTAAAACATTTAACATGTGTAACAATGTGTCACATCATCCTGCATTTCAGTAAGACAACCACCCAAAGTATAGGACAAGTAAAGGGAAACATAAGGTTAGGCATCTAACCACTGTTTCTTAAGCAATAGGAACAAGGCACAGCACAGAAGTAAAAAAGAAAATGTTTGCCTTGTGGGTTCATGTTGAAGCTATAATCATTTGACTGCAGGAGTACTGCCAGTACTGCAGGAACAGGAACGTCATATTTAACCAGGAAGTATAACTAGAACATAGCCACAACATATTTTTACTCATATAACACTTTATGAGGTCAGTAGGGAAGGAGATATTTTTTATACACCTGCCTACTGTCTGTTGTCCATGGGTCCAGGGCCATTTTTGTCATGAAGGTGAAAATGACTTCAGTCATGCTGTGAAGTCAGATGATTTGAGATATTGAGCATTATGGAGAGGTGTACAACACCGAAGCACATATATTAATGAAATATATTTTGTGTCCATTGTTTTTATAGCGATTATGATGTCTTCTTGCTCATCCTCCACTAAAGCATGTGTTTTTCACATAACCTCTGAGAAGTGCAGAAACTTAAAACTCTTTCGACATCGTTTTCATTTACAGAACGCCACAACCATGCATGCAGAAAGCACCATTCTGGTGTGTCTCCTTCTCATTTGTCCAGGTGTGAAATATTACATTTATGCAATCTGTCTTTAGCAAGAGTGACCCTGACTGGAAAATACTCATCAGCAGAAAGTGTTGTGTAATGTGTGGTTTCAAGCTTCCTGCTTTTGAGTTTACTGCAATGATGTCAAAGATACCTATTCTGGAGTTCCAAGAAAGTCACCACATGCATTTGTAATGCCACGTCTTGTATAGCAACTCCAGTATATAATTGCATAGATATGAATGGTATATTTTTTCATGTAAATAAAATGGAAATTATTTTAAATATATACATTAAAAGAATAGAATAGATGTGCAATAATATGGCTACTAGTAAGCTATTGTGTTTAAACTTTAGTTTAGTTTTTTGCAAAAGGTCAAATCCCTGTGCGAAAATCTATTGATGCATTTGCTCTCCCTCTAAGGGACAGCACAGGCAGACATTAAACAGAGATACGTAGAAATAAATATCATCAGTATGTGACCCACACCATATACAGCTCTGTCTAAACACATTATTTAGATTAATGATAGCTGTTTGTGTCTCACTCTCAGGTGTTTTTAGTGAAGACTGGAAAGTGAACTATTCCTCCCCGAACAAATGTCTTCCTCAGACTTCATCAGTAGTCATTGGATGCTCCTACAAATACCCGCATGGTTACAGTATTAAAAATACTCTATGGAAGAAAGATGAGCATTCCATGGATTTTAGCAGCAGTATAAATCACCAGGACAGATTCACATATATTGGGGACAAAAATAATAGCTGCACTCTGAGGATTACTAATGTTACAGACAGCGATGCAGGAAAGTACAAGTTCAGGTTTGAAACATATACCGAAAAGGGGAAATGGGATGCAAAATCACCCTTCATTCTTTCTGTCACAGGTAATTTAACTATTCTGCACTAAACCCTGGAAATAGTTTTAAGTAAGTTAAAAATGAGTAAAGTTTCAGTTCTCCTCTCTTAGCTCTGCAGGTAAATATCAGCCCTACTGCAGTGACAGATGGTAAAACTGTGAGAATGACCTGCCGCTCCTCATGTCCTGATGACACCAACCCCTCCTACATCTGGTACCACAACAGACAGCCTGTCTCCAGCCATCAAAAGAAGAACAACCAGCTGATCCTACCGTCAGTCAGTAAGAGACATGCAGGCAATTACTCATGTGCTTTACAAGGATATGAGAAACATCTCTCACCAACAGGTGAGTTTTTTTCCATATTGTGGTGTTTCTGGCATAGGCATAGGTATAGGCATACCATTTTCTGTTGATTTACCAGTGTGTCTCCTGTTTAAATGGTCTTGTAGAACATGATAGGGTGTCCTTTTTTCCCTAAGAAGTAAAAAGTAAATGTAACTTTAGTATAACTCTGTAAGGGAAATACATCTCTAAATGTTTGTAATACAGTTCCACGAATTGGGCCTAATTATTGCTCGTATATGCTCTAGGTGTTCTGGACTACTGGAGTGTAATATACAGTGATTCTCAGCATATCTGTGCTGTGAACGGGTCAGCAGTGGACATAAGCTGCTCCTTCTCATATACAAGTAACCTGAAAGTGACTGATAGGAGCTGGTATAAACGCAACAAGAGAGTAGAACGCAATGAGCGCGTTGAGTACTTATTTACTGAAGAGAACAAATGTACCCTTAGAATAAAAGATCTGAGACAGACTGACTCTGGGGAATATCAATTCCTGCTTGGTGAAAAGTACTCTGGAAAACCAGGTGTCACTCTCAAAGTTTCAGGTAAGCAGGTGTGTTCATAACTGAAATGTGTATACCGATTCACATGAGGCATGATGGGTAATGATGTTCTGTTTCCTTCAGCATTGCAGGTACAGATCAGTCGTACCCTTGTGACAGAGGGACAAAAAGTTACAATGACCTGCGAATCCTCATGTCCTGGAAACACCAACCCCGCCTACATCTGGTATCACCACAGACAGCTTCCTACAACTGAAAACAATGTGATGACCATACAATTAGAAGATTCCGGAAGATCCGGCCAGCGCATCATTGAAAACAACAAGCTGATCCTGACATCTGTCACCAATGAGGATTCCGGAAGTTACTCCTGTGCAGTCAAAAGACATGAGACCCATCCCTCACCTGCTGTGACTCTCAGTGTCAGATGTAAGTGCATGGGATGATCAAATCACATTTATTTAGAACTCTACATGCAAGATTAATATTTTCATATGTGATGAACAGTAAGTTAAAATGGAGATTTTTTTTTAAAAGATATCTATGCAAAATGCATCAACCACAGTGGCATGATTGTATTTAACCCTCATAGTAAAATTCCTACTTACCTGACATGGTAGATGAAATGAATGAAATAAAAACGATTTGTAGCTGAAAATATATGCCAATGAATACATTCTATATTACTCCAATGTAGCATATTGTTGTTGTTATTGTTGTTTTTTTTATTTTTGCTATTGTTGTTGAAGAGTAACTGTTGTTCATGCAGATTCCCCCAAAAAAGCCTTAGCGTCCATGAATGGTAACATAGTGGAGGGGGATATAGTGACTCTGACCTGCAGCAGTGATGCCAACCCACCTGTGCACACCTACACCTGGTTTAAGACCAGTGGAGATGTAACTATTTTGGGAGGCACAGGGGAACATCTGACCTTCACGTTGACCTCTGGTGATGGTGGATGTTACCACTGTGAGGCGCTCAATGAAGTGGGCTCCCAGAACTCGTCCTGCATAGAAGTCCATCTGACAGGTATGTTTTAAGACATAAGACAGTGCCTTCACAATTCTTAATTTCAGCTTTATTATAAACTTTTTCAAAACTACCATTGCAGTTTAGACATCTTTAATTCGCTTCCAGAGTGGTGTCCAGAGGAATTAACCTATGTATCAAAAACTCCTGAATGTCATCTTTCAAACAAATATATTTGTTACTTTCGATCATTTTTAAATTCCAAGATGCACTTTGTATGCTGTATACATAGTATGCAAATACTGAATTAAGTTAATTGTTTTTAATGATTAATTGGTGTTCTTGACATTTGCATCTGGAGCAGGATCCACGTTGAATACTGCTCTCATAGCGGTGGGAGTAACTATGGTTGTGGCTCTTACACTGGCGTTTGGGCTTGTTTGTTTGAGGTGCGTTATATTGCATTAAATCCTATACATTCATGACATTACATTCAATGCAGTTTCTGCACAGTTATACACATGAATAATGTGTGTGTGTGTGTATGTGTGTGTGTGAGCATGTGTGTATGTGTGTGTGTCTGTGTGTGTGCCCGCGTGTGTGTGTGTCTGTGCATGCAAGCCTGTGTTTGTTTGTGTATGTTTGTGTGTGTGCGTGTGTGTGAGCATGTGTGTGTGTCTGTCTGTCTGTGTATGAACACATCTGTATATGGTGGGTGGGTGTGATTATTGCAACACCAAAAAAAGAAAGAAGAGAACACGGAGAGAAGACAGGAGGCAGGCATCTACTGACAGACCGCAGAGCGCGCTGAGAGAGGGAACACAGGCCACGGAAGAGGTCAGTCAGCCTTACACAGACAAGGCCATGTGTTGTCCAGCAATGATATTAGAATACACATTGTGTGTTTTACTTATTTGTATTATACAGTATATGTAGCATGGAATCTACAAACACTTCTATTTTGAAAGGAGGGAATAGGTTGGTACAGAAATGACGCTCCTGTGGCAGGTCAGGGAGTTGTTGAGTTTTTGGTTGGAGAGTTGAGTGAAAGACAGAGAAGCTAGAGTAGTGGTAGTGGTGAGCAATCCAGTAGTTCATGTTGGCAGCGGAAATTAAATAAAGTACTTTTCTACACCAAAGAGCCAACCAAGTTCGTTTGAGCGTGAGTGAACGAACCCACTAGTTAACTATTACATATACAAGCCTTATTGTACTTTTTGCTATGTTTACATTGTTATGTTTTGTCATCATGTTTTATTGTCATGTTTATAAGAGGTTTAATGTTCACTGTGGGCCTAGGAAGTGCTGCAATTTCATATTCTGCGTGTGCAATCTGTACACATGTTTTTTGATAATAAAGCTGACTTCAACTTTGACTTTGATACGCTGTAAGCAGCCTTCAGGGTTTTACTATCAATGATGTCAATGATGTTCAAGCTTGTCTGTGTGACAAGCACATGTTTCGTGCACTTAGTTTTCCCTTTACTCTAAGCAGGGAGACTCTGGTCCCATTTACGACAACATCACCACGGTACCTATGACCCTTCACCCCAAGCAGAGGGTGGACTCAGGAGATGAAGATGATGTTGAATACGCCAGCGTCCAGTTCAAGGCCAAAAACAAGGACAAGGCTCCAAACTCCACAGCCACACAACCTCCTGTTCAGGAGAAGGAAGAGGATGTGAACTATGCTTCAGTGAACATCTCCGCCAACTTCACTGCTGTCAATACGTAAGTAACCTCAAACTAGACTTCAACCACAATGTATTACGAGTTAAGAACACCTGAGAGTTGTACTAATCACCCAAAACATCCATGAGCTGTTATGGGCATGACTGCATGTTTCTGAGTGCTTTGATCTAAGCCTAGTTCCCTTGAAGGTGACAGCACAAGCACATAGTTAGCCAGATAAACAAACATGCAAGCTAGCTAGTTAACTGTTAGTCTAGAATGAATGGCAAGCTCCTTGTGTAAGACATACTTGAGCTCACAGTACCTAAGAGTATCCTGGTGTCAAATACAGAATGTCACCAAATATGTCAGACAGTATGGTGTCTAGGTTTAACTCCAAAGTTACTACCATGCTTTCAAACTTTACTGAGAAAGACATGGACCTGGGCTAACACCACCTGTAAACCTGATTTTTTGTGATAATCCAAGTCCCTCACAGAGAGTCACTGGATGGGCACAAACCCATTTGATAGAAATCAAAGTCTGAAAAAAAAAGTAAGCCAGCCACACAAAAACCCTAAAAGCCTTAAAATGACATGAATAAACTCCATAATGCTGTTTATATACCTTCATACAGAGCAGAGGATGATGCTGTGATATACAGCATAGTCAACACACCCAGACGCTGAATGACCAGCGTGTCATCCAGAGGTGTCAATCCCGGGTTCAGAAAGTATAAAAACCCTGCCACAAATTTGATCCAACCAGCTTTGAATTAGCTGATCGTAATGAACACTCAAGAGAGGGAGATCAGCTACTCAGTGAAGTCACCTGTGTTAGAAGGAAAACGTGACAGGGTTTTTACCTGCCACTACTGGTTACTGAACCCGGGATTGACACCTCTGGTGTCATTTTCCAACATGCAAACATCGCAGCAGTGAGAGTCATTATCAGCAGAAAGACTGGGGCAAGCTGCAACATCAAGTGAGTCTGGATTTGATGTTGACTGACAGGGATCATTGGCAGCAGAATTTTATTTTCTCCCTTATGTTACATTTGATGATTTTAAGCATTCCTGATGTTGCGTTGACATAGGCCTATTTGTGATGTGTAATAATACAAATCCTTATTATTAATGTATTTTTTATTTTGCTTATCATCCACATTTGCATTTATACTTCATTATACTTGTTGATTGTTTTATCTGTTTTAATGTGATGTTTGTATTTTATCATATTAAGTGTATTAAGGTAATACACTGATTGATTGGGCAGCTGTGGCCTATAGTGGTTAGAGAGTTGGTCTTGGGATCAGAGGGCTAAAGGTTCCAGGTTCCCAATCCCATTCCAGTAGGAAGAATGGGGGTGGGGGAAGTAAATAACTAGTGCTTTCCTGCACCCACATCCATGGCTGAAGCACCCTAGAGCAAGACATCTAACCCCACATTGCTTCAGGGACTGTAACTGAAACCCTGTGCCTAAATAACTGTAAGCCACTCAGGATAGCTAGTCAGCTAAGCTGGCAATGATGTATGTGTAAGAGTGAGAGAGATACCCATTAGCACCACAAGTTAGGCTGGATCAGAGGATGAATCGGAGTGATAACTCCTGGGTTCAGGTTTGTTCAAAATCTGCAACTATGCAAATTAGTTTAGGTGAAGATGAACAACAGATTTTCCCAGTCTGCGCAGTCTTTATTCAATGTACAGAATCAAGCAAATGTTTTAGGCACTGACTGTAAATGCTTTGATGCTGAGATGTTTTTCAAATATGACTGTAAATAGTTTGTAAGTAAATAATATACAAGTGCAGCTGCTTAAAAGCTGGCTAATAATTTCATGTCCAAGGATCACTCATCCTATATTGTGGCATGCCCTGATGGCTTTGGTAAAAGTTGTTGGTAAGTAAGTAAGTAAGTAAGAAAGTAAGTAAGTAAATAATTAAGTAAATTAAAAAAAAAAAGTCAACAGTTGGTATGCCTTTGGTTGCCAGTGTTGCTGTTTTGACTGATTCACTGATTTTGTCTTTTTCACTGTATGATGTTTTTATAATCCACTGTAAGGATGCCCTCTGTCATGTATTTCTACCTTTCTTTTATTTGTGATTTTTGTATTTCAAGATCAGCTGTATTAGTTTTTGTATTGGATTTCATTTTTATAAAACTTTTGAAACAAAAACAGCCATGTTGTAGATTTTGTTGTTTACTTATATTATATATATATGCATTATATGAGTTATTAATCAGAAAAAAAATGCATTTATATGTTTTCGTTTTTCTTGAATTGGACGGAAAGCGCTGCTTGTCCATTCAATTCATTTTCACCAGTTGGGCACATTTGAGAGACAAAATGCATGGCAGCACAGAGTTTTGCTTACAAATAGGATTTCTGATTCGAATGGTCAACATGCGCATGAAAAGGTTGAAAGGGTCGCTGCTAGTATAGGCCTACCCTGCATCTTTGTCTCCAGCAAATGGGGATTTCATGTGCGTGATGTGCGTGATGGTCCTGGGGCACTGGCGGGATAGTAGCTTTCTTGCAACGTCTTTGTTTACCAGCAGGTTTGAAGTTGTAGCCTAGCCTGATACTACTACTACTACTACTACTACTACTACTACTACTAATAATAATAATTCTATCTAAAGCTACCACTTTACACGTGTCAGGCATTCTGAATATTAACTTTGACAAACCGTAAAAGACAGGTTCAGAGTAATCACTAATGCGATAAGGTCCATCTGTTACGAGGATTCCAGTCGTTAACGCCGATATGTATATTTCCCTATTTAAAAGGTTACCATAAAATTGCCAAAGGTTTTCTTAACTTAACTTTCTGAACTGTTGTAATGGCGTTGTACCCTACATTTGTAATATTTGTTTTCTTTGAAGCCAAGCGTTTAGAGGTTTTAGGCTGCAGGCTACATATGCCATGGCGGATGTGTGCTTTACATGGTCGAAATAACTCTCGTTAAAATCAAAATGACTGACTCTGTACAGCGTAAAACCCTCTAAATCAGTAAAGGAGACATCATTCTTGTCGCAAGGCTACCAGTTCCCAATTTGTGACATGGTTTTATCATTTTTATGCTTGCAAATGTCGCATAAAATCATCTATGATGGCAGCAGACATACCCTGCCTTGTGTGTTTGGCCCTTTTTAACAACGCCTGTATAATCGGATATTAAACTTTCGGGTGCTTGTTTATTTGTAAACTGTCGTTTCTTTTATGTAGTATGCTTTATTAAGTTGTATTTTGATCCACCACTCACAATTTGTAGAAAATGTGAGAGGAGAAAACACAGGCGGATTCACCGCGGAAGTAGACTGACAAGGAGCTTATGGGGTTGAGTCTAAAAGGTTCTCATCGCAACTTTAATACCAACCCACTCTGACAACAGAGCAGTCTTTCAGCAGACAGACGAGCGTCCGGTCTCAACTGAAATCTACAATGGCAGAAGAAGCTCCAGCTCCCGCCGCTCCAGCGCCAGCGAAAGCCCCAAAGAAAAGGGCACCCAGGCCGAAGAAAACTGGTCCAAGTGTGGGTGAGCTAGTTGTTAAAGCTATTTCCGCGTCTAAAGAGAAAAAGGGTGTTTCTTTATCTGCATTGAAGAAAGCTTTGGCGGCTGGGGGATACGACGTGGAGAAGAACAATGCTCGCGTAAAACTTGCCATCAAGAGTTTGGTAGCGAAAGGTACTTTGGTGCAGACGAAAGGCACAGGCGCGTCCGGCTCTTTCAAGCTGAACAAGAAGCAGGCAGAGCCAAAAAAGAAGCCAGCCAAGAAAGTTGCGGCCAAGGTAAAGAAGCCAGTAGCCAAGAAACCCGCCGCTAAGAAGCCCAAGAAGGCAGTGGCAAAGAAGCCCGCGGCCGCCAAGAAGTCACCCAAGAAGGCCAAGAAGCCTGCAGCACCCAAGCCCAAAAAGGTTACAAAGAGCCCCAAGAAGGCGAAGAAGCCCGCCGCACCGAAGGCGACCAAGAGCCCCAAAAAGGTGAAGGCAGCCAAACCCAAGGCGGCTAAACCGAAAGCTGTGAAGCCCAAGAAAGCGGCACCAAAAAAGAAGTAAACATATGACGTTCGTTTTCTAAAAGGCTCTTTTAAGAGCCACCCAACTTTTCAGAAAAATGCCTTCATTCCAAGTGTCATACCATCAGTGCATTATACGTTCTTTAGTGTTCACACTGCATGCAAAGTGGTAAACCATAACTGACGCAATATGAGCTGTTTCTTTGTAAAATGTGAATGTGCTTAAATTCCTGCGTCCTCGGGACGTTTCCTTAGACACAAGTAAGTAATTTGCATTTCTGTTAGGGGAAGCATAGTGAAGGACCATCACAATGGCACAAACTGACCTACATCTCCTTACCCCCTCCCCATTCGCACATCTGTATCAGAATAGAACTCAAAGTCTGCTTTATTGTCAAAAACCATATGTACAGGTTGAACACACAGAATTTGAAATTGCAGCGCTCCCTAGGCCTACAGTGAACGTTAAACATCTTATAAACAAGACAATAACACATGATGACAAAACATGTTATAAACATAGCAAAAAGTACAATAGGCTTGTATATAATACCAATAACACACACAATGTGTAGGGCAATAAAGCTCAAATGGTGCCATTTAAGCTCATCTACATTCACCTACTCACTTACATTCACAAGTGGATATTGACTTCTAAATACATAGAATGTATTTAAATACATGACTTCTAAATACATAGAATGTATTTAGAGTCGAAAACATTTAGTGGAACTACAACACACCTCATTTTAACACTAAACATGCATCTTAAGGAACACAACTCAGTGACTTTAAAAATGCAAATTTAATATCACGTACATTATGTTACATTGCTCAAAATGTCTACAATTCACATCACGTATATCCATATTTACTCTTTACACATGTTGTCTGCTAGTTTTTGCTTTTAAGTTCTATCCAATATTTTCTGTATTTAAGGATGTATGAAAAAAAAACCTCAAAACAAAAATATGTGGCCTATTTATGTACAGATTGTAAGGAATTATAGTTTCCCTGCCTGAGACAAATGCTGAAACAGCCACTTTGAGAAGGTGGTCTGCCTAATGATAATCCAATTATGATACCAAGAATCTTTGGTCCACAATCACCCAACAGCAGAGTTGACAAAGTCAACTATGTGAAACCCCCAATCAATTGTAGTATGACTTGTGGAGATAGGCTATTAAGAACCATCACAGGAAATGTCTCAAAGTAATTATCATACAGAGAGACAGTCTCTTCAGACCTAGTTGCCTGAACAATTTGCATTAAGGACATAGGATGAGTCTTAACTGTATAAGTAGCTAGAGGTTTAGTTGCTTGTTGTTCAGACTGACACAGCTGAATCTGGAATATGGTTTCCATGCTTTGTCACTACTTTTTACTGGAATAAAGTATGATTGCTGCATCAACAAAGAACCCACTCACCCTTGTCCTTACAACATCTACATTAATAAAACATTGCAAATGATTGATCGCAATTGTGGACAGTTTCATTTTTTGGCGCCGCCCGGATATTACGTATTTTAATTTAAACCAATGAGGGCGGTCGTTTTCAATTTCCGCAAGCTCTGGAGAATATATGAAGCCCCATGTCAATGAAAGGTTCATATATCGACCCAGGAAGGTACGAACAATGGCAAGAACTAAGCAGACAGCTCGTAAATCCACTGGAGGTAAGGCTCCAAGAAAGCAGCTTGCTACCAAAGCTGCGCGTAAAAGCGCACCGGCTACCGGTGGCGTGAAGAAGCCTCACCGTTATAGGCCTGGTACTGTGGCTCTGAGGGAGATCCGTCGTTATCAGAAGTCCACTGAGCTGCTGATCCGCAAGCTGCCTTTCCAGCGTCTGGTCAGAGAAATCGCTCAGGATTTCAAGACAGATCTGCGTTTCCAAAGTTCTGCTGTCATGGCTCTTCAGGAGGCCAGTGAGGCTTATTTGGTTGGTCTGTTCGAGGACACAAACCTGTGCGCCATCCACGCCAAGAGAGTGACCATTATGCCCAAGGACATTCAGCTGGCTCGTCGCATTCGTGGGGAGCGCGCCTAAGTGTACTGGGTTGAGGAACTGTACAAGCAAAGGCTCTTTTAAGAGCCACCCAAATATCTTGAAAAGTACATTCCATATATATGTATGTATATGTATATACACACACCCCCATACATGTTTAAAATCTAACCAGAATTGCCTTGTTTGTAGCTTTAATGTAACTCGTCTCCAACCAGTCCCTCAATTCCCAAAAGCAGCGGTTTATTGTACATGAAAATATACATGTAAACAGTAGTCGTAAATTCGCACTTGGTACAGAATGAGAAATGAGAGTTTGAATAGCTTGTCAATGCAAAATAATATAATAAACGAAACGTTCTTCTTGACTAACTGGATGCACGAAGCACACATGCTTGGACGCATTTGGACATCGAGAGAATCGGTAGAATACTAGATTGGAATCCATTGGATACTACTGGAAATGTTTGCGTTTATATTGAGAGTATTTTTGCTGTATACTAATGGAATTGAATTAAACCCATAACCTAAAGCCCACCATCATAATGCAGAATAATATTGAGTTATGTAGTGGTGTCACTGAGGTCATGCATGCATTTTAAGCAGACGTGGGTGTAATCAAGTTTGTCAAATGTAACCACCAAAGCCATACAGGGTACAACCTAGTGTGGACATACAGCTTTCATAGAGAAATTGGGTGGCTCTTAAAAGACCCTAGGTTTCAGAACAAGTAAACACGTTTAGCCTCCAAAGCCATACAAAGTACGACCCTGGCGTTTCAGGGCATACACAACATCCATGGCTGTGACAGTCTTCCTCTTTGCATGCTCGGTGTAGGTGACGGCATCACGGATAACGTTCTCAAGGAAAACTTTTAACACACCACGAGTCTCCTCGTAGATGAGCCCAGAGATACGCTTCACACCACCACGGCGAGCCAGACGCCTGATTGCGGGCTTGGTAATACCCTGGATGTTATCACGAAGAACCTTACGATGACGCTTAGCTCCTCCTTTTCCTCCTTTCCCTCCTTTTCCCAGTCCCTTACCTCCCTTGCCTCTGCCAGACTATTTATGATTCCTAAATACGCTTACAACTCAACAAGCCAAACAATAACTAATGCAACGCTGGCTCGCTGAACCTACTAATGGGCAGAACGACGACCTTGGTGAAGACTAGAAGTAGACTGCCCCCTTTTTTCTGGGTGGAGGTGGTGGCGTCACCGAAAGCGCCCATAGTGTCAATGGAATAAAGCAATACTTTTGATAATGTTTTGATTCAAATAAGGAAATTCTAAAAGTTAATCACTTATACTGTGCTCTTTAATACTGCGTCAATAACAGAAATGTGTTGAAACCAGCAGAGTATTGGTATTAGTAAGAGGTGTTCTGAGCAACTAAACTTTTGTTACAGCACATTTTATACTGCACATGCTTGCAAAAATCGTTCATTGAAGCAGTTATGCCATTTTGTTTGTCCCGACTATTCAGCAACTGGAACACAGGGAATTCCGACTACATCCTCCTCTCTAGCGCATTTAGAACCAAGGAAATGAAACACATATTTAAACCTGCCGAATAACTGATAATACAGCCATTCAGATAAACACTTTAATGTAAAAAATTGGCGTTTTGTTTTATTATTGTTTTAATATAATAATAAGGTCTGTAAACTACATATTAGGGACCATGTACATTTTCATGATGTTCCACTCAATACCGTTTCTTATAATAGACGTTGGACTTGCTTTTATCAAAGTAGGTGGGTGGCTCTTAAAAGAGCCTTTGGATTTTTTACGACCCGTCTAGTTTTACTTAGAGCTGGTGTACTTGGTGACGGCCTTAGTTCCCTCAGACACAGCGTGCTTGGCCAATTCACCAGGCAGAAGCAGACGCACTGCGGTCTGAATCTCCCTGGAAGAGATAGTTGATCTCTTGTTGTAGTGGGCCAGGCGGGAAGCCTCCCCAGCGATGCGCTCGAAGATGTCATTCACGAAGGAGTTCATGATACTCATCGCCTTAGAAGAAATACCAGTGTCGGGATGGACCTGCTTCAACACCTTGTACACGTAGATGGCATAACTCTCCTTCCTGGTCCTCTTACGCTTCTTGCCACCTTTTCCTGCCGTCTTACTCACGGCTTTCTTGGATCCCTTCTTGGGCGCTGACTTTGCTGGCTCAGGCATGGTTCTGATCTACTTCGGAGTCGAACAGAGAGTGGCGAATACATGGAGACACGTGGTATTTATAGAAGCAGACTAGGACCTGAACCAAGACATGAAATTAGCGCCCTGAATGAGGCGAGACGTGATTCGTTACTTTGAAAAGAAAGGGTGGTCCTCAGAACGTGTGCTCGAGCTGTCTGCCTTTGTTGTGAGTTCCCGCTCGTTTAAGTTCTTGGAAAAAGGTTATAAATTTACACACATTCAGACTTGCAAAACATTACAGTGTTGTGTGTCTTTTTTATTTTTAAGAAAAGCAAGCTACTCCATTGGCAACTTAATTATTGTATGTAGGCCGAAATATGAAGCCATGGGTAAAATAAGAACGGAATTTTCCCTAGTATTGTTGAGTAAATACATAGTGGATCAGGTTTTGCATTAATGTGGCAGTGTCGTCCTGCAACCTCTTTACCAAACAGCATCTCCCATCAGTGACTGTTTAAAAAGATGCAGCCGGTATAGAATAAAATGTTACCCAAGTGTGTAGGCAGTTTGCAACCAGAGTCACTGCCAAATAAATGAAACAGTGTAACAGCTCATTTGAGCAGCCTAAATAGTAAGAACCGGCCAGTCACTCCTTTTAGGCAAAGGTAACATTTTGTCATGCACAGTATGTAATGAAGGGATACGATTTCGAGTGAACATATGAACACAAGAAGGATATACACAATCAGGACAGATTGTGTATGCAACTTATGTCGTTTTAGATCCTGCTCATTTTCAACTTTAGCTTACATCATGTACCAGTATTTCAATATACAACTTTCATGTAGGTGGCTCTTAAAAGAGCCGTTTAATGGTGTCAAGGTCGTTGAAGACAAGTTATATTAAGGCTACAAACAAGGCAATTCTGGTTAGATTTGAAACATGTATGGGGGTGTGTACATATATGGAATGTACTTTACAAGATATTTGGGTGGCTCTTAAAAGAGCCTTTGTTCGTACAGTTCAACTCGGTACACTTAGGCGCGCTCCCCACGAATGCGACGAGCCAGCTGAATGTCCTTGGGCATGATAGTCACTCTCTTGGCGTGGATGGCGCACAGGTTGGTGTCCTCGAACAGACCCACCAAATAAGCCTCACTGGCCTCCTGAAGAGCCATAACAGCAGAGCTCTGGAAACGCAGATCTGTCTTGAAATCCTGAGCGATTTCTCTGACAAGGCGCTGGAAGGGCAGTTTGCGGATCAACAGTTCAGTGGACTTCTGGTAACGACGGATCTCTCTCAGAGCCACAGTTCCTGGCCTGTAACGATGAGGCTTCTTCACGCCACCGGTAGCTGGTGCACTTTTACGCGCAGCTTTGGTGGCAAGCTGCTTCCTCGGAGCCTTGCCTCCGGTAGATTTACGAGCCGTTTGCTTGGTTCTTGCCATTACAAAATCTTCTTCAACTGAAAAAGTTTCAGTTAGCCGGCAAGTATGCTATTTATGCACTACAGCCTGAACCTGCCCCCCTCGTGACGTCAGGTTTATGATCCCTGGTGATTGGATTTCTGAAATTCAAATTCACCCGCCCTGACTTTGCAAGCGTTTTTGCCACTACTCGTGTTTAAAAGTTTTGTTTATATAAAAAATCATTACATGTAAAAATCATTGTATTTTCTAAACATGTGGTACATTTATGTGCAGCTTGAGATGAAAATAACTGGAATAGCTCCGAAACTGCAACCAGTGGGCCTACGGGCAAGCGGTATTTTCTCTTGCTTATGCCTTAACAGTTTACATGGACAGGCGATACTATCATGATATTACTGCGATGTGTTTCCTACGCATTAAAACATTAGTTTGGCCTATTTCCTTGTGTATGGAATCTACTTTTATAAGCTCGAAAGTGTGACCCAAAGCCTTAAAGTGAAATTCATGATTCAGTGTGGTTACTCATACACCCATGTCAACTTATGCGAACTCATTGTGAAGTATTTTTTCCAGGTACACCTCTCCGACTTGCAACAATATATTTGGAACATACTTTTGTTTCGATATTGTGGGTGGCTCTTAAAAGAGCCTTTGTAATAGACGTTCACGGGGTCGTTCACTTGGATTTCTCGGTCTTCTTGGGCAGCAGGACAGCCTGAATGTTGGGCAACACACCACCCTGGGCAATAGTGACTCGCCCCAGAAGTTTATTCAACTCCTCATCGTTACGCACCGCCAGCTGCAGATGACGTGGGATGATACGAGTCTTCTTATTGTCACGGGCAGCGTTGCCAGCCAACTCCAAGATCTCAGCAGTCAGATACTCCAGCACAGCAGCCAGGTAAACTGGTGCCCCAGCTCCCACACGCTCGGCATAGTTGCCTTTGCGCAGCAGTCTGTGTACACGGCCCACGGGGAACTGCAGTCCAGCCCTTGAAGAGCGAGTCTTAGCCTTTGCTCTTGCCTTGCCACCGGTTTTGCCTCTTCCACTCATGATTGTCTTCTTTTGATAGCGCTCAAAACAGTAATGCTCAACGCTCAGCCACCCCGGTTATTATGCTCTACAGGGAGTGTGTCTCTGGGCCTGAGTGGCTGAAGCCGTAATGCCGAGAGCCAATCAGTTTGTAGTAAACATTGTGACGCTGGGCACACTCAGAATTGGCGCCTGCCGTTTGCCGCTGTCCCTCTCATCATTTGAACAATGAACACATTTAAACGAATATAAATCATGGAAATATATACATTTGATTTGAACTTGGAGTCCTGGGTTACATTTAAGATAAACACATATTCGAAGACTGTTGCAACAAAAAAAGTAACAAAAGTGAATGAGCGTCGATTCAGTAAACGAAATACTTTGTATCATGTTTGCTCTTGGAGTGCACAAGCTAGTTTTAATCATTAGCCGTTACATAATTATTATTCCATCATGTTGGAACACGTCCAACAGACGATACATGCTTGCCGCCTTTTTTCTAGTTGCAGTGACAATGAGTGGAATTGGTGTTTCGTGAATTGACTGATAAGCTGATATAGCTAACCAGCATGTATCAGGGGTCTAACTGCCATTGTTTAATATTGGATATGTTCGATTACAAGCCCACGCAGGAGAAAAGTGTTGGATAAATAGGTCTGAAAATGACCCCTCATTGCTATTTTACAGGAATAAATGCACTTAATAGAGGTATTGGGCGGCTCTTAAAAGAGCCTTTGGAACTGCACCTAGCACCATTTACTTCTTCTTAGGTGCAGCCTTTTTAGGTTTGACCGCTTTAGGCTTAGCTGCCTTAGGTTTGGCGGTCTTGACTTTCTTGGGGCTTTTCGCAGCCTTCTTGGGAGCGGTGGCCTTCTTGACCTTTTTGGGGCTCTTTGTAGACTTTTTAGGCGCTGCTGGCTTCTTAACTTTTTTCGGGGACTTTTTGGCAGCGGCAGGCTTTTTAACTGCTGTCTTTTTGGGCTTCTTCGCAGCGGCAGGCTTCTTGGCTGCTGGCTTTTTGGCTTTAACGGCTGGTTTCTTCGCCGGCTTTTTCTTAGGCTCTGCCTGTTTCTTGCTCAACTTGAAGGATCCGGATGCACCGGTTCCTTTAGTCTGGATAAGCGTGCCTTTTGTGACCAATCCTCTGACCGCCACCTTGACACGAGCGTTGTTCTTTTCCACATCGTATCCACCAGCTGCCAGAGCCTTCTTCAGAGCAGAAAGTGACACTCCCTTCCTCTCCTTGGAGGCAGCGATTGCTTTCACAATCAGCTCGCCGACACTCGGACCAGTTTTCTTGGCCCTGGGTGCCTTCTTCTTGGGTGCCTTGGCTGACGCGGGGGCTGGTGCAACTTCTGCCATGCTATCGTTTTGGGTAGTGTAGGCTTACACAATACACAAGAGATCTGTCAGAAATGACGAACCACGCCAGTGGGCAGGACTTAAAACCATGATGAGGACCGTCGAGACTCAACTGAAAAAGCTGTCCACCCTTCGCCTCCGTGAGCAGCCCGCTTGTGTTTTCTTCACTCGGCGTTTGCTAAAATATTAGAGCAAAAACACGACATTTACGGACAGAAACACGTCTTAATAAACATTTACGATTCTCACTTTCAAGCAATAATGAACGAAGTCTTAGTTTCCGTCTTTTTCGGGTTTTCACGAACTGACAATTGTCGAAGTCAAGGCGATGTCGTAGCAAACTGCGGTTGTTTTCTGATTAAAACACACGCAAATAATGATTAAAATGTCTAATACGTACACACGTACATCAACTGCGACGAATCCAAAATCTCCTGGACGCATAAATGCGGTAATAAGGGCCTTTCTGTACCTCGCTGCGTTTAAAACGATATCTATTTGGATTGAGTGAAACACATATCCGTCGCCCATGCTGAACAGCAAAGACGCACAATGTGAATGTCTATGTAACGAAGGTGCAGGACACCAGCAACCATAAACATTGTACACTGAAAAAGGTCAGCAAAGAGGTGGTCAGTATTAAACACAGTTTGGCATTTAATATTCATATTCAATAGAAAGGTGTCTTAAGTTACAATTTTGTTATATAGTGCTAGGGACATATTGATCCAGGACATTAGGGCCTTTAACATAAATAAGAAAATAAAGTACTTTTTCTGAAAAGTATTTTTTTCTGCTAACTATACTGCCCTACAAAGCCAAACTGATTTTAGACTGGATATTGACTTTATAACACCTTGTTTGTCTTGTGACTAAATCTATTGATTCTTCCTATTAAGAAAGCACATACAAACATCACCGCTATTATACCTACAAAGACAATAAAGGTTGAATAAAAGAACAGAATAAGAAGGAGAAGTTATAACACAGAGGTAGTTAAGTAATAAACCTGGTTTAGTTAACCCAGCAGCAGGGGCGATTTTAGCATCTGGTGGTCTTTAGGGGTGCCCGGCCCCCAGTGCTTAGACACGCAATACTTCTCACTAAATGAGGCAAACTATTACATTTATAAATGTTGGAGTTGTATTCACTTTGCCAGGGGGTGCCGAGCAGTTTCACGGGGGTGCCTTGGCACCCCTAAAAATAGCCTAGATTCGCCCCTGCCCAGCAGCATTGTATCTTCGGAGTATGCTAACTCCGAAAACACTCTCATCCAGCAAAGAAGCTTACTGTGGTGTAGCCTACTCCACACACCCACTGTGGATGTTTAAAAATAAATCTTACAAAACTCTGAACTGTAAAAAAAAAAGAACAGTTCCAGTAGTCCCAATACTCTACTGTAGCCTACATCCAAAGGCCAAATCAAGTGACGTAAGCTAATTACTACATTTAAACCAGTACCTTAACAAATTACTCTTAACAAATAAGTATATCCAGTTATTTCTCATAAACTAAAAAGATTTAATGCTAACGTTGTAATGTTAATAATTAGGTGACCATTTACTAGATTTAACAGAGTTAACTTTGACAGTGCTGTAAAATATATAAACATTTGATAACTGAGGAAAGTGCAAAATACAGATACAGAATATGACAGTATATGAATAGATCAATGATTATGACAGCTTTAGTTGTGTTGAGAGAAAAACAGAGTGTCACCAGGTCTTTTAACAGCTATTTAAAAGTTTAACTAAGTGATATTTAAAAGTTATTACATTATTGGTTGGAGTTATTTCATTTTAAAGTTTTTTTTACATTAAACCAGCCAATAATGTTACAATTAGCCAATAATGTAATACTTTATTACATTATTTGTAACAGGTTAATACATTATTGGCTATTATTACATTATCGGCTGCTACACACCTTCACACTATCAGGTTAGACAAGGCCCAGGCCAACACCAAGGCTAGCCCAATAGTTGCCTTCACACTACCAGGCCTGGCCAGGGAAAGGCCAATAGCCATCTTGACACTATGAGACCAAGGCCAGGATAGTAGCTGCCTTCACACAATCAGGCCAAACTGAGGCCAGGCCAGGCAGGCCTGAGTCAGGCCCCGGCGGAGCACAGTCCAGGCCTGGGTCAGGGCCAGGTTAGGGTTAGGCCAGGGTCAAGCCCGGGTTAGGAAAGAGACAGGCCTGAGTCAAGTCTGGGTAAGACAAAGGTTAGAACCGGGTCAGGCCTGGGTTAGGAAAGAGAGGCCTGAGTCAGGCCCGGGTAAGGCCTGGGTTAGGCCTGGGTTAGGCCCGGGTTAGGAAAGAGACAAGCCAGAGTCAGGCTCAGGTTAGGCCTGGGTAAGGCCCAGGTCAGGCCCGGGTTTGGGTGAGGCCATGGTCAGGGCCTTTGCCTCTTCTCTTGAGAATAGCTATGGCTATGAAAATGGGGGAGCAAGGTATATGCTTCTTAAAAAATAGGCATGTAAAATACCACTTCAACATAATAAATGCCATATCTAACTTGCATGGAGCCACATCTGAGCATACAGAACATCTGGTGAGTTCACAGAATCTGCTGTAAAGCTTTATAACAAAGACTTCATCATTGTCATTATCAAGAGGTCAAAGAAGCTTTTGTAATGCACTGTGTCACTTCAAATTGTAAAAACTTAATGCCTTATACGAGTGCCTTATATGAGTATGTATAAATAATTGTGAATAGTTATTAGCCTGGCTGTTGCACCAAGCTTGTAGATGGAGCTTGGTCTGGCAAACCTCCCATAGAGGCGGGATCAATGAGCCTCTTTCAAATGCCAAAATCGTTATGAATCTTTATGAATGCATTATACCGTTTATGAATGTGTTTATAAACAGTTTATGAATGTGTTTATAGCGTCTTATGAACACTGGGTGCATAGAAAGTGTTACCCAGACTTTCATGTTAACATAGAGCTCAATGCAGTGTTTTTAGATGATGACATCATCATCATCATCATCATCGTCATCATCCTCATCATCATTGTAACCATCATTAATTGTAATAACAACAGCAACAGTAAAACAGAAATACAACAATCTTTATAGCCTTTAGTTTTACAATTTTATCTAAGGAGATCAACTGGGTAATGGTAAAAATGATAACAAGACACTTATATAATATGCACCAACATTACAGTATGCATACCACTCACACACACACAACACACACAAACAAACACACACACACACAAGTATAAGATTTCTGAGTAATTGTTATTTGAAGAGTTGTGGAGTTTTGTGAATCCAGCATCCATCTAAGTGAGCTTCAGTATTTATGTTTGACATCTGCCACGGGCACTGCATTGGCTCCTGAAATACTAGAGACAACAAACAGGTGACAACATACAGTTTAGTGTCTGTCTGTCCATATAGAGGTCATACCACGAAGGTGGTTAGGTGACAAACATGGTTTATTTAACCAAGAGGTTGTCTTAAACCTCATAGAAAAATAGATTGTTGGCATTTGTATAGTTAAGAGAATGAAGACATCAGTACTTCTTCTAGCCTATCAGGTTTACAAGCACCTCTGGGTTAACGTAACCAGATTCATCCCTTTGTAGTATACCCCTCCTGTTCACACTATGACTGGTCAGTGTGATGACATGTGGCACTTACATCAAGACTTTCATACTCAGGTGAGGTCTCGTTGAGGTTCAGAGTTGCATATGTGTCATGGTCTGCGTTAGGCCTCTAGAGAAACAAGCGGAAACAGCAAAACTGAAACACTGACACAGATAACTTTTATTTATCTGAATAACTTATCATGTTCATAATAGTGCTTAAGTGTTCAACCAGAGTCAGGATGCACTTGTACAAGGTAATGCCTATTTTACCTCTTTGACTGACCAAAATGTGCTGCATGGACCTTTTTTTTGGGGTGTTTTAACATAACAATGCCATGGATGTTTATAACACGCATGGCATTGTTAAGTTATTTAAATGTGAAAAAAAGATTTATGCAGGACGTTTAATTTTTATTTTAAGTTGGTTCTATGCCTGGCCTTTTACATTATCAGTTCATATCAGTATCAGTATAAGTTCATAAGCTGAAGATGCAACAACAACTGAAACTTAACAGTGACACAAATAGACATACACGCCTGCAAGGTATGGTATGACTGTACATTTGTTATGAAGGTGTGCATGTGTCTACATTTACTATGGTTTTTGATTGGTCATTCATAACCACTGCCCTTTGTTACACTTGCATTTTAAGTGCAGTGCAAAATTCCAGGTAGTTTGTTCACATTGAAGAAATAGCACAGTCAGGATTCATCTTAACGTAGTGTTTTTTTAAGGGTAGAGTAGAGAGTAAGGGAGAAAGAGAGAGAGATGGCACCTGCACTCCTGGCTTTCTCACCACTGTATTCTCCCTATAGTGGAAGAGGGAAGTTGTTAGGTTAAGATTTAAATGTTATGTAAATCATATGTTTGAGGTTGTATAGGGTGTCTACGTAGGTTTATAGTGCTTAAAAAAGTATACTGTTAAATATATTGGTAACTTGTAAACATTTTTAAAAATCCTGCAGTGGGTACTCACATCTTTCTTTCAAAGAAAATGACCATAGCAACCAGTCCAGCAGCATTTAAGAGGGCAAGAAAACACGTAAATATGGCTGGAGAGAGAGAAAGACAGAGATGAAATAATCAGGAGAGCAACCTGATGTCAAACTGCTAGTCAAACCAATGTGACAAGATCCATACAACACATTGTTTTTAGTTTTACGTTTTTTTTTGTTTTTGTTTTTTTTTTTAAGTATTTTTAATTTGACTTTAAGCAGCACTTCTTTCTCTACAGTGCACCATTTAAAACAGTATTCAGGAAAATGGGATGAGGTGCGACATACATAACTGAGGTAGTTCAGCGGAGAGACCAGCACTTCCAGTCCGACCAGGGCGACCATTAATTCCAGGAAGACCAGGAATTCCGGGCCTACCACGTGCACCAGGAAATCCTGCAGGCCCATATCTACCAACAGGACCTCGCTGGCTAAGAGCTTCAGATTGGGAAGGACATCCAGGTAAACCAGATATCCCAAGATTTGCACGTAGAAAAGACAGACAAGTCTGTATTGTCACTCAGCATTCACAAGACACACTGCGAGTGTAGGTGTTCTTCTCAAGCCAAGGGGGCATTGCGTTTTTGTGACATTGCATTGTTGTGTCACGCAAGAGCCCGCATTAATGGGGCATTGCGTCATTACACCATTTTGCTATTGTGTTCAACTGCTCTGGTGCCACTGGACTGCAAGAAATGTTGTCTTCTTGTGACCTTGCCAAACTGTAAAGCACTTTGAGCTGCATCTTGTATGTATGAATTGTGCTAGATTATAAAGTAAAGATTATAATAGTAATAATAATAATAATAACAATAATAATAATTATTATTAATATTATTGACTATCTCAGAAAGGCAGTAAATAGTTATTATCATTTAAATATGCACATCTCAAAAGAATGCACACATGTGTGTCCATGTATTACAGATAGAATGATAGATAAACAAATAATGTAAAATAAAATTGCAGTAGCATGGCAGGATGTGTACTACAGGGTTGGTTGTTTAAGAGTTATTTTCAGGGTTTTCATGGCAAAGTGTGTTACACGTTAGAACAAGCAAGGTTATAATCATGCACATCCATGTAAATCAGGGGCAGGGTGACAAGAGTTGGTATTAAATTGTCACTACACTATTGCACAAAGACACCACTGCACATGCAGACCAGCTTGTACATTGTACAGACACTTTTATTGTAGTTATATTTATTGTTTTTACTATGTCTTATGATTTGTTTTTGTCTTAATGTATTTCATGATGTGTGGCATTAGGTTTTGATGTTACACAATATTGTTACATAATGTTTGTTACATAAGCAAACATTTTCTCACCTGAATAAAAAAGCACCAACATGCATATGATAATACCTGCACATTGTCTGGTTGCAAGGACGTGGAACATCTTCAACAGAAAAATAAATGCATGAATTAATAGTTACAGTGTGCAAGTTAAAATGTCAAGATCACTGCTCGGTTAAAACATGGCATCCAAACTTCTTTCAGTATTTGCTTATAATGTTGCGACCCGGCTCGTAAGCTGTCACATAAAATGGAGACGGACATCAGAGTGTTGCAAAAACAAACCAGTTTTTTTAATTACAATAAATAACCAAGGTTAAAACCAAGCCAAAATGTGGGGATGAGCACCCACACAAAGTATATTTTATATAGCTACAACATAAAGAGCATGGTGAGAGCTTCCAGGAGGGTGCCTGACAAGGGCTTTTATAGCCATGCAGACACAGGTGTAATGGATCAGCTGATTAAGTCCCAATCAACACCCAAAGGCTGTTGCACTGCCACTGCAAGGCCGGTGGGGGTGCAGAGGGATGTAACACTAATCATGTTACAACAGTGGTGTAAGACCTGTCCCATTGGTTTCACAGAAACCACATTAATAATGTCGTTATTGTGTTTATTATTGCATGACTGACTAGTTTAAAGCTTAAAGTAAAAAAGAACACATTTTTTGAAAATGTATGTCAAAGGTGGGGACTAGCAGAATTAAACATATAGCAAGCAGAATTGTGCTGTGTCTCATTTTAAACGTTTCTGTTCAATCCAATTTTTTTTTAATATGCATCTTAACCATTCGAATAATAAAAAAAAACCCTAGCCGGACACTGTCACGATTCTTGTAAACCATCACAATGGCGCCACTGACGCAAATTTTGTTTGGCTATGTTACTGTAAATGCACATAACTGGTGCAAATGAGTTGAATGATAAAAAAGCGCTTCTCACAGACTAATAACACAAATGGAGGAAAAGCAGAGGACATGACAAACATGTACTTGAAAGAAACCGAATGCCACAATTGATTGGATGAGACAAGTGTGATGGACATATCATTTTTCCACCCTGAATAACCTTTTAGGCTTTCTCACATTTTCTGGGTTGTATCTTGTCCTAATTAAAATATTTTATATATATTACAGCTACCTATTTTTATTCCATTACCAAAAATATGATATGACAGTGTGTTAATAGAAACATTTTAAAACACAAACTCACCATGGAGAAATGCAAACGGCCAAGATGATGGTAAATGAAACTCGTACCGAAAGGCTGAAATTGTTACACAACTGATATAGCCAATGTCATTTCCTTCTCCTTTTACTTGCTTGCAAGGCAACATATTTATTTATTTATTTAGTTAGTTAGTTATTTGCCTGTTTGTTTGTTTATTGGAGTTGCCATGGTGCAGTTGGCTAAGGGACTCACACCATTGTCTGGGAAGCCAAGTTTTCGAGTCCAGCTCAAGGGCATTTCCCGAACTTTTCCCATCTCTCTCTCCCCGATCATTTTTTTGTTTCCTCCTCACTGCCTCATCTGTTTAAAGGCTAAAAAAAGCATGAACGCTTTTCTTTGTCTTGCGGGAAGGGCCTTCATGAGAGCTCAAATGCTTCTGCCCAGAAGACGCTCAGGAGAAATAATGTAAAGCTTTAGTAAATTGGGATTAAAAGACAGTACTTTGGGATTTTTATTTAAGTTTATTTAAGTTAAGTTTACCAAATTCAGTTGGACTTCAGATGTAAAAGAGCCTTTCTGTTGTCTTGGCTCAAGTCTAATTGAAGCTCCACTTACCATCTCGAACCATACCGTGTTTCATTGGCTTTAATCAGAAAGGCAGTGTCACGCCTTTCTTGAACTTGGTCGTTTATCTCCCTCCAGTCTGAAGGGGGAGCTGTCTAGTACTGCAAAACCTGTGCTAGACAGGACCAGGAAGTTCAAATACGGGCCCAAAGTTGGCATTCACTCTCTGGCTGCTGGCTTTGGGGGTGGTCATGTGGTCATGACCGACAGGAAAGAGATGACAGGAAATCAGTGTCAGAGAGTGATGGGATGGGATGCAGAAATGACCTCAGGTCAACATTAAACTTTACGACCTTAGCAACACAGTTATGTACATTTTAGTGCACACTAACTGTGTGCATTTTAATAATAATAATAATAATAAGAAGAAGAAGAATAACAACATTTACTTGTATAGCACAGTTCATACATACAAGATGCAGCTCAAAATGCTTTACAGTCTGTCAAGGTCACAAACAAGACAGCAGTTCTTGCAGTCCAATGGCATCGGACTAATTGAATGCAATAATGTCACAGTTAGTGCATTTTAATGTCACAGTTAGTATGTTGTAGTAGACATTTCTTTTGTAGTCATCATTTTTTTCATGTAGCCCTCACCGTTGTGTGAGTGGTATCCCTATGTGGCAATGTGTAGCCTACGTGGTGTTGTGCAAATGTGCAAACAAGAAAGATACCATCAGCTTCTATGACTTATGCAACATCAACATAGCTTTTATTTAAAAAAAGAAAAGTCTCTGTGTTGAGTGTTTTAGGGTTATAAAGGGAGTTAAAGAAATGAAAAGACAGAAAAAAATTCTCTCTCCCATTAATATTACTTTGTTTTATTTTTCAAATGTATTAGTTTTGGCAATTCACTCAGTTTTCTTTACACTTCATTTAAGTAAAAAAAAGACACTGGGGCACTGTAACAGTGAACAGCACACAGGGCCACATCATTTCACTTATTAAGCAGACTGGTCTCATGAAAAGAAAAGGTATAGAATGTCATGCCAAATTCCTTACAAATTTCCGTGTGATATTTTGACGTTTTTTTGCTTTTTTGCATTTTTGCATTTTTGCGTGTCACTTCATACCACATTGCAGTTTTACGATTGACCAGAACATAATGACTATCTTTGTGTTAAGCCGTCTAAGTTTGATGTGTTAAGCATTCTATGGCAACAGCCATAACCATAGCCCTAACCCTAACCCACCTAATCTTCTTTTCAACGTCAGCCAATGTTAACACTTTTCCACAAGTTACTTATTTTGTAGTCTTATAGTCATGTTATTCTTCTGTGTGAACAATCCAGCTAGCCTATTTGACATGTTAACATTTTAAGCATTCTAAGCCATAACCATAACCATAACCTTAACACTCACCTAACCCCTAACCTCTAACCATAACCATCTCTTTAAAATCTGTCAGTGTTTAGTAGTTTTACAGTGCTGTTTGTGTTCTGTATGAACTATCACACATACCAATAACAAGTAACACGCGAAAATGCAAAGCATAGCATGTAACATGCGAAAATGTTTAAGAAGTGGCATGCTATTCTACGCCATTCTGATGATCACGTTGTTAATATTTAAACAAGAGGCTAAAGAAAATATGGCTTTTAAGCCTCTGGAGCTGCACAGACAAATATGTTTACTTGTTCTGTTTCTAAAGATGCTTGAAGAGATTGCGATTGTCACCGTAGCGACAGTGACTTGATGAAAAATGTATTTCCTGTCATCAGTTGCTGTTGAAGTTGCAAACGCATGACTCGTGCCTGAATGGTGCAGGCAGCAGGTGACATACACATACTCTCTCTCCATCACAAACACACGCTCGCACACGCACGCCAACACGCACGCACAGATGCATGCACACCAACACGCACGCACACACACACACCAACACACACGCACACTAACACGCACACTAACATACTCTCACTCACATGCAGAGGACACGCTTTTTGGTCACATTAGACCCTGGCGTCCCTTTCCAAAGCACACAAAGCAGGTTTATGGGGGTGTGCGGCTAATTGTCATCGTAGCGACAGTGACTTGATGAAAAATGTATTTCCTGTCAACCGTTGCTGTTGGAGTTGCAAACGCAACTCACTCACTCACTCACTCACTCACTCACTCACACACACACACGCATAAGATTTCTGAGTAATTGTTATTTGAAGAGTTGTGGAGTTTTGTGAATCCAGCATCCATCCAACATCCATCTAAGAGAGCTTCAGTATTTATGTATGACATCTGCCACGGGCACTGCATTGGCTCCTGAAATACTACAGACAACAAACAGGTGACAACATACAGTTTTAGTGTCTGTCTGTCCATCTGGAGGACATACTACAAAGGTGGTTAGGTTTATTTAACCAAGAGGTTGTCTTAACACCTCATAGAAAAATAGATTGTTGGCATTTGTGCAGTGAAGAGAATGAAGACATCAGCACTACTTCTAGCCTGTCAGGTTTACAAGTACCTCTGGGTTAACTAAACCAGGTTCATCCCTTTAGGTAGTATAGCCCCTCTGTTTACACTATGACTGGTCAGTGTGATGACATGTGGCACTTACATCAATATTTTCATACTCAGGTGAGGTCTCGTTGAGGTTCAGAGATGTGTCATGGTCTGCATAAGGCTTCTACAGAAACAACAAGAAAACAACAAAACAGTAGGTATATATATATATATATATATAAATTTTTATACATACATGTATATACAGTACATATATATGCCCCCAAATATATATATATCATACATTTGGGGGCAGCCATGGCCTACTGGTTCGAATCCCAACCAGTGGATCATGGCTGAAATGCCATTGAGCAGAGAGAGAGAGAGAGAGAGAGAGAGAGAGAGAGAGAGAGAGAGAGAGAGAGAGAGAGAGAGAGAGAGAGAGAGAGAGAGATAGATAGATAGATAGATAGAGAGAGATAAATAGAGACAGACAGAGATAGATAGATAGATAGATAGATAGATAGATAGATAGATAGATAGATAGAGAGAGAGAGATAGAGAGAGATAGATAGAGATAGATAGAGAGAGAGAGAGATAGAGATAGAGGGAGAGAGAGAGTGAGAGAGAGAGAGAGAGCATATGTGTCTGCACCTGGACATGTACTCCTGGTTTTCTCACCACTGTGTTCTGCCTACAGTCAAAAAGGGAAAGTTTTAAGTTAAGTTTTAAACGCTATATAAATCATATTTTTCAGGCTGTATAGAGGATCTACATAAGTGTATAGTGCTCGGAACTCTATACTGTTAAATATATTGGTAATTAGTGAACATTTTTTAAAATCCTGCAGTGGGTACTCACATCTTTCTCTGAAGAAAAATCGCCACAGCAACCAGTCCAGCAGCATTCAAGAGAGCAAGAACAAATGCAAACATTGCTAGAGAGAGAGACAGAGAGAGAGAGACAGACAGACAGACAGACAGACAGACAGACAAATAGAAAGACACAGAGAGCGCAACAGTTTTGAGTAAAACCAGATGTTTTACATTATAAAATAACACTCTTAAGTTAAAGAAAGAAAAAGACAAAGAAAGACACAAAGAGCGACATAGTTCTGTTACTACAACTACTGCTACTATTACCATTAGTATTACTATTACTAATAGCAGCAACATACATACATACTTACATACATACATGCATACATACATACATACTGTACATACATACATACATACATACATACATACTTACTTACATACTGTACATACATACATACATACATACATACATACATACATACATACTTACATAATTACTTACATACTTACATACATACTGTACATACATACATACATACTTACATACATACATACATACATACATACATACATACATACTTACATACATACTGTACATACATACATACTTACATACATACATACACACATACATACATACATACATACATACATACATACTGTACATACATACATACATACATACATAAATACATACATACATACATACATACATACATACATACATACATACATCTCCCCAGTGTACATCCATGTACAGTATATATATACTGTATTACATTACAGTAACACTGTTAGGGTAAGTTTTAGTAAATGTTAAGAAAAAAACCCTGCAGTTTGCCAGTATGTTACACGTTACTTCATTACTGCAAATGAAATCAACATGACAAGATGCAACACATTACCTTCATTTATTTATTTTTTTTAAGTGGTTATAACTTGATTGTAAGCAGCAGTTTTTTTTTTTTGTGATAGTGCTGTTAAATCACTCAGTATTCACGAAAATGTGATCAGATGTGACATACACAGTCCAGGTAGTTCACAGGGGACACCAGGAGGTCCGGTGTCACCAGTGCGGCCAGGATACCCAGGGTGGCCATAAGGTCCCTGACGCCCACGCTCTCCCGGGGCTCCTAGAGGTCCTGGGGGACCTCGAGGTCCAGGAAGACCTCGCGGACAGTCACAAGATATTCCAAGATCTGCACATGGTAGATAAGATAAGCTAACATCAAATTTTACGCCTTTTTTTTTTGTTACTCACAGGGCACACTGAGAATGCAGATGCTCTTCTCAGAACACGACAACAACAACAACAAACAGTTCACAACATTTAAATAGAATTCAGTTCATTCATTTGACAATTGGTCTGTGGGGGCCAGAACTATGGGATTAAATGAAGCAAAATGAAAGAAGCAATGCGAGCATGCAATGGAGTGTGCCCCTATATTCTGTTGAAGTTTGGTATCTCAAACTTTTCCAAATCTGTCCACGCCTGCACCTCGTTGGGAATGTGCATCCTTTTCTGTCTCTTTATGTTAAAATGTAAAACAAATACAGTACAGTCACTACCGTTCAAAAGTTCGGGGTCACCCAGACAACTTTGTGTTTTCCATGAAAAGCCACACTTTTATTTACCACCATGAGTGGTAAAGTAAATATTGCACCAAAAACCATACATTTGCAGGTAGAATAGTCATTTACCACATTAGCAATGTATATAGAGTGTGTATCTTATCTTCACTGAAAAAAAAACTGTGATTTTCTTTAAAAAATAAGGACATTTCTGAGTAACCCCAAACTTTTTTAACGGTAGTGTATATCTGCTCCAGTACTGCTCCAATGATCCTCTCTCTAAAATGGACTGTCCCTTCCGCTGATGGCCCAGGTGTACGCCGAGGAATAAAAGGATTGGTACAGCGAATTGACCTCAACGTCGAGAACCACAGCAGAGCAGCCTCCATCCTCAGAAGACCTCACCCACTCCCAGCATGCAATCTTGCATACATTTACCCTCTGGCCAGAGTTACAGGAGTGTGAAATGTAGAAACGCCAGGCTCAAAAACTTTTTTTTTTTTACCCCACTGCCATCGCACTCCTAAACAGCTGACAGGAGAAGGTATCACTACTTCATGGGACTAATTTTCTTTAAATTGTTACTACACTGCTGCACACAGACCAGCTTTTACATTGTACAGACACTATTGTACATTGTACATACTGTATGACAAACTATGAACTATGAACTTATAGTTGAGCTTGAACTGTTGTTGTTACACAATGTTGTTACTTAATGTTTGTTACACAATCAAGCAGTTTCTCACCTGAGTAGAAAAGCACCAACATGCATATGGTAATACCTGCACATTGTCTGGTTGCAAGGACGTGGGACATCTTAACCATAAAAAAAAAAACAAATGAAAAGTTACAGTGTGCAAGTTAAAATACTAAGATCATTGAACATGGCATCCAAACTCCTTTTAGTTGCATAATCACGCTACGATAGTGGTGTAAGACCTTTTTTGACAGAAAACCATTATGCTGCTTTTATTGTGTTTATTACTATGACCGCTGCTAGCGAAGCTAGCGTTAGCTGGCATAGTGGTTTTGTCAGATTTTTGTTTGTTTGTTCCACCGTTTTTTGTCAACGATTGGCGGGACACTCAAATACGGGGGGCATGCAACTTTGTGAGCATGTAGGCCTCACTAAACGCATCAAAACTGTGAATGAACACATATGGAATTATCTACTTTTAAGTCTTTTAACTTTTAACTGTTTTTGTTAAGGACATAATTCTACATATGTTCATTTATAGTTTTGATGCATTCAGTCAGAAATGTAAATAGAAAATAAATAAAGAAAAAACACATTTAATAAGAAAGTGTCTCCAAACGTTTGATCCTGTACTGTATCAACAAAGCCCACATATGCTCACTTGTAGCATAATGCAACCTAGTGAAATGAGTAAATGCAAAAATTGGAGTTTTGGAAAAAAAAAAAAGTCCTAGTTCAAAACGACCACAATTCTTCTAAGCCATCACAATGGGTCCACTTATGCAAATGTTGCTTCGCTATCCTACTGGAAATGCACATGACTGATGCAAATGGGTTGAATGATGAACAGGTCTAGTCAAAGTCAAAGTCAAAGTGAACTTTATTGTCAATTCACTAATATAAGAAGCATTACACAGAGGATTGAAATAGTGTTTCACCAGACACCAATGTGCAATTTCAAACTAAAACACACACACACACACACACACTCATGGACATAGTCACAGATCAATAATTGTCACAGATTAATAACACAAATGTGGAAAAAAATGAGCGGAGAACATCACAAATGTGTGTTTGCCACAAACTGAATACCACAATGGATTAGATAGAACAAGTGTGATGGACATTATATTTTGTCACCCTGAAAAACTTAAAACTAAATATTTAATGTATATTAGAATTACTTGTTTTTATGTCATTACCAAAAGATTTGAAGAGTGTTAAGAAAAAAAAAACATATTAAAATAGAAACTCACCATGGAGAAATGCAAATGCTGATGTTACCATAAAGTAGATACTGACAAAAAAGAAATTGTCACACAACTGATGTAGTCAATGTCATTTCCTTCTTGTTTTACTTGCTTGGCTGTGGTTGAAAGGCAAGTTCAATGTGGCATCACAGGCAGCATGGGCGGGCTTAGGCTAGTCCTACTAATGTTACAACATTCTTTGCTGTCTGTACTTCTGCTGCTGACCTGACTTTAGAAAAACAAATAACACATACCGTATACCCAGTAGCGGTTTTAGGTACGGGCGAACTGTACCCAATTGTGCATGCCATACTCGAAAACACACTTTCATGTTAAGATAGAGCTCACAATGCATTGTTTTTAAATGACATTATCATCGCCATCTTTATTATCATAGTTTTAAAAATTGTTTACTGTTATTAATTTGTGTAAATGTTATTTGGATGCTTATTATAAAGTTGCATCTGTTGAATACCATCAGATAATGAATGGTTAATTAACAGCTTAAAAGCCATCTATGAATTGTAAGGCTATGGTAAAGTTGCATCCAATGTTTATAATGTATTATTTTAAACAGTTAAGAAATATTTTGTAATGCTTGATGGGAAAACCAAAATGAAGAAGTGAATACAACAGAACAACTTTTGTTACAAAACATCAATGAAATAAAAATCTTACTGTACTCATCAATGACTTCATCACAGGGTATACTGAACTTTAAAACGACTGGATTTTTAATCACTTAAGTGTGGCCATGACATGCAGTTAGCCTGCCTATGCACTACAGTTCAAATGTAGCACACAAAGTCGATGTCATCGTTCATGAACACTCCCTCTGTTCGCTGATTGGGTAGGCAAGATTCTGCCTGAGACAACAATGTCAATGGAACCTCAGCCAGACCGTTTATCTCTCCTTCCCACAATACTCTACAATACACTTCAGCACACGGCTGTCTGCAGTTGCTCGTCTCTGCTGCACTGCCTGTTGTGACTTTTATTATTATTAAAATAGAAATCAATCAACCAATCAATCAATCAATCAATCAATCAATACAAAGTGAGTGTGCTATTTTTCAAGTTTAGTCTAAGTTCAGGGCTTTTTTAAATGTCCTGATATGTATGTATAGACACACACACACACACACACGGTTAGTAAAATGCTCCCCCCGCTGGTTGATAACTGTAACAACATCAACTCAGAGCTGAGCAGAAGCATTCAAAGACCTCAGCACTGTCAGCCAAGGAGAGAAACATCAGGGAGTCCTACTAAGGTCAAGGCTATGTAACATTTATGTCAAAAAGACATATGACAATTGTGTCATTCAAGTAGGCTACAAAAAAAAACATTAGCCCTTAGTCTGCTTAAGTTTCAAAATTATTATTATTATTATTATTTGTACTCTATTGGCATGTGAACCACTCTAGTTGACTAGTCAACTTTGTCCTAGTAAGGAATGAAACATTCACACTGTGACAAATCAATTGCTGTGTGCACATGTTTATTTTTCATGTCATCATAAGTACTTCATTACTCCCACTGACATGTGTGCGTTTGAAAGAGGAAATGTTAAAGCACTGTAACAAACCACACCTTACATATTGGCAAAAAAAGTATAAGCAAATCTTTGGGAATACAGTCAAAAATGAAAAATGGAATAATGATTCCGTAATACAAAGGCCATTAAGAAGGAAAGGGATATTTTTTACTGTTCTTTTTCACCGTTTGTTTTCACTGTGTGTTGAGAAACTGTGGGAACAGGAAAGGAAGTTACAAAAAAAGAAAAAAAAGGAAGGGATCAGGGTTTCAATTGTGGAAATATGGCTGTGGTGCTGGCTGACAAGGCAAACTATCAACATTTAGAGATATGAGCTATAACACATTACAGTTTTTTTCTGATCGCTTAAGCACATTTTTTGCACCTATTGGCTGGTTTTGCAAAACTTTACACACAAATAACAAAACCTTTCACCAAATTAGCAAAACATTGTAGATACCTTGCAAAGGATAACACATCTTGCTTAACTGCAAACCTTTGTAAAAATGGTGTTTTTGTACCAAACAGTTAACACAAACCATCATATTAACTAGCACACAATGCGGCAACTACACATTATGGTATCAATGAAAAACACATCTGGCTTTTGTAACGTCCCAGAGTTTGTGCTATTAGTTTTGCGAACTCAGTGAGGGATTTTGGTATAAGAATTAGTAGTTTTAGAAATTGTGCTACAACAATCACTGTTAGTGTTTAAGCATTCAGAAAAAACTGTAAGAGATATGAGCCAAAACCCATTTTTGGTCAATACAGTGCCCCCCCACCCCAGTGGCCAACCTGCAACACATTTGTCGTCACCTCTTGTGACATTCTCAAGTAGCATGTCACTAAGTTTGGTTACGATACATCAAAGCGTTGCCGAGATATGACCTCACTTCCTGTTTGGCAGCTTTGCTGGCCAATTCGATTAACTGTGACATGCAAACGCTTTCACTGATCAAATCGCCACATAGGCTCCTGGATGAGGCATGGTATGAAGATTATATGTGCCAAGTTTGTGCAAAATTTGTGACCTGTGAAAATTTAGTCTCACTTTTGACATTTTTAAAAATGCCGGGAAAATTTGGCACCTGGAAATTGTTCATCATAGGGTTCATTGGATTCCACCGACACCAAGATTTTGAAAATTGGATATACGGATCAAAATGTACACACATGAACACATGTCCAACTTTGACCTCTTGTTGGCGCTACAGTCTGTACCCCACTGGTATGAAACTTACTGAAATGTATCTTGACGCTGTCCTGAATCAGTGTGCCAAATTTCAAAACCTTTCACTAATTGTTTCTGTGGGCTGTCATAGACTGCCATGTCAGAAGATTAATAATAACAAAAAAAAAGCTAGTAAAACAATTATGGGAGCTTCGCTGCTTGGCCCCTTAATAAAAAATACAGCTGGGCTTTGCAAAAGGATTCAGATGTTATCGGCGGAGACGACCATGGGCACCAGGTGAGCTCCTGGAGTGCTAGCAACAAGAAACAACATACAGTTTTAGTGTTGGCCTGTCCGTTTGTTCACACAAACACTCATCACTTAATGACGTTTGTAGTAGTTTGTGCCAATGTTCACACTAGGACTAGTATAGTCAATCTGATGATGAGCGCGCACTTACATTGAGAGTCTCATACTCAGGTGATCTGTCTCTGAGGTTCAGAGCTGTGTATGGATCATGGTCTGAATCAGGCCCCTGCAGAAGCACAAGCAAAACAGGGTAAGCCACTCATGCTATTTTAAAGTGTCAACAGAGGGCAGCAGTTTCTGCAATGGTTTCAAAACTAGGTAACATCACCCAGCTGATTTGCACTACTTGACAGAGCTGCCCATTTTGGGGATAGAAGAAGGGATTTAACTCTTGTGGTTTACAAAATGACAGCAGGTTTCCCATAAATATGTCTAAATTCACTGTAGATTTTAATTAATGACTGTTGGTAGCTAGTGATATGCTAATTGATATCAGTGCAGAGCTGAATATTACCAAGTTCATGGATCATCATTAGATGGTTCATTTTTTTCTTCTACTAGTAGCCACATTAAAAAGAATGTGACAGCTAGTGATCGGGAGGTATAAATTAACAAGATGGTTAAATGATAAACCTGGTGTAGTTAACCCAGAGCAGAGATAGTTGTAAACCCTTTAGTGAAAGAGCCCAGGGCTTATTAAACTAAACTTCTTCCACCAGATTTACAAAGCATTAGTGAATTGTAATGACCAAAAAATACATTACATTAAATGTAGTAGACTTACAAAACGGAGGACATAATAAGCTAACAAAGGTGTAGAGGAACACAGAGTAAGCAGACTGCCCTCATACATACAAGGAGATGCATGTGCCTAAGTATGTTTCCCATAGCAGGGACACTACAGACACACATACCTCCTACACACGCAGACTTATACCAGCAAAACTACAGTATGCAATTGCTGAATGCTAAATTATAAGCCTCAGAGAGTAAATAGGCTAATGTGGTTGAGTAACATTATGTTTGAGTAAAGTTACTGAAGTAAAACAGGCCATGTTTATTTAAATCAGTCACCAGGGCAGTATTAAGCAACATGGGGAAACCACTGCGATGTAACCCCAAATAGGTTATGATCACATGAACACAGTTGCAAAAAGTTCAAAATTCGTTTGAGTGAAACTTACAGATTGACAGTGGATACACTGGGATGGCTATTTACTGGGACGTCTTTTACGACTGTTATCCATGCACTGCACTAATGCGCATTTGGAGTTGCGATATGCAGTGAAGTTTCATTAGGAATTGCAACGTGTGTTTTCTTTGTCTGTGTAAGCATGTGTGGGCTAAGTTCAACTCGGGAACCGCAGTGGACGCATGCAGCTGTGATGCAGAGTGACATAGCCAAAAGGCAATAAAAGCTTGTTTTGCCAATGCATTTGGCAGTGTTTGTCCTAAAATGATGAGACTTGGCACTGCACTCACTTATGCTATTAGGAAGACACCGATCAAATTTGAGCTCATGAATGGTTCGAGACAGAATGACAGACAGACGTTCCTTGCATTAATAGATAGATATCCCCAGAAAAAAATGAGTTGTTTACAAACTGAATGAGAGACAGTACCTCGCCTTGCACTTCTGAGTTCCTCACCGCGATGTTTCCCCTAAAGAAAGGAACACAAAGTCATAGACATTTAATTTTTAAAAAAATATATAGCATTCTACGTATTTAATACTTATATGACTTTCTAGGCCTATCTTATGTGAGACAGTATGGAACTTCAACATTGGCTTAATGCAAAGTTACCTTCTCAATTCAGCAACATAAAAAATATGTAATTTGAGGACAATGAACCTCCATACCTGAACCTTCTATGCAACTTGGGGATGTTAAACCGGCTCTACCTGCCATCTTAGAAAGTAACAACTCTCTTGATAATTAAATGACACTTTCCCCCAATCAAAACAAAACCCATTGCAAAAATGACACACTGACACATTCTAGAAGATACAGGAGGGAGCAGGAAACAAATACGTCAAATACTGGCACAGACAGTTGCGTACACACACACATGCGGGGAGACTGACTTTGATTTGTGCATAGGAGTAGCGTCATGCTTCGGAAAAAAAAAATCGTTTTATTTTGACATGTCTGAGAAGCAATGCAATGGTGATTTCAAGCCTGTCTCTACTTTTCTTTTTTTGGGCCATTAACTTAGACAATATTCTCAACACCATTTGCAAAACAAAAAAACTATACTTAAACTTTAAGTTAAACTCTAAGCAATTGTAAAAACAGTGGTGCCTTTTAATGACTTTTGCACAGTATTGTATTTAAATGTAATGAAATTAGGTGCTTTTTAGAGGAGATGAATCTCATGCGTATATTTATTGGCATAAAAACTTGTCTGTCTAAATCTGCAGTGGTTACTCACATCTTTCTCTTCATGAAAATCACAACAGCAACCAGGGCAGCAGCATCCAAAATGGCAAGAACACACGCCACTATCGCTAATGGCAGACCATTGTAATCTAGTAGACAAATACAGACACACACGCACACGCACTCATACACGCGCACACACACACACGCACACGCACACGCGCACACACACACACGTCATGTTCATAACTCAGTGGACATTGGACGTATTTTTACAGGAGAGCTGGCAACAGCATTTCTGAAAATGTGATTGTGGGTCTCCTACCTGCAGTGGCTGTTCCATTGACTCCATTGTTCACATAATATGACGCCTGGCAACATTCTGACAACTTAGGTTTTTTTTTTTTTTTGTCAGTGTGTCGTAGAGCATTGCAGACAAAAAGATCTTATGGATGTGTCCACACTTTGACATTACACATCCATCCATCCATCCATCCATCCATCCATCTATCTATCTATCTATCTATCTATCTATCTATCTATCTATCTATCTATCTATCTATCTATCTACCTGTTGTTATTGTCTCTGTTTGTCCATGTATGTTCTGCTGCTATTACACTCTGATTTCCCAGCGTGGGATCAATCAATCAATCAATCAATCAATCAATCAATCAATCAATCAATCAATCAATCAATCAATCAATCAATCAATCAATCTATCAATCTATCTATCTATCTATCTATCTATCTATCTATCTATCTATCTATCTATCTATCTATCTATCTATCTATCTATCTATCTATCTATCTATCTATCTATCATCTATCTATCTATCTATCTATCTATCTATCTATCTATCTATCTATCTATCTATCTATCTATCTATCTATCTATCTATCTATCTATCTCATGTCTTACCTCCTTCAGAGCAGTTGCATATTCCTGATGATCCAGGAAGTCTTGGTTGTCCAGTCGGTCCTGTGGATCCCGGATTTTCTTTTTCACCAGGACCTCCTTGAAGGCCAGGAATGCCAGAAAGCCCAGGAGGGCCGGGAGGACCAGGAGGGCCGGGGGGGCATGTGGTAACTTCAGCAGACACTTAAATCAGACAAACAATGAGTTAGTACAAAAAGGAGACAGACCTAAGAACACATTATTGTACACAGCAATGTACATTGAAATGTTGGAAATGTGTGTGTCAAAACAAATTCTGGGGAAAAGCTTGCTGGTGTTGTGTAATCTTACCAGGAGTTGGTGAATTTAAGGGCAAACTTCTCAGTTCTTAAAGCCCCTCTGTGTAATTTTTTAAAGTTGTCTATTAAGATTTTTTTTCCATTTACAAGTATTATGTCATTAATCAGTAATTACCTACATCAAAAATGGCAGTCTTCTGGTAGGCTTTGTATTTTCCATTTATATATACAGTACATTGCATTGGCTATGCCAATGCAGATTGCCATGTTGAGTCGCCATCTTTAAAATACAGGCCATGGCACAGGACAACCAAGTGAAGCCATTTTCCATTTTTACGTTAAATGACAGTGCGCAGGCGAGAGTTAGGCACAAACTTACAGAGAGATCACAGATTGGGAGAAACAATCGAGAGATTGAAAACTCTCAAGATGAATGATCATTCATATTATTAAACGTATGATGAGCAGGTTCTATCGCCTGTTGTTATTGTCTCTGTTTGTCCATGTATGCTATGCTGCTATTACACTCCGATTTTCCAGCGTGGGATCAATCAATCAATCAATCGATCAACCAATCAATCAATCAATCAATCAATCAATCAATCAATCAATCTATCTATCTATCTATCTATCTATCTATCTATCTATCTATCTATCTATCTACCAACCTGTTGTTATTGTCTCTGTTTGTCCATGTATGTTATGCTGCTATTACACTCCGATTTCCCAGCGTGGGATCAATCAATCAATCAATCAATCAATCAATCAATCAATCTATCTATCTATCTATCTATCTATCTATCTATCTATCTATCTATCTATCTATCTATCTATCTATCTATCTATCTATCTATCTATCTATCTATCTATTATTGTCTCTGTTTGTCCATGTATGTTATGCTGCTATTACACTCTGATTTCCCAGCGTGGGATCAATCAATCAATCAATCAATCAAGCAATCTATCTATCTATCTATCTATCTATCTATCTATCTATCTATCTATCTATCTATCTATCTATCTATCTATCGCATGTCTTACCTCCTTCAGAGCAGTTGCATATTCCTGGTGATCCAGGAAGTCCTGGTTGTCCAGTCGGTCCTGTGGATCCCGGATTTCCTTTTTCACCAGGACCTCCTTGAAGGCCAGGAATGCCAGAAAAGCCAGGACGACCACTAGGGCCAGGTCTTCCAGGAAAACCTGGAGGACCATTATGGCCTTCAGGGCCAGGAGGGCCGGGAGGACCAGGAGGGCCGCGGATTAATGTGGTAACTTCAGCAGACACTTAAATCAGACAAACAATAAGTTAGTACAAAAAGGAGACAGACCTAAGAACACATTATTGAACACAGCAATGTACATTGAAATGTTGGAAATGTGTGTGTCAAAACAAATTCTGGGGAAAAGCTTGCTGCTATTACACTCCGATTTTCCAGTGTGGGATCAATCAAGTAAATCAATCAATCTATCTATCTATCTATCTATCTATCTATCTATCTATCTATCTATCTATCTATCTATCTATCTATCTATCTATCTATCTAGTGCATGCCTTACCTCCTTCAGAGCAGTTGTATATTCCTGGTCCAGGAAGTCCAGGACGTCCATCTCGTCCATCTCGTCCATTTTGTCCATCTTGTCCAGGAATGCCAGGAGGGCCAGGAGGGCCAATAGGAGCAGAATAGCCACGAGGGCCATCAGGACCAGAATGGCCAGGAACACCAGGAGGGCCCATAGGACCAGGAGGGCCGGGGGGGCATGTGGTAACTTCAGCAGACACTTAAATCAGACAGACAATGAATTAGTACAAAAAGGAGACAGACCTAAGAACACATTATTGTACACAGCAATGTACATTGAAATGTTGGAAATGTGTGTGTCAAAACAAATTTTGGGGAAAAGCTTACTGGTGTTGTGTAATCTTACCAGGAGTTGGTGAATTTAGGGGCAAACTTTTCAAGTCTTTTTAAGTTGTCTATTAAGATTTTTTTTTCCATTTACAAGTATTATGTCATCAATCACTAATTACCTACATTAAAACATGGCAGTCTTCTGGTAGGCTTTGTATTTGCCATTGATATATATATTGCATTGGCTATGCCAATGCAGATTGCCATGTTGAGTCGCCATCTTTAAAATACAGGCCATAGCAGAGGACAACCAAGTGAAGCCAGCTTTGCATTTTAATTTTTTGTGGTCATTGACAGCGTGCGAGCAGAAATTAGGCACAAACTTACAGAGAGATCACAGCTTGGGGGAAACGATCAAGGGTTTTGAAAACTCTCAAGAAGATGGATTATTCATATTATCAAACGTATGATGAGCGGGGTCCATCGCCAAGAAAACAAAAAAGACAAAACAGAGAACGAAACCGGCAACACTCCAGAACACAAGTGAACATTGGAGACGCTTTTCCAAAATGGAAGGAGTTAATAAAAGAAAGGAACTTCCAACAATCGATCAATCTATCAATCTTTCTATCTCACTACTCACCAGCCTAAAGTGCATGTCTTACCTCCTTCGGAGCAGTTGCATATTCCAGGAAGTCCAGGAATACCATTGTGCCCAGGACGTCCTGGTTGTCCAGTTGGTCCTATGGATCCCGGTTCTCCGTAAGGGCCTTGAGGACCAGGAAAGCCTTGAAAGCCAGGATATCCACGAGGACCAGCAGGGCCGGTAGGGCCTTGAGGGCCGGGGGGGCTGGGGTGGCATAAAACTTCAGCAGACACTTAAATCAGACAAAAAATAAGTTGGTACAAAAAGGAGACAGACCCAAGAAACAGCAAACTAAGTGTAGCTATGGTCTGATGGTTAAGGAGTTGTTGTTAGGGTCAGAGGGTTGTAGGTTCAATTCTCACATCAGTAGGAAAAATGAGGGTGTGTGAGTAAATAACCAGTGCTCTCCTGCACTCTCATCCATGGCTGAGGTGCCCTTGAGCAAAGCATATAACACACTTTCCTCAAGGATGACTGCCCCTGTATCTCAGTCACTGTATGTCCAAGTTCCTGGGCGTGCACATCTCTGAGGACACTGCATCACTGGCCAGTAAACTCTACTTCCTCCGCAAGCTGAGGAGAGCCAGAGCCCCAGTCCTCATCATGAGCAACTTCTACAGACGCACCATAGAAAGCATCCTCACCAGTTGCATCACTGTGTGGCCTGACGGAAAAAGCTACACCGAGAAGTGAGAGCAGCTGAGAGGATCGTGGGTGTCTCTCTCCCCTCCCTGCAGGATATCTACCACACCCGCCTCAGCTGCAAAGCCCTTTGCATTGTGGGTGATTCCACTCACCCTTCCAACAGCCTCTTCAGTCTGCTGCCATCAGGAAGGAGACTGAGGAGCATCCGGGCCAGGACCAGCAGACTGAAAGACAGCTTTATCAACCAAGCTTTCACGATGCTGAACTCTCTCCCTGCCCTGCCCTCCCTCCCGCATCTGACCCCCACACACACACCATTTTAACTTTACTGTTGTTCTAAGTGTCCCAGTCTGGTGAAACTTACCCAAGGTAAAACTCACTCCCTGCCCTGCTGTGTAATTTAGAGTCACACTCAGTGTTTTCACGATTACTGACTTACAGAATACATTTCTATACAGCAAGAAATAAATCACATTGCATAGGGATAGTTAAGCAATATAACACGAGTGGGAGTGAGGATGTTTGTGGATGTCCTAAAGGTTGTGGTTCGGCCACAGGCACGAAGCCCGAAGGCTGAGTGCCATAGGTAACCACACCTGTAAGTGTTATATTACTTTTATACAACACTTTTATTGCCAACACAATTAAACAAACACAATTTTAACATTTGTTTTAAAGTTATATTTCATGGTATTTCAGTTCGCTCCAGTCTCTGTTCCACAAAATAGTTCCAGTTTGAGTTAACAGTGTCTGTGGTTGCTATGCAACCAGTGTTCTATACGTTGTTTTTTGAAACCAAGAAGTGTGTTAGGAGGATTTTTGCTGCTTATCAACATGTTATGATTTGCAAATATAATCATGTCATTCATTACACTTAGCTGACGCTCTTATCTAGAGCAACTTACAGTTATTTTATGTACAGGGTTTCAGTTACAGTCCCAGGAGCAATGCAGGGTTAGATGCCTTGCATAAGGGCACTTCAGCCATAGATGATGGTGTAGCACTAGATGTTTACTCCCCTAACCCTATTCTTCCTACTGGAACAGGATTCAAACCTGCAACCCTCGGATCCCAAGCCCAACTCTCTAACCACTAGGCCAGAGCTGATTATAGCATTAGCACTTCTATGTATTCACAGCACTCATCGGAGCAAACATAGTAAAACACTGAACCGAGGTCGGGCCCAATGGACTATACCCAGTATGAAGGTAAATTAGCCTCAACAACAAAAAAAGATCAACAAGCATTTTAACACACACCCATACACACACCTAAACAAGATATACAAGCCATAATGATATGCACAAACATAATTACATATACAAGGCCCCCACTACACACACACACACACACACATGTTTATGGCAGGGTGTAGAATTATAAAATATTTCAAACCTGAATGGAAGAGCAGTGATCCCATCAAAAGGATGCGTTCTACGTTCATTTTCATGGTCGTTTCACACTGGATTAGGAAACAGTAAAAGGTTTAAAAAAAAAAAAAACATGAATGTTTAACTAACAGCCTAAATGTGTAGCGCTCCTCTGCAAGGTGTTGCTATTTCTTGAAATGATCATTTGTGAGACTGGTTCTGGGGAAAACCACAGGGGGGGAGGAGCTGAGCATCCATCCTGTCCTCAGCACTTTCTGTGTTGTACTGTACGCTTACCTCTTCCTGTGCAACTATGTATAGACTACCCAAAATGAGTGTGTGAGAGATGGAGACAGGATGGAGAAATGACCTGGGCCAACTGTGCCATGGTTACTCCCCTTGACATTTCAGACCTTTTTAAAATCATCAACCCAGAGCACTCTGTGTTACAAGATTGATTTATTTACTTTAAGAATGTTAATAATGTGCCCATGAAAACAATGGGCTTGTTACCACTGTGTCTGCAGAATATTAAAAAAACACATAGTTTCACGTAGAGTGAAGAGATTTTAGTAAAAGACTGTTGCACTATGCAATAAGTGAGCAAACAAACAAACAAATAAACAAATAAACAAACCAATAAATAAATGACACTCGCTGTCCAAAAATAAACAAAATCTTCTCCTTTCATGAACAAAATTACTTTTCCCGTGTGCAACATGTGGTGCACTTCGGTGCACATTAACAGCATCATCAACCCCAACTATCTCTGTTTATTTTTAAACCCTGAAACTGATTGCGTCATACTTTGCTTGCTAGAAGCTTATCAGTGTTTCACATCACAGAGTTGGAAGTTGTGGTCTACAGACAGCACATGCTGTGCTGTGAATTAAGGCCTCTATATAGCGATGTCTCAGTTCCTAGGCATTCACTTAATCAGTTGATTCTAACTTTTCAGCTAGTTATAACAGTTCACTATTTAAATCACCTGTAGGAAGTGCACAGTTAGAACCAGATGTTTTGATTGTGTGGTACTGCATGGGTCCTTCTGAATCCAAGTTACCCCGTCGCTAGCTTATACAGTTCACAGGTTCAGTATGCAGTGTGTGTTGTGAGTCTGTGTTAAACTTCCACTTTAAATACTGAAAAAATTGCATTACATATATCAGTACCTGAATCTGAACTGAGGACATAAGGCTACATTTAAAATAAATAGTAGATTTCATCACCCACACACACACTTTACTCACAAATAGCCCCCGTAAACACACACACACACACACACACACACACACACACACACACACACACACACACACACTAGCCCTCACCATACTCCTCTCCACATGATTTCAGTTGCAACCAGATTTTTCTTTATTTTTTCCAACCACCGTTGCAGACCAAGTGCAAAAATATTTACAGTGCAAAATAAAAGAAAGAAAAGAAAACTGACAGGAGGGTATAAACAAACAATAAACAAAATGAACAAAAAGGCACATGAAGAAATGAGGCAAAAGAAGTAATGCTAGCTCTAAACAGCAATAGCAAACTGAAAAAAATGAAAAATGTTAACAGAAGCTCATATACTGAGTAAATGTATCTGTATTTGGCATCCTAGCTTTACCTGCCAATAACATGTCTCTCCTTCCCACACCTTCCCATCCCCGGATCTGTGCAGTACACTTCAGCACACGGCTGTCTGCACTTGCTCTTCTCTGCTGCACTGCCTTTTGTCACTTTTATTATTATTAAAATGTAAATCAATCAATCAAGTAATCAATACAAAGCTAGTGTGCTTTTTTACGTTCAGGGCTTTTTAAAATGTCCTGATATCTATGCATTGGTAGACACATACACACAAACACAAAGATAATAAAAAGCTCCACCTGTTGGTTGACAACTAGAACAACATCAACTGAGCACTGAGGAAAAGCGTCAGTGCTGTCAGCCAAGGAGCGAAACATCAGGGTCCTACAAAAGTCCTACAATTGCAGGACGTAAAGCCATGCCACATTTATTGCAAAAAAGACATATTACAAATGGGGTCACATTAAAGTAGCCTACAAAAAAAATCCTCTAGATTTAAACACCAGGGCTGGTACAGATTACCCAGGGATATCAGGGAGGGGGACCTCTTCAATCTATTCAGCAAGATGGGCTACCCAGCTACTTACTTAGAAGCTCTTATACCAACCATGGCCCTCAGCTCGCTTGAGTTTTAAAATTATATACACTTGTTTAAAGTCCTAGCATGTAATAGTCACTCTATTGGCACGTGGACCACTATTTACGACTAGTTAAGTTTGTCCTGAATGTCATGAATGAAACATCCACACTATGACAAAACATTTTTGTTTGCAGAGCGTGTGCACAGTTTTATTGTTCATTTTACTATCAGTGTTTTATAATCCCCAGTGACATGTTTGCGTTTGGGAGGGAATAAAGAATGTTAAAACACTGCAACAAGCCGTTACTTGTATGTCAAAAGGTACAAAAAGTATAAGCCCATCTTTGTGAATATGGGCAAAAAGCATAACTGGAATAATGTCTGTTTAAGAGAAAGGAAATTCTTAAAAAAAAAAAAATACAAAAGGCATAATCAGCATAGTTTTTTTTGTTTTGTTTTTTGAACTGTATATTGAACAACTGTGGGAACAGTAAAGAAGTTGCAGGGTGTTTTAATTTATTTACATAAAAAAAGAAATAAAGTAAAATAAAATCACAAAATACAAAACTGCTTGACTTTGTGAAGGGATTCAGATGGAATCGGCGGCACTGCCGGATTATGGACTTAAGTGCCCCTGGGCACAAAATTGGCTTGTGTCCCCAGAAACACAAAATTCAGGTGACTAAGACATTTTTCCACAATGTCAGGGAGTGCTATATCCTATTTGGTAACACTCTATTTTACATTGTCGGTATTGCAGCGTATCTACCAGGTACAGTGGTACAACCTGTGTAACAATATGTAATGTCATATAGCCTACTAGTGTTTTATTTACATAATGTATTTTTGTGACTCAAAGAATACATATGTCTGTTGTGTCTCTACTCTGTGTCCTCCTCTATTGCTTATGTCCTCATTTTTGTAAGTCGCTTTGGATAAAAGCGTCTGCCAAATGCAATGTAATGTAATGTAATACATCATGTATGTACAACACTAGTACATGATATTACATATTGTTACACAGGGTGCACCACTGTAACTAATTAGGTGCATACATTGTAACACTGACACTAAATCAAGTAAAACTAGACATACCGCATAACGGTACAGGGTATGACTGCATCATGGTATTGATATTCAGCTACTCTACATAGCAAGTTGCTTTTGTTTTTGTATTTCGACATTTTCATTACTTCATTATTGGAATGAGCAGATGATTTTCCCACTGAAGAGGTCCTACTAAATATAAGGAAAAAAGAATTTTGGTTTTAAACCGTAATGTTTTACCGATAATAGCCACAACGTAAAAATGTTAAATGACAGGGCCTTCTGTGCATGAAACACTTTACATGCAAACACTTGTTTGTAGTGTAGCATCACTTAGTGAAATAGGTAAGTGTAAAATTTGGAATTATGAGTTGCCAGTATCCTAAACTGAGAAGGTGGAAATTGCACAATATTTGTCATGCAGGACCAACAAGTCAACCTCTGGAAACATGCCAAATACATTGAAATTTCATGCATATAGGAGGTGCTGTAATTTTACAAAATCACATCTTGGCTATTATACGTAGAACATAATTTTAAAACCAAAATTATTTTTCATTACATTCAGTGGAACCCTTTTGCATGTAAATGACCTGTCCATGTCCACTTCCAACGATGAAAATGTCAAAATACCAAAAAAAAAAACAAAAGCAACTTGCTATGTAGGGTAGCCAAAAATCAATACCATGGTGTGGTCATACCCTGTATACCCTCTATACGGTACATCTAGTTACCTACACAGCGGTGTACTTTCACAGTCCTTGCCCCCCCCCCCGGCAACTCTATGCCCCCTGGGGCTGGGCCCAGTTGCCCAGTTCATGAATCCGGTCCTGATCGACGGAGACGACCATGGGCACCAGGTGAGCTCCTGGAGTGCTAGCAACAAGAAACAACATACAGTTTTAGTGTTGGCCTGTCCGTTTGTTCACACAAACACTCATCACTTAATGACGTTTGTAGTAGTTTGTGCCAATGTTCACACTAGGACTAGTATAGTCAATCTGATGATGAGCGCGCACTTACATTGAGAGTCTCATACTCAGGTGATCTGTCTCTGAGGTTCAGAGCTGTGTATGGGTCATGGTCTGAATCAGGCCCCTACAGAAGAACAAGCAAAACAGGGTAAGTCACTCATGCTATTTTAAACAGAGGACAGCAGTTGTCAACAGACGGCAGCAGTTTTCTGTAATAGTTTCAAAACATTTTGTAAATGTTCATGCAGCTCTATTTAAACATGAGCAGGGTAACACTGCCCAAGTTTAAAGCTGACTTGCACTTCTTGACAGAGCTACAAAATGACGGCAGGTTTCCCATAAATATGTCTAAATTCACAGTAGATTTGAATTGATGACTGATGATATCTAGTGATGTGCTGATTGATATCAGTGAAGAGCTGAATATTACCAAGTTCATGGTTCCTCATTAGATGGTTCATTATAACTGACACTAACAAAGCTAGCGTTAGCGGTCATATTTGTTTTGTCAGTGTTTTTTTTTTGTCATTAATTTTCTATCAACAGTAGTCGGGTCACTGAAACACTGGGAGACATGAAACTTTGTGGGCATGTAGCCCTAGTAGGCAAGTCAGACCATAGACAGTAACAGAAATGGACAGAGGGATGGCGGCGTTTTCAATGTGACCGGATGAAGCCAGATTTTTCACTTTTCGAATTGGTCAGCAGGCTACTGCGCAAGCTCAAGAGGCAGCCTGGTGACGTTGGCCAAAGAACTAATAAATAATCCTAACATAGTATACCTCCCAGTCAAAATAGAGTCGTTTACAAATAGAATGAGAGACAGTACCTGGCCTTGCACTCCTGAGTTTTTCACAGCTGTGTTTCCCCTAAAGAAAGAAACACAAAATCATGTACACATTTAAATGTTTAAATGTATAGGATTTCACATATGACATTGTTTGCAAGGTTTTACTCTGTAACTATCTCTGTGATAGTTATAGCTATAGTATAATACTTATGCTAATAAAAAACACAATATTCTCAGACCAAATTGCAGTTTTTATTTGTACATAGGAGTATTTTCATGCTGGTAAAAAAAAAAACTTTCTTTTATTTTGACACTTTTCAGAAGAAATATATTGGTGATTTCGAGCCTATCTCTACTTTTCTATTTGTAAGCCATCAACTTGGACGATATCCTCAACACCATTTGCACACACTAAACTTCAACTTTTGGATTCTAAAAACAAACGTGAGTTAAAATTCTATAGTCATGTTAACATTCACTGCATTCACATGGTGGGATTGGTTTGGGTGTTGCTACCCAATGGGTGGTCTGTCCCAAAATCCTTGTTCACATGCAGTTCGTCTAAGCGGATAATGGTCAGAGACCCAGCCCTTTCCGCTACGCTAGGTGGGGGGCGCTGTAGTCAACTTCTATCTTTCTATTATTATCTTTTGATGCAAGGAACGTCTGTTCCACGCATAACTCTTGAACCACTCATCCGCTTGATCTCGGCTTGATCTCAAGCCGATCGTTATCCCGTACACATGAAGCCGGTACGATCCCAAATCAGTTCCAATCGGTTTCAACTCGTCCATGTGAACGCAGTGATTGTTAAAACAATAGTGCCTTTTATGACTGTGACTGTATTTTAATTTATTGAAATGAGATCTTTTTCAAAGGAGATACATTTTAAGCATAGATTTATTTGCATACAAAACCTTTCTATTTAAAGTTACTCACATCTTCCTCTTCATGAAAATCACAACAGCAACCAGGGCAGCAGCATCCAAAATGGCAAGAACACACGCCACTATCGCTAATGGCAGACCATTGTAATCTAGTACACACACACACACACACACACACACACGCACTCATACACACACACACGCACACACACACACACACACACAAACACACACACACACACGCACACACACACACAATGTCATGTCCGTAACTTAGTGGACATTGGACGTAATTTCACAGCACTGTTGGAAACAACATTTCTTAAAATGTGATGGTATGGTGGGCCTCCTACCTGAAGTGGCTGTCCCATTGCTGTAAGACCGTGCTCCAGGAGGCCCCGGGAGTATTAGCCCTTTATGCATCAATGGATAGACACACACACACACACACACACACACACACACACACACACGCAAGCTCACAATGTAAGAAAATCAAAGACATTACACTTAGCTGACGCTCTTATCCAGAGCGGCTTACAGTTATTTAGGTACAGGGTTTCATTACATTACATTACATTACATTGCATTGCATTTGGCAGACACTTTTGTCCGAAGCGACTTACAAACAAAGGAGGACATAATCAAACAGAGGTGTAAAGGGACACAGAGTAGGGACACACAGACATATGTACTTCTGCATAGGGACAGAGAGAGAGAGAGAGTTGGTTTAGTGATTGTTAGTTATCACTAAACAAAACTACCCAAAGTGTATATGTCTTACCTCCTTCAGAGCAGGTGCATACTCCTGGTGATCCAGGAAGTCCAGGACTACCACTGCGTCCTGGCTCGCCAGGAAGCCCCCTGGATCCGTCCTTTCCTTTGGGACCAGGTTCACCAGGATATCCGTCTCGTCCAGGAGCACAAGGAGGTGCAGAAAGGCCAGGAACACCAGGAACACCAGGACGTCCAGAAGGGCCACGAGGTCCAGGAGGGCCGGGGGGCCCAGGAGGGCCGGGGGGGCCATGAGGGCCGGGGGGAGCGGTGGCAATTAAAGCAGACACTTAAATCAGACAAACAATGAGTTAGTACAAAAAGGAGACACACCCAAGCACAGACTGAAGTAAGTGTAGCTATGCCCTAATAGTTAGGGGAAGTCTCCTTTTAATAAAACAATAAATTCAAGCAATTGTTTTCAGTCAATGTAAGTTTCAGATCTGCATTGTGCATGCAGTTCTGAAATAGATCGATATATTTGTAACAACTGCTTTAATACCAAACCAGAAAGCACTGAGAGAGTGCAGAGCGCAGAGTGCAGATCTTTGCCACACATGCCTATATACAGGGTGGGCCAAAAATACGGGACACATTTTAAATGCTTATATCTTCGAATCTAAACATGATAGACAGTAAACATTTATGAGTTTTTGATACATGGGTTAATTTCTTTGGACACCACACTGGAAGTGCAATAAAGCAATATTGCATTGGAAGTGCAATAGAGTTATTTAAAATGTAAGGGTAGGCTTGGAAACCCCCTTTTTTAAAAAACAAAAACACACCCAAGAACATTTTAAATTATAGACCTGAATTAAAAACAAAATCTGAAAAGGTCATTAAACATTGTCAATAGAAACATTCCCCAGTCAAAATAAGTGAAAGAGAGGAAAACTGGCAATTTGCATGCAGCTCTATGCGAGGAATCTCAGCAGTGGCAGCAAAATGGAATAATTCTGGAATAAGCGCATGCTCTGGCCTATGTTTGGGATCCACATGCAGAGCTGCACGACACACATTTCAATCATTCACAGTTCCCCTATATTTCACTTATTTTGACTGGGAAGAAATGTTTGTATTGATAATGTTTAATGACACCTTCAGAATGTTAACCCAGGGCTGTAGTTTGGCTTGAAAAAAAAAACAAGACATTTTTTTCAAACCTATTACTTAATTTTAGACATCCTGTGTGTAAAGGTGTCATTGGGTCATGATTACCACTTAGTTACTTCACACTGTAGATGTTGTGAAACTGACTGTGCAAATCAACTTCTGTAATCTTAAAAGATGTACACACAGACACACACACACACACACACACACAAACACACACACACACCTAACATCTGTGTCTAACACCAAGTCTTAAACACTACTGGACACTGACTCCAAATATGACGGACAGCAACAAATGACCTAAACTGACCTAACCAACAATATATTACGCTGAATGCCCCACTCCCAGGCATTGCTGGCAGGACGGAGGATGATGAAATATTTCAAACCTGAGCGGAAGAGCAGTGATGCCATCACAAGAATGTGTTCTATGTTAATACTCATGGTCGTTTCACCCTGGATTAGGAAACAATAAAAGGTTTAAAAAAACAACAACAACAACAACAAAAAATGGTCAAAAACAAACTAGAAAGCACACGAAAAAAAAAGGAAAAATCGTATGGGTATCTTATCTTAAAGGTATGTTGATCCTATAGTTATACTGTAAAGCTGCAAATAATAGGTGTTTGTTTTCTGAAATGACTTAACAGACCCTGTGTTTATTTGTTACAGATGACTATATGTCAACCTTCTGCACACATATATAGTTTGTCATTTCATACAGTCCAACATTTGTGGCTAAGCCTCTGAAACTGTGAGATGGCAATGCACTTTATAAATCATATGCACGATTATAATGAAAGAAAGCACTGTAGCCTACTATATAAAAACATATTCACGCGTACACTGGAAATCACACAAACATTAAAGAAGAAAGCAACAACAACAAAAATTGCAATCATTCCATTTTTTTTACTTACTGGCTGTGAGCTGTTCTTTGCAGTGTCGCCAAGACCGCAAAATGATCATGGCTGTGAGACTGTGGCTGTGTGGAAACATCAGGAGGAGGAGCTGAATGTTCTCCCTTCAGTGCTAACATACATCACTTCCTTTTTTATTTGTATTTTTTTTCTTTATTAGTCCCCTGTGAACAAACTTAAGAACAAGCTTCAGGCTATACTTTAACTTGTTTCCATTTTATTTTTTCACCTGACCTGACCAGAAAGGCATCACCAATTCTTCATCTCAACATGAAATTTGAGTGGGGTATATTTTGCATGTGTTTAAAAGACAATGGGTCACATGGGGGCCGGGGGGTGAGAGAGAGGCGGGTGGGTGGTGCACACATGATGCTCTGCAGGTCGCTCTGCATGCTCTGCTGGCTGAGCTGTGGCTTAAGTGCCAAAACACCCGCTGGAGCCAAGCACCAGTTTAGGCCGCATGAGAAATGCCAACAGAGACGTAGCTAGCCAACAGGAAACACCGGCAACTGCTCGAGGGAACGCTATCCCCCTAACTTCTGAAGTATATATATATATAATGAATTATTTAACATTATAAAGGTTTGTATCCATTAGTTTGGGCTGTTTGCATGTTCCTCTGTGCAGCGCTCACTTCAGGACCACAGACACACACAGGCACACACATACACACATTCCTGTTGTCAGTGTGTGCGCCTTAAAATCATAGAAAGAGCTAACCTGACAGCTGATGTCTGTACAATATGCAGCAAGTAGTTTCTTCTCTATTAATAAGGCAGAACACACACACACACACACACACGAAGCTATTGCACATAAAAGCCCAACAATCTGCAGCACACAATCACAAAGTATTATCTAAAAGAATCTTATCACAACAAGACATGACTGGTGGATACATTATATTAACATATGTTGTTTCATGTGAAATGCGATTTCCAAATGTATGGTTCCATGTGTTTAAACAGTTAATGGATTTTTCATTACATAACCATTAATGTTAGTTTATCTTCTCCCACTGAACAAGCAATCTAGCGTGATAAAGTATTCATTTCCAGAGTAGTAACGGATTCAATTAAGTGTTGTCTTGTCAAGACCAGTTGGTATTGGCCACTAGCTATATTTGAGACAAAATTTAGGACCCCACATTCGAAATAAATAATGAAACCTATAATTACACCCTACATTATTTATATACCTTTTCGTTTACTGTCCGTTGTCAGACAGACAGGAAGGGACAGACGGGGGAAAGGAGGAGGAGAAAACACAGGCCAATCCAAATGCACTAGACGTCACAGTTTTGACTAGAAATTGACTGGCTCTACACTTTAGAGCTTCAGCCAATCAGACCTCGAGACCCACTCGCTGTGGGCAATAACTAGAGGAGGAACGCATTTTGGGAGTATTCGATTTTTGAAGATCACTGCGACTAGATCAAAATGAGCGGAAGAGGCAAAACCGGCGGCAAGGTTAGAGCGAAGGCAAAGACTCGCTCATCTCGGGCTGGACTGCAGTTCCCTGTAGGCCGTGTGCACAGATTGCTGCGCAAAGGCAACTATGCCGAGCGTGTGGGAGCTGGTGCACCGGTATATTTGGCTGCTGTCCTCGAGTATCTGACTGCTGAAATTTTGGAGTTGGCTGGCAACGCTGCCCGTGATAACAAGAAGACTCGTATCATCCCACGTCATCTGCAGCTGGCGGTGCGTAACGACGAGGAGTTGAACAAACTGCTTGGCCGAGTCACTATCGCCCAGGGTGGTGTGTTGCCTAACATCCAAGCTGTGCTGCTGCCCAAGAAGACCGAGAAGTCCAAGTAAACTGCTCTGAAGACGACTACCCCTACAAAGGCTCTTTTAAGAGCCGCCCACATTTACCTAAAAGTCACTTTCCACGTCTTTGATCGCACTTTGCATTTACAAGTATGCTAGGGGAAGACTTTAAACATAAATTTAGGTAAAGGTAGAGGTTGTCGACAGTTGCTCTGTATGAATAAAAAACTTAATAGCTCAGCCTAAAAGGCCCATATTATGCGTGCTTGACAGACTGAGTAGTAGAAGTATTTACTAGGTTTGATTTATTAACTATAAATGATTGAACATAGCATATAGTAGTAAGTTGATTATCCATACCAATGAACGATGTTTAGAATGCAAAGTATGATTGCTGGTATTGGTTGGACAAGATTGAATAGCTGTTCCGGTTATTTACACATTGGATCCCATGGATGTATGAAGGATAATTGTTTGAACAATAAGGGAGTTTCTTTGTATGTAATGTGTCTATATCAACAGAAATTTTAAACAAACGGCAAAAATACTCCCAACGTGAGGGCGGATTGGGGGTGGTACTTTTTGGTTTGAACTTCAGGCGCCACTCGGAAGCAAGGAAAAAGGCGCTTGCAAAGTCAGGGCGGGAATTTCAGAAATCCAATCACCAGGAGTCATAAACCAAACGTCATCAGGGGGACAGGCTCAGGTTATAGCGCTTAAATAGCATAGCTGCCGGCTGAAGAGCACACTTACAGTTAGAGAAGACTTCGTAATGGCAAGAACCAAACAAACCGCTCGTAAATCCACCGGAGGAAAGGCTCCGAGAAAGCAGCTTGCTACCAAGGCAGCGCGTAAAAGCGCACCAGCCACCGGTGGTGTGAAAAAGCCACATCGCTATAGGCCAGGAACTGTGGCTTTGAGAGAAATCCGCCGTTACCAGAAATCCACTGAGTTGTTGATCCGTAAGCTGCCCTTCCAGCGTCTGGTCAGAGAAATTGCTCAGGATTTCAAGACCGATCTGCGTTTCCAGAGTTCTGCTGTTATGGCTCTTCAGGAGGCTAGTGAGGCATACCTGGTTGGTCTGTTCGAGGACACCAATCTGTGCGCCATCCACGCCAAGAGAGTGACCATCATGCCCAAGGACATTCAGCTGGCTCGTCGCATTCGCGGGGAACGTGCTTAAATTGATATCCACAGCTCTAAACGGCTCTTTTAAGAGCCACCACATAACCCTTTAAACGCATTTTCCCGCTCTGTTGATATTACACTACATTATCTTTTTATGAGCAGTTTTCCCACTAGTCAATTCAGACATACTGGTAATATCACCACTGTAGACTGTACTGAGTAGCTAAATGTATGCATGTGCAATTTGTGTAACACTCTAGCTACTGTCTACACAGTTTCAGTACCTCAGTCTGGTGTACTACTTGTCTGTATTTGGAGTGCAATAGTCTCAATTCCTTGAAAGGATTGATTTATATAAACAGACCTAAAATGACGTAATTGGATATACACAAGACTGCTGTAGGCTTGCATGGCAACATTGACAGTTGACCCGCGTAACGGGTCCTCAATTTCCAACTACAATATTCTCCACAAACATGCCATTTTTACATCTAGTTCTCTCGTCACAAATACCACCCCCATTGTGGTATACCTTTAAACACTAGTTATCCAAACCAGTTCTAAGCTGATAATGTCGTTATGCCTAAACATAACTGGCTTCAAAACCCGGAAATTGCAAAAAGCCAAAATTACATAATATTGAAATAAGTATCGGAACTGCTTTTTACAGAAACGTTGGGTGGCTCTTAAAAGAGCCTTTGGGTTGGAAAACGCTGGATTAAGGTTTTACTTGGAGCTGGTGTACTTGGTCACGGCCTTTGTTCCCTCAGACACGGCGTGCTTGGCCAACTCACCGGGCAGAAGCAGACGCACTGCAGTCTGAATCTCCCTGGAGGTGATGGTGGAACGCTTGTTGTAGTGAGCCAGGCGAGAGGCCTCTCCACCGATGCGCTCGAAAATATCGTTGACAAAAGAATTCATGATACTCATAGCTTTGGAGGAGATACCAGTATCGGGGTGAACTTGCTTCAAGACCTTGTACACGTAAATAGCATAACTCTCCCTCCTAGTCCTCTTGCGCTTCTTTCCACCTTTCCCAGCGGTCTTGGTAACGGCTTTCTTTGAGCCCTTCTTCGGGGCGGATTTAGCTGGCTCAGGCATTGTGGTCTATCTCAATCTGCTCTCAAACAATGTGGAAATGTGGGCAGGGGTGTCACATATATATGTACTAGTAGTCTAACACATCACTGATGTTGGACACTACTGCTTAGTTCCCTTCAATGCCAAACAGGCGGTGATTGGTTACTTTGAAACTTGGGGACGTTCTTTTTGTTCAGAATACTCCGCCCACAGAACGCCAGTTTGGCCCACACTTCCCCCTCTACATCACCTTCCCGCACTTTACGACGTATTATGAAAGAAAAATGTTAAAACTCCACTTAAAATAGTCATCATAATCGATGAAAATATATTTCCAGGATTCGTCGACTACTGTAAGTAGCCAAATCTCTACAGAGAGATGAAAAGCGAAAATTGGTCACTACATGTGCGTTAGCGTATTGAACATTTAATAGTCGAATATCTTCCTCAATTATTGTTTTAATATAAAATGAAACAGTCCTCATGCCAGATGTGCCAAGATGTAGAAGTGTGGAATAACCGTTGGAGTGACTAAATGATATTATGCATTACTTTAAGCAATAACATTTTTTTTAGTAATAAAAAAGTCAGTCAAAATCAGGTTATTGTATTAATATGTGGCATATAAAATCTAGACTGCATAGTGTATTTTTATACAATATACAGTATATGGTAATCTAAACTGGACTAGGGTGTTATGTATAAAAGGGGTAGAGTTAAGTACACACATCATTAAAAGTATAAGCCATGACTGCAAACAGTGGGATTGTATGCTTTTAACGAATACTAAGCCAGTTCCCAACCCGTGAGTATTATATTTAGACAGACAGTGCAGTCAAGAGATGGAATCAGTGTGATAATGAACATTCAATATTTAATAAAAGAGCGAAGGGAAATTAATTTAGGCATTGCATTGTGCCTTCAGAACCTCAACTTCATACGTTTTATCCCCCCCTCACCTCGTAAAATAGTTGTAAACATTGCTTTTGCAGAGATGTGGGCGGCTCTTAAAAGAGCCTTTGTTTTTTTTTTTTTAATTAAACAGTTTTAACCTCCAAAGCCATACAGTGTACGACCTTGGCGCTTCAGAGCATAGACGACATCCATGGCTGTAACAGTCTTCCTTTTGGCGTGCTCAGTGTAGGTAACAGCATCACGAATTACGTTCTCAAGAAACACCTTCAGTACACCACGAGTTTCCTCGTAAATGAGACCAGAAATGCGCTTTACACCACCACGGCGAGCAAGACGCCTGATTGCAGGCTTGGTAATGCCCTGGATGTTATCGCGAAGAACTTTACGATGACGCTTGGCGCCACCTTTTCCAAGTCCCTTTCCTCCTTTGCCTCGTCCACTCATGATTACTGCTCAAACTCCAAATAGAGAAAAACACACTGGATTTTTGGCAAGTAACAGTTTTTATGCCAATGAAGAGGACCTGGTTGAAAACCATCTCGAAAGCCCTCGTCCCTCCCCCCGACTTTAGCAGTCGCAAATAATCAGTAAAAATGTCGTCACCATGCCGCGCCCACCCGCACATGTAAGGTTTATTGTCATGCAATAAAACAGTGTTATAGCAAGACTAAAATGAATGGAAGTGAAAAACAAAAATGAAACAAATAAGCAAACCATCTCTTAATTTTAGTGTTCTGCCCATCAGACCTCAGCTGTATGCCTGTTGGGTGTCCAATGTAAAGATGAGGCATAATATTAGCAAACGTTGACTTCATTTTTTCACCATGCATTGTACCAGGTTTAGCAAAGTTAGCTATTTTCCACCTGTAATCCCTAGGCAGGTACTTAATCAATGTTTTGTTAATGGTACAAGTACATGCAAGTGTGCAATATGAATAACAACCATGTATATGTTTAAAAGGGGTAGCGTGCTTTAATAGTTGTATAACCTATGTCACTGCTGTGTAAACAGCTCTCATATTTTTTTTTAGTTTTACTGTAAAACAGAAAGGCCATTCGGTTCAGGTTCAAGAAAAAAAAAAGAAATATAGTACGGAACCTGAAATACTAGCCAACCCCTGTCATATGGCCATATATAGTCTTGAAAAGCAATTATGCACATGTAAAAGAAGACCAAATGTTAATTAGCAGCGATGCACGGTTAACATTGTACAATTTCACCATAACACAACAAACAGAAAGATTTCATATTTGATTAAAACAAGGCACAAAAAATAAAATAAATAGCGTGTGCGCGCGCAAATTCCTGAACTTTTTTGAAATCTGAAATGAGCGGGAAGACGAACAAGGTCTGTGATTAGCTCTGGGGACCTCCCCTTTCTTTTCAAAGTAGCGAATCATGTCTCGCCTCAGGTTATGGCGTTCCGTTCAGTTTATGACTCAGTCCCTCATCTGTCTGTATAAATACCGCGTGTCTCCCACCTTTCATTACTCATTCTGTCTTGCTTCAGAGTAGACGAGAATTATGCCTGAGCCAGCAAAGTCCGCACCCAAGAAGGGATCCAAGAAAGCCGTGAGCAAGACGGCAGGAAAGGGTGGCAAGAAGCGCAAGAGGACCAGGAAGGAAAGCTATGCTATCTACGTGTACAAGGTCCTGAAGCAGGTCCATCCCGACACTGGTATCTCCTCCAAGGCGATGGGCATCATGAATTCTTTCGTGAATGACATCTTCGAGCGCATCGCTGGAGAGGCTTCCCGCCTGGCTCACTACAACAAGAAGTCAACTATCTCTTCTAGGGAGATTCAGACCGCTGTGCGTCTGCTTCTGCCTGGTGAGTTGGCCAAGCACGCCGTGTCTGAGGGAACCAAGGCCGTCACCAAATATACCAGCTCCAAGTAACCATTCGGTTGCATCTAACACCACAAAGGCTCTTTTAAGAGCCACCCACTTAACCAAAGAAAAAGCTCTTTTCCAAGTACAGTATTTGTGTGGACTAGTTTTGAGTGATTTTATAGCCTTGTATGGTGTAGTCTCCAGATATCGCATTAGTTGTTGGAGCCATTTTCTTGGCTTTTATTTTGTGATTGTGGACTAGATTAATTGCATCTCAAAACAACTGCTATACTGCTCCACGAAACCAAAAGGCGGTACCCGCGTTGTCAAATTCAGTTTCCATCCAGGAAGTCTAAGTAAAGGAAAACCACAACGTTCACTGGGCAATGTTAAAGACATTCTCTGTTCACCTAGTTACCGAGCTTCACCTTAATAGTGCAGGATATCAAATCCGCAGTTTACTTGTACTTTTAATAAGTCCCTTACGCAGCGTTATTGGACAGTGCTTTTAAATATGTAGGTGGCTGTTCGGACTTAGAGAGGAACAGTTTTATGCATCCGTGTGGCGTAGCAGCCGTCAAGCAATCATGCCTATATCTACGTTCATGTTTAAAACTTTCCCCAGACATACTTGCAAATAAAATGCAGTCACAAACTTGGAAAGTAACCTTTTAGTAAATGTGGGCGGCTCTTAAAAGAGCCTTTGTGGGGGTAGACTTTTCCGAAGGAGTTTACTTGGACTTCTCGGCCTTCTTGGGCAGCAGCACAGCCTGGATGTTAGGCAGCACACCACCCTGGGCGATGGTCACTCCACCGAGGAGTTTGTTTAACTCCTCGTCATTACGCACAGCCAATTGCAGGTGACGTGGGATGATACGAGTCTTCTTGTTGTCGCGGGCAGCGTTACCAGCCAACTCCAAGATCTCAGCAGTCAGATACTCGAGCACAGCAGCCAAGTAGACCGGTGCACCAGCTCCAACACGCTGGGCATAGTTGCCCTTGCGCAGGAGCCTGTGAACACGGCCAACAGGGAACTGCAACCCAGCTCTAGAAGAGCGAGTCTTTGCCTTTGCTCTGGCCTTGCCGCCGGTTTTGCCTCTTCCGCTCATTTTCGTTCAGTTGAAGTGAAAGAAATCGAATGCTCTCCTCCAGGCAGGGGCGCATTATTATTCCACATCCTCAGCGTTACCCGGTGCCTCAGTGGCTGAGTCGCAAACGCCAAGAGCAAATAAGCGCGTAGATCCCCGTGGTGGGGGATGTGTTCAAATGAGAATTTGGCGCCCACTGTATTGCTTGTCCTTTCAGTATAGCTTTCACCGTTCTTAATGCATTAGGTCAAAGTTACAGCTTTTTTCTTCTATAGTCATACAAATACAAATTTTCAAAAGTGGTCCGTTGCTTTATTGTATTTTTTAGTTTAGATCAGCTATTGTATATTAACCTCGCAGTTTAGTACCAGTCGCTCATCAGCTTATATGACTGTGCCGATATTTTTTGTCGAAACACATACTACAGTACTTTTTTTTTACCGATTTGTAAGCTAAACACTTTATAACGCTAAGGGGGTCATAGGGAATTGTCTGGTGATACTGCAGGACGGTTACAGCTGACTACATTACACAACTACACTAACTTGCTGCCATATATGTACCCGTAAATATTAATAATTAACCCTTACTAAGCATAACCATTAAGGGTCAGCAAGAATACAACACGTACATGTTTGTCTGGGGCTGTGAGCTTTATACCTTAGTTCTACATCTAGTCACTCCTTAAGCAGCATTACAGATTATACTATTGCGTTTTTATTTTAGTAAACGCCACTGACCAAATGATGGAATTGCTTTGTTACATTTCATTTCTGTGTTGCAAGTAAAACAATAAAATAAATGCATGCATGACTTTGTGGGTTTGGGATTGTTAGATAATACTGAAATTATCCTGAGGTGTATTGGAATGAGCCTTAATAAGTACTTTGGTGGCTCTTAAAAGAGCCTTTGTTGGTACAATTTCTTGACCGAATACATTTAGGCGCGCTCCCCTCGAATACGGCGAGCCAGCTGGATGTCCTTGGGCATAATGGTCACTCTCTTGGCGTGGATAGCGCACAAGTTAGTATCTTCGAACAGGCCGACCAGGTAAGCCTCACTAGCCTCCTGAAGAGCCATAACAGCGGAACTCTGGAAGCGCAGGTCGGTCTTGAAATCCTGAGCAATTTCTCTGACCAGACGCTGGAAAGGCAACTTACGGATCAGCAGCTCAGTGGACTTCTGATAACGACGGATCTCCCTCAGAGCCACTGTACCAGGCCTGTAACGGTGAGGCTTCTTCACGCCACCAGTAGCTGGTGCGCTTTTGCGCGCAGCCTTGGTAGCAAGCTGCTTCCTTGGGGCCTTGCCTCCGGTGGACTTGCGAGCTGTTTGCTTAGTTCTTGCCATAGTGAACTCACTACCTCGGATTCTTCCTAGATTGATATAAAGCCCGCAGTGTGAGACGGGGCCTTTTATATTCTCCAGAGCTTTAACGGCGAGTAATGGCCCGCCCTCTTTGATTTAAAATACGTCATATCCGGAAAGCGCCAGAAATTGCAACTGTTGAGATTTTTTTTTTCAATCATTTGCTGTTACATATTATTAATATTGAATATTCGGATTTGTGTATGATCATTAAGATACATATGTTGGTTCTAATTTCCTTCTATTAACAAATTTCCATTTGAACGCAATGATACAAAAATATGCAATATACCTATTACCTTAACATTGTTTCCATTGACATGTATCCTATTTCAAGCAGACGTTAAATGTGTCATCCAGACAAAAAATAAACATTTGAGGCTCGTGCATACACGTGGAATTGTTTGTATGAGGGGGCAAAGCACAGAACAATAACTTATTTTTACCGGCAGCCTTCCTTCTGTATTTGTGAAAAAAGTTAAAACACATACCGACACCTCTGTGTGCCATCTAGAGTTTGTAAACTTAAAGTGAGAGGGGTGGTTCGGAATACTGCATTTGGAGTATATGAATTTGGAGAATATTTCCTCTGACTTCAAGCAGAAGTCAGCTCTTATTGGCTTAGATTTCAATACCTGGAGCCAATCAGACGTTAGCAAGGAAACTATTCACTATTCACTAAACTTTTCACTGAAACGTTAGGGAATTCTTATTACACTGGGATTGTCTGGTGAGGTTTAGAACAATGTAAATGTACATTACATTTTGTGACACTGCAATGACTATTATTTGTTGCGTCCGCATAGCAGTGTTACGCGGAATGGAGTTGCAATATACGTGCTTATCATAAACACTCATTGTTTAAAACTTGGAATAAATGCATTTTCAAGAAAAGTTGGGTGGCTCTGAAAAGAGCCTTTTAAAAAAAAAAAACAGACAGTATAGTTTTACTTCTTCTTCGGTGCAGCTTTCTTGGGCTTGGCAGCTTTAGGTTTAGCCGCCTTGGGCTTGACTGCCTTCGCCTTTTTGGGGCTCTTGGCCGCTTTTGGGGCGGCGGGCTTCTTCACCTTCTTGGGACTTTTTGTAACCTTTTTAGGCTTAGCTGCTGCGGGCTTCTTGGCCTTCTTAGGTGACTTCTTGGCGGCTGCGGGCTTCTTCGCTGCTGGTTTCTTGGGCTTCTTAGCCACGGCGGTTTTCTTTGCTGCTGGCTTCTTTGCCTTGGTTGCGGCTTTCTTGGCGGGCTTCTTCTTTGCCTCTGCCTGCTTCTTGTTCAGCTTAAAAGAGCCGGAGGCGCCTGTACCTTTTGTCTGTACCAGGGTGCCTTTAGTAACCAAACTCTTGATGGCAAGTTTGACGCGAGCATTATTCTTCTCTACGTCGTACCCACCAGCGCCCAGAGCTTTTTTCAAGGCAGCAAGAGAAACGCCCTTCTTTTCCTTGGATGCCGAAATTGCTTTAACAACTAGCTCCCCAACACTTGGGCCAGTTTTCTTCGGTCTGGGAGCTTTCTTCTTGGGAGCTTTCGCCGGCGCTGGGGCGGCGGGAGCTGGAGCTACTTCTGCCATTGTAGAATCGAGTAGGAGGTATGCACAACACTGTCTACTGAGAGAATGCTGTGTCGACAGAGTGGGTTGGTATTAAAGCGACGACGAGAGCCGTTTAGACTCAACCACGTCAGCCCTCAATGAGCTTACTCTCGCGGCGAGCCCGCGTGTGTTTTCTCCTCTCGCATTTTGTTCAAAAATATGAGTGTTGGACCAAAATAACCACCATAAAGCACATGTTCAAAAACAAACTATAATTTACATAGAAATAAACACAAAGTCGTTCAATATCTGATCATACATGCTTTATTAAAACGAGGCAAACGCACAACTCGGGGTATATCTGTTGCCGTCACAGTTGATTTTGCGCGACATTGGCAAGCATAAACATGACAAAACTATATCAAGGTATTAAAACAGGCAGCCTTGCGTGAGGGGCTACTTCTGTTTTACTCAGTTGGAGGGTTTTACGCTATACAGAGGTCGTCGTTTTTATTTTAATGAGAGCTGTTTCAACCATGTAAAACACACATCCGCCATGCCAGTCGCCTATTATCTAGGCTATTAAGAATAGCGTTGTTGATTTCAATAACAAACGCCGAAAACATAAGATAACCTTTTCAGCTATTTTAAGCAAACCTCCGAAAAGGGAATATTTTCACAGCTTTGCCGACAGAAATTCTCTGTAGATGATCATGCATCGCTGCATTAGGATACTGATTAACAAACCTAGGCCTATGTAGGCTGGCTGGGTAAATTTAATATTCAAAATGTGCCAAACGTGCCAAACTGCGAGGCACTTTACGAGACGTATGGTAAACAAAAGTGTTGCATAGCGGTTAGTAACCAATTGTAAGTGTGATGGAATTTCATTTTCCAATAAGTCACTTGTTACAAGAAACAAATCTGGTTGTTACAAGAAACAAATCCAAGCATTCCCCTTCAGATAGTAAAAATTCTAGCACATAATTGTTCAAGCAAATTTACTAAACCAGCTCATTAATAAGCATAACTCCTCCTAACACCAGGTAGATGACCCAGTTACTAAAATCCCCTGTTAAGAGCATGCAGAAGAAATAATGTGTTCCAGGTCATTTTACTTTTTTAAAGACAGTTTCTCCACCTCTGCCTGTGAAAAAGACCAATAACAGACTGACTACACTCACACATTCACAATCACACACCAAACCACATGGCATATTTAAAAAAAAGATACACTTATAATGGTGAATAAGCCACTGTCCAGGCTTCTCTCATTCTGCTTAATATATGACAGGACTAAGTAAAAGAGGCTAAATGTTGTTACCGCACAGAAAGCTCAAAATTCCCAAAAGAACTACAAAAAAAAAAACTCAAACTCAAAAGCCAACAAAAGGTACTCCAGGTGACCCATTAAATGGTGGCCTCTTCATGTTGTCATAGACCTAGCCATAGCTTATTCAGCATCATAGGACTACTCTGACTTTTACATAATGTAGGCCTATCCTAAACATCTTTTTTATGTGTGTGATAAAAATTATACACTTACAAGGACTGCATACAGTCATTCAGCTGACAGATTTCAAAGCTAATATCAAAGAAAAGAAAGAAAAGAAAATAAAAATACACTATATGTATTTATGAAAATCCCTCTCAAAATAGCAACGGTTAACATGTATCCTCGTAAGCACATTTAAAATTGCTCCCTATAAATCATATGTATTTAGCCAACTTAGTAAAAAAAATGAAAGACTAGCTAAATCCATTTCGACAACTAAATACCCAATAAAAACTTAGCTATTGAAGTTTTAAGAATCAGTCATATGGCATGTCATGATGTCTTAACCCAGCATTTGCCTTAAAAACTGTGAGATCTACCAGGTGAAAAAACGTACTACAATGGAGTTAATTTTATGTATCAAGCTCATGTTAAATCTCAGAGTGCTGGCATGAAGAAACTATGCCCTAAGATCACTAAATACAATTTGTTTGTTTCACAAAGTGATCACGGTGTTAAAATCTTGACATGATTTTAGTTCAAGGGAACAAAAGCAATGTAAGAGGAGCATAGGGGAAGGGAACTTAAAAAGAAAAAAAAAGTTTGGTGAAGAAAGTTCATCCAAAAAACATTTTAATGCAAAGAAAATTGTAAATCTAAATCACAGCTTCACCAACATACGTGAAAGCCTAGCCTACACAATACACACTGCAAAAAAGTCATATTTCAATTCACCTAACACCAGGTGACCTAACTACACGCACTAGAACAAGTGCTCAATTGAAGTACATCATACACAGTCCTAGGATGGGTTAATTTTACCTAAATGTCTATATACCTCATCATTAATAACACCCATGTCAATTGGTTGTGGTTTTTAAAACATCTTTGTAGCTAATCTTAGCTGCAGAAGATGAAACCATCAGGGTTTATTTTAAGAGTAGCTAAATGAACACTTTTTTCTTCTTCTGAAGAGCTCAACTAAGTCATTGGCAAACTGATATGGTCACTGATAACATAAAAAGTAAAGTAACTAACCTCTTGGAAATAAGTAACACCATATCTAATTCATATCTAATTAGCCTACATCAAAACAATTTAATCTCAGGCTATGAACCCTGCCAAGCTCAGCATAATATATTGACATATACTCATTTAACAAGGCAGATTGTTGTCCAGACTCACATACTATACACACAAAATGACCTATTCTGACTTCTGACTTTCACGAAAGCTGACTCTGACCATTGGCACGTCTTCGGTCTGCGGTCCAGAAGCCAGAGTGGTGTGTCGAGTGTGTGTCTCACTGCCTTGTTGAGACGTTGTGGAAAGGACGAAGGTGCTCGATGAGGCCTTGTTGCCCAAGCCATATTTCTGCCACCAATTGGCGTACTGTTTCCGTACCTGCAGCCCATACATGAGACATAGGGACACAGAGTGAAAGGGGTGAAGGAGGAAAAGAAGCCCGCCTCATCAGAGGTAAAATGCAAAGGTCAGAGATAGATAGATAGATAGATAGATAGATAGATAGATAGATACATACATACATACATACATACATACATACGCACACACACACACACCCACACACACACACACACACACACACACACATACATACATACATACATACATAGATTTATCTATCTATTTATCTATCTATCCATCCATCCATCCAGATGAACATTCCAGAGTCAAATGGCTGAAACAACAACACATTACAATTATATTGGGCTTTTCAAATTACCCAAACCACTTCGCAGTGATGAGCCATGTAATCGGCCATTACCACCAGTGTATAGCACACAAATAATCAGACAGGCACATCAGCTTATTATACCTCCACTTCTGCCCACAAGTTCATGGCCACAGTTCATGGCTGGAATGAAAACGAAAAGTGTTTGTGTCCACATTTGTGACTTGACACAGTACTATGATATATTTGGATATGGACACACTAGTCAGGTGGACCTGGCCTCGCTCTTTCACTTTATTTCAAATTGTGCGAACAGTCTGGCTGGTCTACTGTCCATAGATATACATTTTTATTTCATTGGTCAATACTTTTAGGGAGCGTCATAGGGCCTGCTTTCAATCGAACATGTCTGATTGGAGACCGGAAAAAAACAGTCATTTCGGTCCACTTCTATTTTATTCTATTTTATTTTTACACTTTATTTTAATTTGTTCCTTTTTGTAAGTCGCTTTGGATAAAAGCGTCTGCTAAGTGTAATGTAATGTAATGTAATGTAATGAAATGTTCCCTAGTCTTTTAGTGTAATGTAAATGTAATATTTCACTATCCTTGTTATGTCAATTAACAATGTGTGGAACACATTGAGGCAAGGCATTTAAGGCAAGCTGGATTCTCAGTAGAATAGCCTGACGGAGTACTGAACGGCAAAGTACAGTATTGAGCGAGAGGGGGGAGGGTACTACGGCAGCGCTGCCTCACCTCAGGATTAAGCAGACAGTGGATGAGGAAGATCATGGTTCCTTGCTGGGAGACGAGGAAAAGGGCGATGAGCTCCAGGACCTTACTTTCTTGTGCCATGAGCAGCATCCAAGGACAGCCAAGGATCAGACACTGGCCCATGATTTTGAATAGGAGAAGTCTGAAATGCCGTGAAATAGACATTTTCCAGTGGGTATTATGTGTCAATCTGCCATTGATGTATATGTGCATGTACGTGTGTGTGTGTGTGTGTGTGTGTGTGTGTGTGCGCACATGCATCTGTGTGTGTGTGCGTGTGTGTGTGTCTGTGTGTGTGTCTGTGTGTGTGGTGTAAGAATACACTCTCTTGCAGATGTGTTGTTGTAATACCTGGTGTATTTGACCGTGGAGGCTTCACTGCGGGCCTCCCTCAGAGTGGTGTGAATAGTGATCAAGATGATGACAAAGAGTATGATATTTCCCTGGAAAATAACAACAACAACAAAAAAAAACAGATCAATGCCAAATCTATGTCACACACTCACCGTTTCCTCTATTTCAATCTTACCATTTTACACCTAAATTTGACGCTTACTGTGAGAATAAAACAGGCAGGACCAAGAAAACTCCAGTTAAATCCATTATGCGTCTTCAGCCAGCACCTGTGAAAATAACAGGGAGAGAAAGCGCATCGAACAGTTAAAGAGTAAAAGAGTCCAGAGTTCTGTGTGTGCATCAGAGGGATCTCTCATGTTGACATTGACATTTGACAAGATTAGATGTGCAGAAGACCACAAAATGAGCTTGGAAGTAAATACAATATTGATTAGGCCTCCACGGCTACAAAATATCACCATCACGAGTCGTTTATGTATGTATGTATGTATGTATGTATGTATGTATGTATGTATGTATGTATGTATGTATGTGTGTATGTATGTATGTATACATGTATACATGTATGACTTTTTTGTTTCTTTGTTTATTATTTTATTTTTTGATAGTCTTTCTCATTGTAGAAGGAGGCTGACGCACATCAAATTAAATTTACCAAGCTGCTGGTAAACAGGAGCGATAATTCAATAGAATCTTATCTTATCTTTTGCTCTCAGCCAAGGACTATTTATAAATAAAAAAAAACACTTAACGTTTTTGCCTGTGGCCTTTTTCCAAGTCTTGTTCCAAGTCTTTCTCAACAACAACAGTAAATAAAAGTGTCCTTTAAAGTGTGCCTCTAAACCAACTCTTCTGACTCTCTGTTCATACTTACTGCTGGCTTCCATGCCCGTCTGGTACCACTGCTGCCGACACAGCCACTATGACCAGAGGGATCCCGTAGCCGACCAAGAGCTTGTACCTCCAGTGGGGGCCCGTGCGGTCCTTGGCCTTTATCTGACGCAGCTTCCTGACAGACAGGAAAAGCAGCACGGCCTCGGCCGACATCCACATGAAGCTACAGAGGAACAGGAAGTGTAGCAGGCCGGCGAGTATCTTACACAGCATCTGCGGATGGTAAACACACTGCAGTTACATAGTGCCCTGATACACGTTTACTACTGCTTAAATGGCACCATTTGAGCTTGATTACACATTGTGTTTTTACTTATTTGTATTATATACAAGCCTATTTTACTTTTTGTTTATCATTATGTCTGTCATCATGTCTTCCTGTCTTGTTTATAAGATGTTTAATGTTGGACTGTGGGCCTAGGGAGCATTGCAATTTCAAATTCTGTGTGTGCAACCTGTACATATGGTTTTTGACAATAAAACTGACTTTGACTTTGACATTTCAGATATGTAGCTTTAACATTACAGATTGCAGGACAAGTGCAGGGAGACTGATTGAGAATAAATATTTGTGTTGGTTAGGTTAGGTACAAGGATACAAGGATGTTTTATTGGCACTTTCACTAGACTTACTGGGTAGAGTAGGGCATGAAGTGAAATTAGTGAAATTAGGTGGGTAGTTAGTTGACAGTTGTTAGGATAAGAGGTCCTCTTGGAACAGAGGTACTAAAGTTGTAGAAATGTAGAAATATGGGCATACAGTATAGTAGTTGCATGTAACGGCTGAAGCACCTTTTGTGGTTGGGCCATCTGGGTGATGAGGAAGAGGGAATGGCCCAGAAGCAGGCAGACGGAGAGATTGAGCCTAGCCATGTTGCTAATACGGGAGTTGAATCGGCAGAGGGCAAAGGTCAACACAGCCAGGGTCAGGAAGATAAGACCGACCACCACGAAGACCATGCTCAGCTTCTCCACAATGGGATCACTCTGAAAGACAAATCACAAAGTAATCCCACTGTTTTGACCGGTTACACTTTTATTTTATTTCTATTTTATTTTTACACTTTATTTTTATTTGTTCATTTTTGTAAGTCGCTTTGGATAAAAGCGTCTGCTAAGTGTAATGTAATCTAATGTAATATGATGAAAATTTCCCTAGTCTTTTAGTGTAATGTAATGTAAATGTAATATTTCACTGTCCTTGTTATGTCGATTAACAAAGTGTGTAACAATATGTAATATTAGATACTTCCACTGTACCATAGGGTTAGGGTTAGGGTTACTGTAGGTATGTAGAGTGTAAGCACGTAATATTAAATGTTGTTAAATGTACGTACTTTAAAAAAGGAACAGTTTAATAAAGTGTTACGTTTTAAATAAGTATTGACAATCATAGAACAACACAAACAACAGCATCACCAGCATCACCATCATCATCAGCAATGACAATACTATAACTACTACTATAATATTATTATTATTATTATTATTATTAAGAAGAAGAAGAAGAAGAAGAAGAAGAAGAAGAAGAAGAAGAAGATGATGATGATGATGATGATGATGATGATGATGAATATGATGATGAAGAAGAATAATAATAAGAAAAATTGCTAATGTTTTTTTTTTTTTTTCTGTTCATACCTCGGTGGTTGGCTGTGTCTGCATGATCAGTGCGAAGGTAGACAGGTGGTTGCAGGTGCACACAGAATGAGTGGAGTTTGCCCCGCTGGCAAAACAGCCATCTCTGATCCAGGCACCTTCACTCCAGAAAACACAGACGGACGTATCCGCCGAGTCTGAAACCTGAAAACACAGTCACACGGTTTACAAGTTTTCTGTCAATATCTTACAGTCACAGTAATGATATTTAGCAGATGTTTTTTTTTTTGCTCATACAATGTACAACACTAAAAAATTCAAATAAAAAATTCAAGTCAAATTATCAACAAAAAAAATATCTGACTAACGTATAGAAAAAAAATAACTAAATAAATAAATATATATATTTGTGTGTGAGTATAATCAAATCACTACAGTTATATAGGTTGTAACATGTATGTATGTAGTCTTTGCTTGATAGCTAAGTGGCTAGCGAATATTTGGCAGTGAACATTTAATCCTGTACGGTAGGGGGAGCCTCATGAGAAAACCAACCAAATGTTGCATAGTGTCGCTTTAAATTTGTAACATTTCTCAGGACAATTCTGAGGGCCAGCCATTGACAGACAAGGGGCCCATTTGACGAGACTAACTGTATTTTTTTCTGCCAATATATAAACTAAGTTAGTAAGGTTTCTCACAAACTAAACTGGGTATTTACTTGCAAGTGTTGAAAGGTGATGTTGATTGGTTCGGAGAGTTTGTGGTTAGCTGTTTGGGGCAAGATGACCATCACCACTTGAGCATTCATGGTTGTACGTTCACCATTTTGTGCATGAAAGTGACCGCTGTCCAAGACCTCATGGAGTTTGTTGATGGTTAACATGACCACAGATGCAGAACCTAAGGAAAGCAATAAATATCACGCCATGTTAAATGCCATGTTAGGCCACCTTATAAAACGATGCAGAAAATGTAGATAAATAATAAAAATAATAATAATAATAATAATAAAAAAATCTCCTAACTTTTGTTTCTTTTATAAGTGCTTGATTTACATATTACTACATACAAAGCTGATTCACTGATCATAAGATGCTGGTGCTAATGCTATTATTATTATTATTATTATTATTAGTAGTAGTAGTAGTAGTAGTAGTAGTAGTAGTAGTGTTCTTCTGCATATCTGCATATCTGTAGCTTGTTTATGTCCTCTATTGTAAGTCACTGGATAAAAGTGCCTGTTAGGCTAAGTATAATATAATGTAATATATTACAGTCTGATTACAAGAATTCTGGCTTAACACACATCCCACAGGCAGCAACTTTAACATAGTAGGTGTGTCGTACATATTGGCAAATGTTCCCAGCAACCTGACAGACTATAGCAGTTGATAGAGCTAACAAACCTGATTGCAACTAACAGTTCTGAAGTAAAAACACACTGATAAATCATATGACCACAACAATTAGGTTAGGAAATGGATGTCTACAAAAAAAAAGTTCACAACAAAAGTGTCTCTTAGTATATCAAACTTAACCATTGGCTTGTTTTCCTACAGGAGTGCTAAGTGAGTTTTACCATTGTTGTTTTGTGCAATTCCCAGAAGGTCGATTTCCAGGCTAACTGCTTTATTCGTCAGATGTTCAGATCCATTGTGGTTGGAAGTGTTTTTCCCAATAAGGAAAATGTTCACCTCTGACACAAACAAACAAAGGGACAAGCAGGCATGTCATTAACACTTGTAGCACCAGGGTTAAGATTTCCAAATTGCAAATGGGTTCCACACACCAATACAAAAACATTAACTGTTCTCTCACCATCACCACCACCATACTCTGTTGCTCGAGTATTACAACTGGTTAATATTTTTTTTTAGAGATATTCTTTAGAAAACAAACCAGACTCTCTCTGAGACTGTATCTCCCACGAATCAAAGGGATTTGTCACCTGCAATACTTTCCTTTTCACAAGTGGCGGTTGTACCATGTTTTACTCCCCGGGCAAGACCACCTCTCAGCACCCCCCCAGCACCCCCCGACACAGACAGACACAGTGCTTCTGTGGACGGCACCTTCTCACCAAGCAAGGGTGTCTGCAGTTGCAGGGCGCCTGCAGTTAGGGGGCGCCAATGTGCCGATTGCAGCGATATGATACACAGAGCTGTTTTTTTTTTCCCCAAGCGCTCGCGGCTGCCCTGTTCACCCCTGCCTAAAACCGCTACTGCTTTTCACTTGTCCTCTCTTCCACCTTATCTTCCTTCCTCCCCTCCTCTTTCTGTTTGCAGGCATGGGTGTGTGTGTGTATGTATGTGTGCATGTTTTCATTTGTGTCAAAGATCCCCACTAGGATATATAAAGGTCTCTTTTACTTGTATAATAAGAATACTGGTGGCCAGTCTTGCAAGATTTTGCTAAAGCCATGTTGTTGCTACTGGTGAAACAGGAAGTGGCAAAACATTACTTCATGGTTGAGACCAGCTCTAAGCACAGTTTAGTAGTCTTCAAAATAGTAACAGGCTATAATGAGGAACGCAAATAGGAGAAAAGGGTCATCTGTGCCATATCGGTATGGGAGTTGGACCAGGTACAAAAAATGTGGATGGGGTGGGTACTTACAAGGATACAAGGATTGTTTATTGTCACATGCATAGGCATACTGGGTAGAGTAGGGGACATGCAGTGAAATTGGTGATTGTTAGTTGTTAAAACTGTGCATGGGGAAGGGGGAGGGGGAGGGGGAGTAAAGTGCGCACTTGTGTAGCCTTGTGCACTTAGCAAACAACTTACCTACAGTGTGTGTAGGTAATGCAGTTGTTGGTAAATGCAGTAAAGCTTGTTAAGTCCACTCACCTATATTGTTGAATGTTGAGTGTTCAGTGTTGCTGGTGAGATTGGAAAGATCTATTTTGGACACCAGTCTTTCGGTTACGCTAAGAAAAAGGTTGGCTCGGACATCCGAAGGAGCTTTTAGTAACAGATCAAGTGCTGGGAACAAGACCTGGATGGATGGATGGATGGATATTTGAAGTTATTGTTGTAACTTAACATAAAAAAGAATGCTGCAGTATGATTCACTTTTTACGCTGGATATTAGAAAAACATCATATGTTTTTTTTTATGGTTTTTTTTTTGTTTTTTTTTGCTACACCTTTTTATGGTTTACACACTTCTTTTTGGTTACATAGGGTACTATAGGGTTAGGGTTAGTGTTAGGTATGTACAGTGAAAGGACATAATATTACATATAAATACACTAAAATTTCATTTGCAGGGAGTCATTGGCATTGTCTAACAGTGAAGCTCACCTCCCCTTGAAGTCTGGATGATTCATTCAGACTCTTCTCCAGTTTCACCAATTTGTCCAGGACACAGTCACGGTTAGACTCCTGGGAGAACACAAATTCCAAAAGGGTCGATTTAAAGGAGAACCCTACTGTGATATTTTTGCTCTATTCACTCAGTGTTAGATGCCAGGTTCATTGTTCAGTCTGCATGTTGCATCAAATTGTCTTGTTCTTTTGCCTACCAATAGCACTCTGTGTGACCTTAAGCAACATGGCTATTTATTGACTTGCACTGGATTTCTATTATAACGGTCACGACTACCGTGAAGTTTCACCGATAATGTAAGGCCCAAATCAGACCACAGTATATGCAGGGTGAGCTACACCCTACTGCACCCTCCGGGGTCACATGGCAGCAGTTAAAAGAAAAAAAAAGAGGCAGAGGACAGTATTCTGTGATTGGTCGGTGCAAAAAAAAAAAAGCTGTGTGGTGCACCCTGCGTTTTCTCAACTTGCAAAGCACCCCTATTCTAATCAGGCCTTTGGTTGTCAAGGTTACCACACTGTGGCCTTTGGCTGCAGTTTCCATATTTCTTATCTCTCTCTAAGCAGCGATGATGTGGTGAAACCAATGTTTTAACAAAAAAAACATTGAAATGAAAATGTTGATTTAACAGGCTTTGTGCTTAGATCTTTGCCACATAGCCTACTGTCTCTTGAGTTCACCACTAAAGTAAATGGTGGTAAATTAACTGACGTTAGCTTGTCTTTTAAATTCAGATTCATTATTAAATTCAGAATAATTTTAATAACTGACTTTGTCCTTTAAATTCAGAGGCATTTAAACATTTTCTTTACCTCACATCTCCGAAGTATGTCAATCCATGCTGAAACAGAGAAATAGAGAAGTGTTTCTCAGTTATACTGATTTACTAATATGTTTACCGATAAATATGAAGTTGAAAGATGGAAAATGATGGTGAAAGGGATTAAGGAAGATGAGATGTCTTAAAATAATATTACCGAATATTAGTGGCAAAATTGGTACTATTGAATTGGTTTTGGACTGGTTAGCGCGAAATAGAAGTATACAATATAACACCACCTCTGTCACCTCTGATCAAGTGAAAATATGTATTTTCCCTGGGAGAAGGTTTCTTGTCTTAAAAAGTCTTGTCTTTGGCTTCAAGAAATAAATCAGCTCTTACTGGGACCTTAGCTGTTTTCTCCCTTACCTCTTGGTACAAAAATAAGGCTAGATAAGAACAGATCTCAAATTGAATCAATCTTATCTTTTATCAGTCTAGCTTGAACTTCCTCTTTTCTTTTGCGAAACAGGTGCGATCTAATTTTAAACATTGTTATCCTGTTGACTATCCATTGGTAGAAGTCAAGCCAGTATTTTGTCATCATCATCATCATCATCATCATCATCATTTGTGCATGATTATTAACATTAATATGAATTATTATTACTACATCAACATAAATACACATTGAAATAAATCACTTAGGCACAAACAGAATGAATAATTTATTAATGCCATCTTGAAAGGATATGATACAATGCAGTACACAGCAAAGCAAGCAAAACAAACAGCCTAAAGGACATTTATCACATATTCTTGACTGAGTTTCCTGCTGCTAACATCTGTAAGAGAGATAAAATGGAAGACTTAAGAAAGAGGTAAAGTTACCATAAGCGCAACATATATGACTGAACTATGTATTCCATGGTAGACCTTTACCATATTAGCAAGAATCACATTATGTCAAGATAAGTGAAAGCTACGCTGTAAAAAGTAAAGCATAGAACCAACTTAAAGAAGAAAAAAAAAAACGTAAGTAAAAATGCTGCATGGATACACGTCGTTTCACAAGTTCTTGCCTGCCTCATTTTTCTTTCTGTGAGTGGAAAAAACACACTTGCTGCAAAATATAGGCTAGCCAAGAATAGATGTGCTAAGTTCCTGTTGCGTATTGAGAGTTGGAGTTATTTGCCTGAGACAGGAAACTACACTGAGCGACAACATTAACACTATTTTTTTTTAATAAGACAGAGAGGCTACTAAGTAAGCTAACCTATGTCAGTAGTGTATCCTTTTGAAGTGTAAGACGGGAGATTTACTAACGTTGCTGTGCAAGCTAGCACCCATTAGCCTACATACGTTATCGACATCTGGTATTGTTATGGTAAACCAGTATAAAAAGGTTCATGCCTGTGGCCTTTTTTTCTTTTAAGTTGGTTCTAAGCAGCACTACACTTTTTTACATTGCAGATGTGTATGCATCCCACCTTAAGACTGACATTAACACTCTCACCCTTCCACGGACACAGAGGCCCACGGGAGGCAATGCTGATCTTGCAGCGACAGGGGAAGAATTGCTGCACAACAAGCCAGAACCTCACACCTAATCAAATGTCTTGGAGGGCTCACAACCTCTAAACTACAGTGGAGGCAATGCAGTTTTCAATGAAGTGAAAGTACACATATCATAGCTTATATGGCACAATAACATTACAAATAAATATAAACATAAAGTTATACATATATTAAGTATAGTAGGCTATGTATAGAATCTGAACACAAGCTA
>CM059281.1:16413633-16483633 GCA_030347295.1 Setipinna tenuifilis | reverse complement strand
AGTTGTGTGGCTGTGGTGGAGCCTGAAGCCTTGTCTTTGTTTTTGGCCTTGAACTGGACACTGGCGTACTGAACGTCACCTTCATCTCCTGAGTCCACCGTCTGCTTGGGGTCAAGGGTCATGGGTACTGCAGCAATGTCGTCGTAAATGGGACCAGAGTCCCCCTGCTTAGGTTTTACACATAAAAAAGACAGTTGTCAATCATCTACACCCGTGCAAAACATGCGCACACACACACACACACACACACACACACACACACACACACACACACACACACACACACAGTCTCACCTGTGAATCATTCACAGCCCTGCCTGTATCGTTGGTGGATGTTTGTCTCGTTCTTTTGCTAAAAAAAGATTAAAGAAAGACATGCAGTGCAATAGGACTCAAAATGAATTGAATAAAAAATGACTGGAAACAGACTGCTCATCAAGTCAAAATGCAACCCCTTTAAATACTCACCTGCACACAAACACAAGCACCATCACCACTGTAAGAGCAATAAGTAGTATGACCCCCACTCCTGCAAAAAGTTCTACTGGAACACCTGCAGATAATATGGCAAAATGTTTGAATGCTCTTCTTCTATCTTTGCGTTTGCTACATGTCAACACACAGACACACATGCATTTATAGCCACCTTACAAGAGGCAATGTGAATGTTGAAATTCATACAATTGTTGTTATGTACACATTTTTTAACAAGGCAACTACAAACCCATTGTAGTTCTGGCAAAGTACCTGGAAATGTCACGTCAACATCAGAGGAGTTGTGAGAGCCAAACTGGTTGTGTGCTACACAGTAGTACAGTCCACCATCTCCAGACCACAAAGCTAAGCTACTGCTATTTCCTGTGACGTGGAGAACAGAGCCACTTTCAGTCTTCTTGTACCAGGTGTAGGTGTGCACAGGTGGGTTGGCGTCACTGCTGCAGTTCAGAGTCACTGAATGTCCTTCTGACGATTTACTAAAGGGGCTAACCATCAATAATGTGTTCTTTGGGGAGTCTAAAACAGACACAAGGAACGACACAATGCTGAAACACATACATATGAAACAATGTTTTAAATATGGATATATAAACATTGCTATAAAAGGATAATACATAATTCAGCACTACTTACAGAAAACATTCACATATACCATAGCAGAGTCACTGGATCCAACTGAGTTTTCCACTCTACAGTAGTACTGTCCAGTGTCCTTTGAACTGATGTTGTTGATGCTGTAATTCTGACCTAATCCCAAGGTAGTGTTATCTCTGTTGATCATGTACCAGGTGTAGGTGTGCACAGGTGGGTTGGCATCACTGCTGCAGGTTAGAGTCACTGAATCCCCCTCCACTATAACACCAGGAGGACTGATTGATGCAGAGGTGTTCCTTGGGGAGTCTAGTTTAAGGAAGGTACAAAACTATGGGTATAGAATTGTATATATTTGCAATTTCACTTGGCTAAAATAGTTTAACAAAAGGAAAGTACACGATTCAGAACTACTTACAGAAAACATCCATATAGAATGACTCAGAGTTACTGTATCCAACTATGTTTGTCCCTCTACAGTAGTATTGTCCAGTGTATGCTGAGTTAATGTTGTTGATTCTGTAATTCTGTCCTGATCCTAAGATAGTTTGTCGACTTCCGTTGATCTTGTACCAGGTGTAGGTGTGCACAGGTGGGTTGGCATCACTGCTGCAGGTCAGAGTCACTGAATCCCCCTCCACTATGTTACCCGGGGGACTGATTGATGCAGAAGTTCCCTTTGGAGAGTCTAAGCAAAGGTCCAATAATGTTTAAAAAAAAAGGGTTGCATAATTCTTTATCAAGCAAAAACAAGTAAACCATATTTTATATGGTTTATATGGTTTTGTGTATTTGTTTGTCTGAAAATAATAATAAAATAATTATTTCTTTACAACTGAATCATAAAATTATACTGTAATGTTTTCTGACCCAAGCAGGCCCACCCAACACAGTAAAATAATAATACACATTATTATTGCGTAAACCTAAGAATGATTCAATATCTATCTTAGTCAAATATCAGTTTAACAGCACGACACCTTGTTGCAAAATTTGATTAGTGGCGGTGCAAATACCACATAATACAACATAGGCATACGGCTGATGATGAGTGTCATGTGTGCAATCTGATGTAGCTACTCACACTGGACAGTAAGCTCCACTGCAGGTGAGGGATGATCCTCGTGTCCTCGTACAGCACAAGAGTAACTGCCTGAATGTGTACTGCTCACAGGGTTTATAGTCATTGTTCTGTATATGGTTTGAAGTCGGTTGGCAACAAGCTGACCGTTCTTGTACCAGATGAATGTGAGCCTGGCACCAGTGTCACAGGAAGGTCTGCAGGTTAGCGTCACTGTCTGTCCCTCTTTCACTGAGGTAGGACTCATCTCTACCTGCAGAGCTGAAGGGAACAAAACATCATCTCTCATCATCATCAGCATCATTCTGGGGTCATATTTACACTATGGACACATCTGCTTACCTGAAACTGAGACGGTGACGCCTGGAACTCCAGAAAACCCTCCACCAGCACCAGTAGTTAGAAACCTGAATCGATATTCCCCGGAATCACTCTCCCGCAGATCTTCCATTGTCAGGGCACAGTCACCGTCTTTGTTTCCAAGGTACTTCACACGATTTTTATATTCATTCTTCTTACTGAGATCTTCTACAGGATCTGGTTTATGCCAGAACGTTTGAGTGACTCTAACATTATTTGAATATGAGTAAGAGCAGCCCATGTCCACTGATGACCCCTCCAAAGCACAGATACTCTGATGACTGTAGATCACACTTCTGCAATTTAAAACACCTTAGACACAGAACAGCAGAGGGTCAAATCACTTATATGAAGGCTACAAACGTATAATTATTTTTTTACATTTGAAATGTAGCAAAAAATAACAATATATTTCATACATATCAATGTATCTATCTATAACATTAACTTATTCTGCAACCAAGAAAATATACCCGATGTTATCTGAAATCAAGCACATATGTGTAAGAAATGTGACAATATGTATGTAGGACTACGTCCAAAACTGGGACAGCAATCAAGTTAAAAATACTGTAGAGTGCTGTTTGCACTGCAGAGGCAAGAAAGCAAAACGAAATGAAAACATAAACAGTAATTAAGTAGATAGGTAGGTAAGTAAGTACGTAATTTTAATTCATAAAGCACATTTTACAGTAAGACAGCTTACACTGACTATAGTGCTGTACAGAGGGTGGAGCAACACACAACACATAGTAAAATGCAAAACATACCCAATAAGAAGCAAATCATAGTACTGTAGCAGTAAAAAGAGTAGGCAAAACAAACAAATTAACCAAAGACAGAACAAGACACCAGAAGGTAGGCCTGCAGAGAACAACAGATACAAGACAACAGTGAAACACACACACACACACACACACACACACATGATTAAAAAGATAAGTAATGGACAACTAAGAAGCAGCAAGGGCTAAAGAGTAAAGGTGAGTTTTGAGCCTAGACTTAAAGTGTTAGCCTACAATAGATACTACTAAAAAAGTGTGTGTGTGTGTGTGTGTGTGTGTGTGTGTGCGTGCGTGCGTGCGTGCGTGCGTGCGTGCGTGCGTGCGTGCGTGTGTGCGTGCGTGCGTGCGTGCGTGTGTGTGTGTGTGTGCGTGCGTGAGTGTTTTTGTGTGTCTGTGCCTGTGTGCAACAAGAAACATGACACTGTATGTGACAAGAGCATGTACGGCACAATTAGGATTGCACTTACAGACTGAGGGGGAAGGATGATCCTCATGTCCTCTCAGAGCACAGGAGTAGCTGCCTGCATCTCTCTTACTCACTGAGCTCACAGTCAGTGTGTTGTCTCCGACTGTGTGTTGGCTGGAGACAGGCCGTCTGTTGTGATACCAGATGTAGGTGGGGTTGGTGTCATCAGCACATGAAGAGCGGCAGGTCAGTGTCACACTCTGTCCCTCTGTCACTGTAGTAGGACTGCGCCTAACCTGCAGAGCTGACATAAGAGTGTCTGTAAAATGTTCCTTTTTTCTAAAGGACAACACCATTTCCAGTTGTAATATGAAAATAAAAGTAATGAAAAATAATGAAATTACCTGTGACAGACAAGATGAAGGATGGTCGGCCAGAAAATTGCCCACCCGACTTATCTGTTTCAAACCTAAAATAATATTGCCCTGCATCACTGTTTCTCACATCTTTAATCTTCAGAGTGCAGTTTTGGCTTTTGTTACCTAGATATGCCAATCTGCCCTCCTGAGGTTTGCTGCTAAAATCTTTTTTAATGTCGTTTATAAACCAGAAAGTGCAAAGAGTGTTGTAACCACTGGGGTATGTGTAAGAGCATCCAATGTCTACTGATGATGCCTGAGGAACACATTTGTTTGAGACATACTTCACTTCCCATTCTTGGTTACAACCACCTGAGAGACAAAAATTAATATTTTAAATTACATAACACTATACACGTTTGTGTTTATGTTACATGTTGAGATAGAGCTATACATGGTGTAGCCATTTTATATTGATAGTTATTCTTGTTTACTTATATTCTTAAGTATTCTCATGTTCTCTATTAAAATAGTAAAAAGTAAATTAATAAGTTAGCAAGTACTATTAAATTGTGAGCAACTACAAATTTGTGTTTTTGTTTTACTAGGATGCATGCTAGTTACTATCAGCTACAAATGTAATCTTACAAATACATCTAGCACTTTTCCTGATCATTTGCAAGAGGAGTCTTTGACCTGCCATACTACTTTACAAGAAAACAAGAAGGACAATCTCTGTAATGCAGAAATAGACTAAACTGAGCAAGAGGACACCGAACCCTCACAGCTAACACACATCTCTTCCTGCCGAAAGTATTTTCTATTCAGGGGTGACTTGTGGTAAAGACAGAAGGCATAAATGTAGTATTTCACCTGGACAGACGAGCAGGAGAAACACCAAAATGGTGCTTTCTGCATGCATGGTTGTGCAATCCTGTATATGAAAACATTACCAGATAACATTTTTAGAAGATTTTTTAAAGGTTATGTGAAAGACAAGTGTTTTAGAGCAGTTTAAATAACTAAAATATAAATCTACCTTCAACTACCTATTTTTTTCTCCATGTGTAACCTGTGCTTTAACATCTCTGTCTAAGCAATGGCATCTTTACCTGCACTACAGAAACACGACACACTCATGTGCAGCCAGAAGAGAGGAATATGTAAAAACAAATAATATTATTAAAACACCAAATTAGCATCATAAACTGTTAAATGATCATGGATAAGACCGTTTTCTAAACACTTTGTGCAGTATTTAGTTTCAAACCTTGTGAACCTGGAAGAACTCTGCAGAAAGACAAGCTTCCTCTATCTCTGACCTAGCTTAAGTTATGCTGATCAGAGTGAGACTGTTGTAAGGGCTGACACTGAATTACACACACACACACACACACACCCACACACACACACACACACACCCTTTTGGCATCAAAAAAGGCCACAAGATCTTCCAAATCCAAATGAGAGAGCTGATGATGAGCCAGTGAGTGTAACATACCCTACGGCCTTAATGATTATTACATCAACGTTTTAACCCCTCCCATCCCACCACTATATCCCTGATCAACCTGGTACACATGGTGGTCGGAAGGGATATGGAATAAGGCTTTAGACACTAAATTATTTGATTAGCTCCCTGTATCTTATGCCTTGTTTTAGTGAAGCTGGTGTGTGGAGGTTGTGTTTCTATTTTGGCCAGCGGAGAGGCATTATACTCAAGCCGACCACAAGCACAACACACCTTCGTGTTTTCACAGAAATGGTACAAGTTAAGCCAAGTTAGATGGGGAACACCAGAGCACAGCCCTGTGAAGACCTCTCTAGACCTGCTCTATCAGTTCACATCTGGACTCTAGCTGGGTCACTTCAGGTGTAGCGAAGGGAAGGGTCACCCCACCTGACTTTGAACCCGGGTCTTTGGGGTACCGAACATGCAGGTATTGTATGGTATGGCAGTCAGAGCACACCCACAACCCTAGTGATGGCCACTCCAATGGACTTCTACAGAGTTTGAAGAGTTTGAGTGAGAAAAGTTGACTTGTGTTGAGTTGGTATGAGTTACGTTCAGGCACAGAAACAAACACCACAGACAGACTAAGGAAGTTCAAAGCACTCTAAAGCACCTCACTTCGGCAGCCAAATCTTACATTTGAGGTGGATGAAAGTCATTGTGCTCAGTGGCTGCTGATATTTATATGTATCCTTCCTCAGATCTGTCCTTACAAAACTCTGATTTACATGTCTACAAAACAGCTGTCCTCGGTTTCATAGACTTAGAGTTACTCAGAGTCTTCTCAGTGCTAAAGGAAAATACAAACATGTCTATGAATGGCCTTGAACGACTGGGGCCTGACAGCAAGCATGACATTTCTAAGCCACAACATGGCAGCAAGCATTCCGTGTTCAGTCATAGTGGGATTAGCCAATCCAGATTTAAACTGTGGAGTTTTTTTTTTTTTTCAGTAGAACTCTGATGTACAGCATTGGCACAGTCTGTTAATACACTGACTCTCAATCTCTAGGTCAGCCTATGTAAGATTCTGCTTAGCTGGCAAATAATATATGTGGCTGAATTTTTAAATATGGAAACAGGAAAAGAAATTCAGATAAAAATAAGAAAGAGGAAGTTATAGGCATACCACATGTAGCACAAACCTATTAAACTGAAACGCAGAATACAGCCAAAATGTGTATCTAGCACATATGTACGTGTTTACATCAATCTGTAAGTTCACTATTTTGGATATGCACATCAAAAATAGATGACTGTTCTGCTGTAGTTGCAAGTTGCACATAGTCAAATACATATTCGGTCTGTTTCTGATGCAGGTAGATGTGTATTTTCATAAAATGGCAAAACATAGATCCCCAGAATACCAGTACTCAGGCCAACAACATCCACAACCACAGTTCCAATTGACTGTTAACAAACTAGCTTAGTCTCTATTACATTTGACATAACTACACAAAACAAAGCCATGGCAAAAAAATAAATGTCACCAAACTGACTGATGTTATCAACAGAGCAACCACACCAAAGAAAAAGAGCCGAACTCATTGCGACTCATAGCAAATGTCACCGAGTGAACGTGCTATAGTGGCTATTTGTGCTGTGTTCAATTTACTTTAATCAAGTATTTAATTCCACTCCAGCAACAAACATGTATATAAGTTATAGGAACATATACATAGGATAACAATATTAAACTCTAAACAATGCTAAGCCACACTCTGTAGAATATAATCATGTACTTACAAAACAAGTGATCAGTGTCTCTTCTTAACACGGTGGGGTCTCCAACTGACAGTCAGCAAAAAAGTCGCCGCGTTAAATTGTGTCAAGGGGAAGTTAAAGATGCTGCTGTAGAGCTGCGTTTAACCACCTCCTGTTTAGTTGGTCTGCCCTCCTGTTCTGCAGTGAAAGTGTGACCATTTCACAAGTCACCACTCCTCCCATTTCACACGTTTCTATGGTTTCAGAGTGATGTGGTGAAAATAATAAATGTGGTGCTGTAAGGAAGGAGGGTAGCACTACAATGTTGATCCTTCCAGTCTTGCTATTAGACTGTGCAACCAATACGTGTTTTTTGTTGTTGTTATCTCTTTTTAGTGTATTCCATTCTTCTTCCATTTGCCCAATCTGAATAACCCCAATCAGAATTACACCGCCCCCCCCCCCCCTCCCCTGGGGTTTATAAACACACTGAATATGATGCAAGCAGTGAAGAGAAGCAAAACCCTGTTTCAGCCAGAAAGACTCAGAGAAAGGCGATTGATTTTAAGGGATTTAATGATAGGTTTGACAATGATTAGCAGGAAGCAGATATTCTTTGACAGAGGTCCAGTCATCAGCCCGGGTCTAACGTCGAGGGGATCCGACAAATCCTCCCGCGGCGTATAGTAGGAACCAGAAACACCCCCTGGGCGGACAGGTAGACTAGGACCAAACTGGTGGTGGTGGGGATAGAGGAGGGGACATCGATAACGCCGGTACCTGAAGCAGCGGAAAAGGTGAGTTAGATAAGTCATTATAAAGCAGGTGGCGGCCGCTGATTGGCCGAATGCAAAGTGCGCTTCCTGGCAGCAGTGGCGACTCTAGGGGGTGGCCAAGGGTGGCCAGTGCCACCACTGAAATGTCATTGGCCACCCCGATGGCCACCCTAGATCCGATAGGTAATTTATCAAGTTCGTAGACACAACAAACAAGAAAAACACTGTCAAGTCAATGATGCTGCAGAGAGCTGATTTCTGATCAGCGGAAGTTTTTCGAGTGACACTGAGGGGTCAGTAGACACGTGATGAGCACTGCGCGTGTCGCCTCCAGCCCCATGCAGGTCGCTTATTTATCGTTCAAGATCTGGCAACTCTGCGAGATGAACACTGCCTGTCACCTGCAGCTCCCGCGAAAGAGAGGCCGCATCCATTAACTGGATACATCGGGATTCAGTCAATCATCAATTATCATGTCGTAATTTGCTCTGAATATGTAGGAAAACTGTATTTAACGAACTTTATGTTAGTAGCAGGAACAGCTAAAAGACGAGATAGCCTACACGAGACAAGACGAGAGGTACACTCTACTGTACACTGTACTACACTGTAGCCGCAGCCTGCAAGCCAAGTTAGTAACGTTAACGTCAGTTTCTTTTTTGTTGTTGTTAACAGGATAAATTGAATATGAAACCGTTCAGGACAGGAGTAGCATACATTTCTCGAAAGGGTAGCCCATTAGCTACTTTCACAAGTACGATACAGACTGCAGTAGGCTAGTAGAGCCTGTATCTCGAAACCTAGCACATGAAGTGAACTACTGCTCGAAGTAAGCTGGACTCTGAAGTTGTGGTGACTTTGACAGTGAGGAGATTCTTGTCCGTTTCTTCAAACCATTTGAGGAAGTAGAGATTAAGTAAAGTTGGATTAAATCATTTAAGTCCAGATCACCTCAGCTCCCTGTAGTAACCCACAGCGCTAGTCTACTTCAGAGTGTGACTCCACTCATAGCTAAACTTGCTGTACATATCTGACCACAAATGTATCAATATGTCTTAATCCTGTTGTTCAAACGTAACGAAAATAAATCGTCATGCACACAAACTCATGATGCAGCAGTGCGTGCGTTCATAATACAAATTCACGTCATGTCATTTATTTGTTAAAACCGTAATGCCACGGCTTTAGAATCTGACACTGTCCACAGCAGTAATATTGTCTTGCAGACCGACGGCGACTCAATTGGAATTATAACATTGTTGGTGATTCATTGAAGTCAAAGTTGATATCTAAGAGGTCCCAGAACCACAAGAACACCTTACATTTTTACGCTGATTTTAAAATCAATTCGACAATGATCCCTGTTGATATTATAATTACAGCTAAGAAGTGAGTTGATTGAATGATTGATTGGTTGCATGATTGAGTGATTGAATTACATTTTATGCAGGGATATTAAGAGAATATGAAGAGAACAAAAGACATTCAGAGTTTCTTTCTAAAAAAAAGAAAAGACTCTTCTACCAGCAGCAGTGCAGAGTCCCACACAATGCAGCATAGTGATGATGAGCAGTCCACTCTCCCAATACAAGATGGTAGGTTATGTATGGAAAGTTTGAATTACAGTTACATACAGGCAGGATAGGCTCTGCTTGTCCCAGGATGAATCTCATTAAAATATAACACATGTTTTTAAAAATTGTTTTTAGTCTTTCGTAATTTTTTTTTTAAAAGCAGATAGTAGCTCTCCATATTTGGTTAAAATGCAGGAAATTGTGTCTAAGAAATACAAAAATTCTATGTGTATATAATTCCATGGCCACCTCAGACTTTATTTGTGTGTCATCTTGGCCACCCCAGTAAAAATGTTCTGGATACGCCCCTGCCTGGCAGAACTTACGCAGGCTTTCATAGACTGGAGGGGTTGCTATTTAAAGATCACCTCAGGAAGTGGTTGTGTGCTTTAGGTAAGATAAAGATCGTTCATGAGTATGTGAGGCTCAACACTCCTCTGCTGTGTGTGAGTACAGACCCCTCAGTCAATCAGTATCATATTTATAGTTTAACATTTTAAAATGGAGCTTTACACAAAACTTACAACACAGTTGTAGAGCACCAAGGTTTCAGTAGCATACATATCCAGTGGTTAAGTTGGCTTTTGGAAGGAGGGGAAGCCATTATTTACTCACAGTGGTCAGTATCTTACTCATCTATTTGGACATACATACATGAGTACATGCACACACTCTCTCTCTCTCTCTCTCTCTCTCTCACACACACACACACACACACACACACACACACACACAATGCCTATGCATGTTGCATAATATGCACACATACCGTACATACATACTGAGTATACAGACACTACACCCACACTGCAGGGCCTAATAATGTGTTAATGTGTCTATGTTTAGAGCATTTGAAAATTCTGTGTGATTACCAGAAATGAAGAGGGTTCATGACCACTTGGGGACAATGTGCTAGGAGTGTAAACTCAGACTAAATGTAACATGTGAAGAAAGACAGTTGTCATGTCAATATATAGATTAACATAAATTCTTTTAATTTCATTTTCACAGTAATAGCAGTTTCTATATTCAACACGCACGCATGCACGAAACGCAAGCAGCAACAAGATGGAAAGTGTCTCATTAGACTTGTACAAATGTAAATTGATTTGTACAAAACCTATGAATTATATTACAATACAAAACATGTATAGGGACCTGGCAAAATTACATGGGTCGAGTTTTAGGAGCCTATTTCATTCTTTGCCAGTAAAGTCCACTGGTATCAGAGGTCACATTGAAGCTGATGCTCTCCCCTGTGCCCCAAACAAGAGACTCAGTTCGTACCAGGTGTAGGTGTGCACAGGTGGGTTGGCATCACGGCTGCAGGTCAGAGTCACTGCAGAACCTACAGTTATTTCAACCCCAGTGGTGGTTCTACAGTGTTTTACTCCCCGAGCAAGACCACCTCTCAGCATTTGACCCCCCTCCCCCACCCCGAGGCAGACAGACACACTGCTTCTGTGAACAGTACCTTCCCAGCAAGCAAGGGCGCCTGCAGTTACAGGGCGCCTGCAGTTAGGGGGTGCCAATGTGACGATATGATATACATAGCTACTTTTTTCTTTTTTTTCGTGGCACCCCCTACGAAATGGCGGCCTGGGTGGCTGCCCTGTTCGCCCGTGCCTAAAACCGCTACTGTTTCACCCGATGGACTAACGGACACACTCAGGTCATCTTTGGCATGTCTGTTAAAAGATGGATGAAGTTCTGGGCAGTGCTGTGGCGCAGTGGCTAGAGCACCCTTGCTGCAACCAGGCAGGTGCTTGTAAGGACCCAGGTTTGGTCTGTCTGGTCTGTGGTTGTCTCCCATCTCTCTCTTTCTGTCTCCCACTTACTTCCTATCTACCTCTTCATCCTTCCTATCAAATAAAGGTGTGAAAGCCCAAAAGATGTTTAAAAAACATGAGCACGGTTCATAGCTTCATAAGCAAGCTGAAAACTGTACTACACCCTTTCATACACGCCCTCCATTTGAAGTTTTTGTTCAGAATTGCACAGTAGCTCTTTAAAAGGCTCCTTTTCACACATACTTTGACCTGCCATCAAATACTTGAATCCCTGTGAAGCTCAGACCTCGGAGATTTGATTGATATGGAAAAAACGAATTGTGTTATGTGGTCAAATTTGATCATTTCGGAAGCAGAGTTTATTTTAGTGTTTATGAGAAAAGGAAATGGCAGTTTGTATCATCAAGAGAGAATAAAAATGTGTAAAAATAAATGCGAAATGGGAGGAGTGGATGTGTGAAATGGTAACACTCTCTAACCCTAGTGCAGACCAGAAGGGCGGACCAACTAAAGTAGAGGTGGTTGAACACAGCTCTACAGCTGCATCTTTAACTTCCCCTTAACACAATTTAACAAGACGACTCTTTTGCTGACTGTCAGTTGGAGACCTAACGGTGTTAAGAAGAGACAGTGATCACTTGTTTCGTAAGTACACGATTATATTCTATAGAGTATGGCTTAGCATTGTTTAGAACTGAATATTATTATCTTATGTATATGTTCCTATAACTTGTTTATACATGTTTATTGTTGAAGTGGAATTAAATACTTGATTAAAGTAAATTGAACACAGCACAAATAGCCACTATAGCACGTTCACTCGGTGACATTTGCTATGAGTCGCAATGAGTTCGGCTCTTTTTTCTTTTTGAGTTTTGTGACATTCATTTTTTTTCGCATGGCTTAGTTTTATGTAGTCAATTGGAACTGTGGCCGTGGATGTTGTTGGCCTGAGTACTGGTATTCTGGGGATCTATGTTTTGCCATTATATGAAAACACACATCTACCTGCATCAGAAACAGATAGTCAGAAACATACTGTGCAACTTGCAACGGCACACTGCAGCAGCACAGTGATTTATTTTTGATGTGCATATCGAAAACAGTGAAGTCACAGAATGATGTAAACACATACATATGTGCTGACCAAGAGTGATCAGACTGAAGACATTCCTCACTTAAAGAGTAATGACAGGAATATCATTTTTATGCTATAGGGACAAGCACTAGAGACATAGAGGCACATACACTGGACGACTTGTGTTTTAAGGTAGGGCAATCCTTAGTGTATATGTTTTGCATAGGATATCATGGTATATCTTGGTTAATAGCCTCTGCTGTCATATGCCTTATATGCTTTAGAGTGCTTTGAACTTCCTTAGTCTGTCTGTGGTGTTTGTTTCTGTGCCTGAACGTAACTCATACCAACTCAACACAAGTTAACTTTTCTCACTCAAACTCTGTTGGAAGTCCTGAAGGGACCCAGCTAGAGTCCAGATGTGAACTGATAGAGCAGGTCTAGAGAGGTCTTCACAGGGCTGTGCTCTGGTGTTCCCCATCTAACTTGGATTAACTTGTACCATTTCTGTGAAAACAAAAAAAGTGCGTTATGCCTGTGGTCGGCTTGAGTTCTAATGAGCAACATTGATGCACATAATTTACAGCATCTCCCTCCACTGGCCAAAATAGAAACACGATGGCTTAACTTGTAACATTTCTGAAAAAACACAAAGGTGTGTTTTTCACAAAGGTATGTCATTAAGGCAGTAGGGTATGTTACACCCAATGGCTCATCATCAGCTCTCTCATTTGGATTTGGAATGTGTTGTGGTCCTTTTTTGCTGTAGGTGTGTGTATGTGTGTGTGTGTGTGTGTGTGTGTGTGTGTGTGCGTGTGCGTGTGTGTTTGTGTGTGTGAGTGTGTGTGTGTGTATGTGTGTGAGATTCAGTGTCAGCGCTTACAACAGTCACTCTCATCAGCATAACTTAAGCTAGGTCAGAGATAGAGGAAGCTTGTCTTTCTGCAGAGTTCTTCCAGGTTAACAGGGTTTGAAACTAAATACTGCACAAAGTGTTTAGAAAACTGTCTTATTCATGATCATTTAACAGTTTATAATGCTAATTTGGTGTTTTAATAGCATTATTGTGTCGTGTTTCTGTAGTGCAGGTAAAGATGCCATTGCTTAGACAGAGATGTTAAAGCACAGGTTACACATGGAGAAAAAAATAGGTAGTTGAAGTTAGATTTATTTTTTAATTATTTAAACTGCTCTAAAACACTTGTCTTTCATATAACCTTTAAAAAACCTTCTAAAAATGTTATCTGGCAATGTTTTCATGTACAGGATTGCACAACCATGCATGCAGAATGCACCATTTTGGTGTTTCTCCTGCTCGTCTGTCCAGGTGAAATACTACATTTATGCTTTCTGTCTTTACCACAAGTGACCCCTGAATGGAAAATACTTTCGGCAGGAAGAGATGTGTGTTATCTGTGAGGGTTCAGCGTCCTCTTGCTCGGTTTAGTCTATTTCTGCATTACAGTGATTGCCCTTCTTGTTTTCTTGTAAAGTAGTATGGCAGGTCAAAGACTCCTCTTGCAAATGACCAGGAAAAGTGCTAGATGTATTTGTAAGATTACATTTGTAGCTGATAATAACTAGCATGCACCCTAGTAAAACAAAAACACAAGTTCTTTGTAGTTGCTCACAATTTAATAGTAGGCCTACTTGTTTCCTTATCAATTTACTTTTTACTATTTTAAATTTGTAAAGCAACATGAATGTACTTGAGAACATAAATAAGCAAGAATAACTATAGAAAATGGCTACACCATGTACAGCTCTCTATCTCAACATGAAACATGAACATAAACATATAATGTCATGTAATTTAAAATATTCTTTTTTGTCTCGCAGGTGTTTGTAAAAAAAGGTGGGAGGTGAACTATGCCTCAAACAAATGTGTTCCTCAGACTTCCTCAGTAGATATCGGATGCTACTACACATACCCTGGTCGTTACACGCCTCAGAAGACCTTCTGGATTATAAATGACAGTTGGAACGATTTTAGTGATATAAATCAGATTGATAGATTGGCATATCTAGGTAACAAAAAGGAAACCTGCACTCTGAGGATTACAGATGTGACAATCGGTGATGCAGGAAAATACATGTTCAGGTTTGAAACAAATAAATCAGATGGGAAATGGAATGGTGAACCACCCTTCACTTTGTCTGTCACAGGTAATTACATTATTTTGGATTACAACAGGAAATGGTTTTGTCCTTTAGAAAAAAAGAAATAATTTACAGACACTCTTATGTCAGCTCTGCAGGTAGAGATGAATCCTACTACAGTGACAGAGGGACAGAGAGTGACACTGACCTGCCGCTCCTCATGTCCTCATGACACCAACCCCTCCTACATCTGGTACCACAACAGACGGCCTGTCTCCAGCCAATACACAGTCAGAGCCAACACACTGACTGTGAGCTCAGTGAGTAAGAGAGATGCAGGCAGCTACTCCTGTGCTCTGAGAGGACATGAGGATCATCCTTCCCCCTCAGTCTGTAAGTGCAGTCCTAATTGTGCCGTACATGCTCTTGTCACATACAGTGTCATATTTCTTGTTGAATCCATCTGCAGACTATCTCTTTCTGGGAGCCCACATAGACACACACTGGGGTGAACTGCAGGGTGACAAAGTAACAAGGGTGACAAGAGTTTCTATCAGTAAACAATATAGCACGTGGAAAACCAAAACCGACTGGAGATACAAAAATATACATACATGTTCTGGCCAGCAGGAGGCTATGAGTGAACAGAGCATTTACATTTTAAACCTATGTACAGCATGAGTAATCTTAATTTTGTGATTTTGTGGGGTGTTTTTCTTGCCTCTGAAGTGGAAACAGCATTCTACAGTATTTGTACAGTATAACTTCATTGCCGTCACAGTTTTGCCCATTGTCCTATATATGCATATTGTCACATTTTCTACACATACTGTATGTGCTTCATTTTATGTAAAATGTGGTATATTTCCTTGGTTGTATGACAAGTTAATGTCGTAGACAGATACATTTTGAATATTTAAATATATTGTTTTTACTATATTTCAAATGTAAAAGACTAGAAGATTGTAGCCTTTATATAAGTGTTTTGGCCCTCTGCTGTTCTGTGTCTAAGGTGTTCTTAATTGCCAAAATGTGAGCTACACTCATCTGTGCTGTGTGTCATGTACCCTATAACACACCCTGGCTCTGTGGTATTTGTGTTGAAAAAAAAATCAAAATACAGTAGACATGATGTCACATCACTGACGCAGCCTTTAAGTGAGTTATGCCACCAAATAGTTGGGTGAGGTTGGTTTAATTGCTGCTAATGTGTGTTTCAGGTGTTCTGGATTGCTGGAGTGTGGTATACGATTCTCAGCATATCTGTGCTCTGGAGGGGTCATCAGTGAACATGGGCTGTTCTTACTCATATCCAAATAATGTTATAGTCACTGAAACGTTCTGGCATAAACCAGATCCTGTAGAAGATCTGAGTAAGAAGAATGAATATAAAAATCGTGTCAAGTACCTTGGAAACAAAGACGGTGACTGTGCCCTGAGAATGGAAGATCTGCGGGAGAGCGATTCTGGAGAATATCGATTCAGGTTTCTAACTAATGATACTAGTGGAAGGTTTTCTGGAATTCCAGGCATCATCCTCTCAGTTTCAAGTAAGTAGATGTGTCCATAGTGTACATATGACCCTAGAATAATGCTGATGATGATGAGAGATGATGATTTGTTCCCTCCAGTTCTGCAAGTAGAGATGAGTCCTACCTCTGTGAAAGAGGGACAGACAGTGACGCTAACCTGCAGACCTTCCTGTGACACTGGTGCCAGGCTCACATTCATCTGGTACAAGAACGGTCAGCTTGTTGCCAACCGACTTCAAACCATATACGAAACGATGACCATAAACCGCGCAAGCAGCACACATTCAAGCAGTTACTCCTGTGCTGTACGAGGACACGAGGATCATCCCTCACCTGCAGTGGAGCTTACTGTCCAGTGTGAGTAGCTACATCAGATTTCACACATGACACTCATCATCAGCCGTATGCCTATGCTGTATTAGGTGCTATTTGCACCGCCACCAATCAAATTTTGCAACAAAGTGTCGTGCTGTTAAACTGATATTTGACAAGATAGTGTGACATTTTTAGGTTCACGCAAAATGTGTTTTATTATTTTACTTTATTCAGTTGTAAAGAAATAATTACCTGATTATTTTCAGACAAACAAAACAAACATATAAAATAAATAACTGATGTTTTACTTGTTTTTGCTTGATAAGGAATTATGCAACCCTTATGTGTTTACTTACTTTTTTAAAAACCATTATTGCACCTTTGCTTAGACTCTCCAAAGAACACTGCTGCATCAATCCGCCCTGCTGGTAACATAAAGGAGGGGGATTCAGTGGCTTTGACCTGCAGCAGTGATGCCAACCCACCTGTGCACACCTACACCTGGTACAAGACCAACAGAAGGCAAACTATCTTAGGATCAGGACAGATTTACAGCATCGACAACATTAACTCAGCATACACTGGACAATACTACTGTAGAGGGACAAACTCAGTTGGATCCAGTAACTCTGAGTTATTATATGTGGGTGTTCTCTGTAAGTAGTGCTGAATTATGTAATATATGTTTATAAAATAGAAAAGAAATGCACTTTTAAATGTATCTTACTTTGTGTTCCTAAACAAGACTCTCCAAAAAACACCTCTGCATCAATCAGTCCTCCTGGTAACATAGTGGAGGGGGATTCAGTGACTCTGACCTGCAGCAGTGATGCCAACCCCCCTGTGCACACCTACACCTGGTACAAGATCAACAGACGTGAAACTGTCTTAGGATCCGGACAAAATTACAGCATCAACAACATCAGTCGAGCATACACTGGACGATACTTCTGTAGAGTGGAAAACTCACTTGAATTAAGTAATTCTACAGTATTGTTCATTGATGTTTTCTGTAAGTAATGTTGAACTATAAATTATCATTATTATATATTCATTTTTATCCCCAAAAGAAATTAAAATGTCCTTTTTAAAATCTAATATCTTATCTCCCCCTATTTTTCCTTTAAACTAGACTCTCCAAAGAACACCTCTGCATCAATCAGTCCTCCTGGTGTCATAGTGGAGGGGGATTCAGTGACTCTGACCTGCAGCAGTGATGCCAACCCCCCTGTGCACACCTACACCTGGTACAGGATCTACAGACGTGAAACTGTCTTAGGATCAGGACAAAATTACAGCATCAACAACATCAGTTCAAAGGACACTGGACAGTACTACTGTAGAGTGGAAAACTCAGTTGGATCCAGTGACTCTGTTGTGTTATATGTGAATGTTTTCTGTAAGTAATGCACAATGCTCTATTTTCCATTCTCATTATTATTTAATCCATCAAAAAAGAAAAAAAACCCCACAGTAACGTGTTTCAGCATTTTTTCATCCTCTGTGTCTACTTTAGACAACCCAAAGAACACATCATTGGTGGTTAGTCCATGTAATGAAACATCAAACGGACATTCAGTGACTCTGACCTGCACCAGTGATGCCAACCCACCTGTGCACACCTACACCTGGTACAAGAAGACTGAAAGTGGCTCTGTTCTCCACGTCACGGGAAATAGCAGTAGCTTAGCTTTGTTGTCTGGAGATGGTGGACTGTACTACTGTGTAGCACACAACCAGTATGGCTCTCACAGCTCCTCTGATGTTGACGTGACATTTCCAGGTACTTTAGAATAGTCTTAATACATACAGTATGTATGTATGTGTGTATGTATGCATGTATGTATGTATGTATGTATGTATGCATGTGCACTGCTTGTATGTATGTATGCATGCATGCCTATTTACAGCTACAACCTTTTCTACAGTTATACTTCCTCCAGGTCTGATTGCCATTGTAGGTATCATACCACTTACTGTGATATTTCTGTTTGTGCACAGGTGAGTGTTTAAGGATTGGATTTCATATTCAATAAATAATTAATAATAACAGTAATGTTTTTGTAAGCTATAGAAAGCCTACTGTACTGCATGTCTTTTTTTTATCTATTTGCAGAAGGAGGCAAACATCCACCAAGAGTACTGACAGGAGTGTGGATGACAGACAGGTGTGTGCATGTGCGTGTGTGTGTGTGTGTGTGTGTGTGTGTGTGTGTGTGTGTGTGTGTGTCTTTAGCTTAGCTAAGGTTAGTGCTACCAGATTCAGACAATGGCTGGGTCTGCTAGAAAATGCTTCTGCTCACTTATTCAACTCTAGGGACTGTGTGGAGAGACTCAATTTGACCTGGGGGTGGCGTATTCCTTCAAGATGCACTTGCTTCAAAAACACTTCTATGTACATATCTACATGCTGTCATCCTGCATGAATAATGTGTACATCTCTACTTGTGCATTAGTTTAGGCTCTTACACTTACACTGTCCAACTATAACGTTACCTCGCTCTGAGCAGGGAGACTCTGGTCCCATTTACGACGACATCGCTGCAGTACCCATGACCCTAGACCCCAAGCAGACGGTGGACTCAGGAGATGAAGGTGATGTTCAGTACGCCAGTGTCCAGTTCAAGGCCAAAAACAAGGACAAGGCTCCAGGCTCCACAACCACAGCCACACAACTTCCTGTCCAGGAGAGGGAGGAGGATGTGCAGTACGCCTCAGTGAACATCTGCAGGCCCTCTAGTGGTGAAAAAGAGTAAGTACAAGGCTCCAACCAGTAATTTGTAGAGGCTGACCCGCCTTTAAAATGACTCTTAAAAACTCTTGAAACGGCACATATTGCTGCAAACATATTGCTCCATGCAAAACTAAGCTGAGGTCTTCTGCTAGTTGCATATATGATATAATTTTTTTTTATCTTTTTACAGAAGAGAAGAAACATCCACCAAGAGTACAAACACGAGCATGGGTGACAGACAGGTGTGTGTGTGTGTGTGTGTGTGTGTGTGTGTGTGTGTGTGTCTGTTTGTGTGTCTGTTTGTGTGTGTACAAATGTAAGTGTTAATGTGTTGATGATGATGTCATTATCAGTATTCGTAACCTGATCAGTTTTAAGTGTTAGACTATCACACTGTATAAGCCAATTACTATCTTTACTCATCTGTGTGGAAACCCTAAGCAGAAGGAGGACTCTGAACCCATCTACGATAACATCGCTGCAGCACCCAGGACCTCTGATTCCGCAAAAATAGTGGACTCTGGAGGTGACTGTGACGTTCAGTACGCCAGTGTCCAGTTCAAGGCTAAAAACAAGGACAAGGCTCCAGACTCTTCAGCCACACCACCTCCTGTCCAGGACAAGGAAGAGGATGTGGCGTATGCTTCGGTGAACATCCCCAGTGCCTCCACTGCTGCCAATAGGTAAGTACATCACATTACACTTAGCAGACGCTTTTATCCAAAGCCACTTACAAAAAAGAAGGACATTAGCTTACCGAGGTGTAGAGGAACACAGAGTAAGCAGACTACCTTCATACATACAAGGAGATGCATGTGCCTAAGTAAGTTTCCCAGAGCAGGGACACTACAGACACACATACTGTACTTCCTACACACCCAGAATTATACAAGCATGAGGCTCCTAAGGAAAGAGTTGGTTTCCCTAGGTGCCTCATGCTTGTATAATTCTGTAAACCTCCTAATAGAAGGGTCTTATGGCTCCATAATAGAACTACACTTTAGTGCCTCTTTAACTAGTTGTGAGAATGCTCTCAGTGGAACAGGACATTCATGAGTAGCTGGGCTCTTGGCAACGTGTGGCTTGGCCTTCATTAGTAGTAGATGGTAACTGTTGTGCCTGTGGGCCACTTGGATATGCACAGTGTTGGGAGTAACGCATTACAAAAGTAATTAATTACTGTAATGCATTACTTTTTGGTGTAACGCAGTAATGTAAGGCATTACAGGGAAGAAAATCGGTAATAAATTACTAGTTACAATTGCAACGTTACAGTGCATTACACATTACAATGCTGGTGTGCCTGCTGTGGTAGAAGGGAAAGGACAATATATCTTATAGGTAGGTAAGAAGCAATTCATGTTAGTTTTCAGTCTACAGGCTCACAAAACACCTCCTGGGTGAAATTCATGACACATGAGAGATATGTGCTAGGGATGGCAAATCCTTATTTCCAGTCATTTGGCTGGAGTAACTAAAAGTAATGTAAAAGTAGTGTAATGCCTTACTTTTTAAATTGAGTAATATTGTAAGGTAAGGCATTACTTTAAAATGACAGTAGTAAGTAATCAGTAGTGTATTACAGTTTTTGAGTAACTAGCCCAACACTGGATATGCAGCACAATCACATTTACAGTACATGTTGCTAAGTACCTTGATAAGTGTCTAGCTGGCCTGCTGTTGAGGCTCACAGCACAAGCACATTAGTTGCTAGCCAGCTAATCAAACTAGCAAGATAGCAAACTAGCAAGCTTACTGCTCCTGTAATGTAAGTCTAGAACAAATAGCAGGCTTTTGCTCTATGTAAGACGACACACTTTAGCTGACAGCAACATCAGAACCTGACATGCCTGATGTCAAACATAGAATCATATCATCAATCATATCAGATAGTATGCTGTCTAGGTTTAGCTCTAAAGTTATTAGCATGCTTTCAAACTTTAGTCAGGATGACACAAAGGGCTAGCACTACCATTTAACCCTGTTTCCTGTGATCAGCCAGGTCCCACACAGTCACTGGATGGGCACATACACATTTAATAGAAATCAGAGTCTAAAAATGCACTAGGAATTACTAGCCCCACACAAACCACAGGCCCCTTGCCTTGAATCCATAAAAACAGAATCCATGAATGTTTTTTTACAGAGCAGAAGATGATGCTGTGATATACAGTACAGTCAACAAACCCAGACGCTGAAAAATCAGCATGTTGTCCTCCAAAATCAGCAGTGAGAGCCATCATTAGCAGAAATACTGGGGAAACCTGTAATGTCATATGTAATGTAAAAGCCAAAGTGAGAGTAAGGCTGTGTTTTTAATGAGTACATTTGCAGTAGCAGGGGGTGGATTAATAGGTCCCCACCAATGTCAATAGCGAGTCTACGCCCTTGCTTTATATATTGCAGTCCTGTAGCCAAAGAGCTGATCAAACCTGTTTGTATGTGTCACAGGATTTTAGTTAACAGTTATTGGCTTAACATTTCAGGCACTATTTATCTTTTCTTTAATCTTTGACTATCACAGACTGAATAAAACTAAGCTGTTATCTTTGCTGCTTCAACATACCTTCATTTCAATGGTTGTTTCCCAATCACATAGTCAACACACAGTGTGTATTGTAATTATTTTGTTAAGCCTAATAGTCTTTATATATTGCAACATACTTGGCCAAATGCTGTAGCCAAACATAGACCATTATTAATCCCAGATTAATAAAGAAAATAAGCAGTAAATGCACTGTAAATGCAGTTCCCATATTACTTTTTATTTTTGCTTTTTATTTTATTTACACAATTATTTAAGGGTGCCGTTTTCAAGGGTAGAGAAAATGAACTTACTTTGCCAGCTTTTTCTTTTGTGTAATTTTCCACCTGTCCATATATATACTATAAGTGTGTGTTGGCTACATGTTTCAAGCTGAACGCTGCAGCAGCAAGCATGGTGTTTATAAACCAAGAGTTATAAGTTATTTCATATTTTGTATTTTATATTTTTGTATACTATTTTAAGAACAGATCAAAGGCACACAAGTCTCCAAACACACACACACACACACAGACACACACACACACACACACACACACACACACACACACACACACACACAAATAAGGGATAACAGTCCCAAATATCATAATTACCAAATAATCGTAATTAGTAGTCATCCAGTTTCATTTTGGACAGCTATTAATTAAAAATGATCTTTTCTTGCATCTGTTGTGTTTTTGTTGTAACTGGTACTGCATCCATACATAAGCAACTGTATAAATGTATTATTTAATTAAATTTAATTAAACTTTAATTCAACTCCACCTGTGCTTTTCATCTTTGCCTAGTGTTGTGATCTAAATTTTAGGCCTCTATAATACTCAAAAAAGTATATGCAAAACATTCAATTATCTTTTCACATCTTATGTAATTGACCTTAGGTCCTATGATTCTTGGTCTTACAAGCTGTGTTTGTGGGTGGTTGTCCACATGTATCTGTGTGTGTGTATATGTGTGCGTGTGTGCCTGTGTGTGTGTGCGTGTGTGTGTGTGCGTGCATAAGTGTGTGCCTGCGTGCACTGGTGCGTGCGTGTCTGTGTCTGTGTGTGTACAGTATGTTTCAATGCCAGTTCAAAGAACAACGCACTGGGCCTTGTTTCTCTCGGCCACTTTCTGGATCTGGTCCAGGATGACATGGCTACTCCTCTTCACGTTTTCTGCAGCCAAGTCTGCCAGGTGCTGGATCTTCTTCTGGTCTCGGTAGGGCACCTGGAAGGTAGCGTACTCCTTCCGATTCTTTTCAATGGTCGAATTGTCTGTGAGGTTGAAACAGGGAAAGCGACGGTAAATGGTAAAATAAATAAGAGAGCTGAAGACATGAATAAGACAACAGGGATAAGTAAGACACAAGCAAAAACATATGACAAGGGAAAGCCGTAATTTTCCACAAGTCAAATTCTATGGTGTTAAATCAACTCTGAGAAAGACAGGTTTAACACTGTGCCAGTGTTTATTTTGTGCCAATCTGTGTAGTGTTATTTTAACACTCCTCCCTTACATATTTAAATCAACATTTTTCCAGTGTAACTTCAACTAATTTTAACACTTTGCTGAACACTAAAATGAAATTAACTCTAAAAATGTTGCTGTGCATATGTTGGATGGATGAAACACATGCTTTTACTGATCTTAAATTTGTTTGTGTTTGTGTTGCATGGGTGAGTAGCACTACATATAATAGTGTCTTTAGCAGCAGTAGATGGATCAGATGTTCAGTAAAAGCAGTATTAGCTTATCTCATAGATAGGCCATATGTAGCCCCCACAGCTGTCTGAAATGTTGCTTAATCAATATATGAATCACAGTTAAACATTTTTTAAGTTTTGGAGAGGGTGGGGTGGGGTGGGGGGTGACCTACAGTAGATGTTGTACCTTTTTTAAATTTCAGGCCAAGGTCCTGCAATTTCACAGACCTGCTGACAGCAGCTTTAATAGTTAGGAAATCATAGTAGTAATGGGTAGAGGAGGGAGGGACCAAAGAGACAGAAAACAGGGGGAGAAAAAACAGCTTTTTTACACCCCACTCACCTCTGCAATTTCCCCTGTTGAAGAGGGGAATATGGATTACTGTTGGTTTGCCCTTCTCCTCAAAAACATACCAGGGCTTTGGGCAGGCTTCGTTCAAACCGTTCACGTTGATTTTAGGGAAAGGTCTTTTGTTGATAGCAGCATAATCTATGGCCCCCTTTAATGTCTGGACAGAGAAGTACAAAGTCTCTTTGTGACAAAAATACATTATGTAAATGCAACACTAATACAAGATATTACATGTTGTTACACAGGTTATATCACTGTACCTAATTAGGTAGATACTCTGTAACACCGACACCATAAAATAAAGTGTTACAGAGTTCCACCATTTAACCTTGTTGAAGAAAACAAGGTTAAATGAACTCAATATGAACTTTGACATATTAGAGAAGTCTAGTACTGTGATTCATTAGTTGTGGTTTGTTGGGTGTATTCAACAGGTTTTTGCTAGATTTAGACAAAGGTGTCAATCCCAGGTTCAGAAAGTAAAAATCCTGCCACATTTTCTTACTAACACAGGTGCCTTCACTGAGTAGCTGATCTACCTGTCTTGAGTGCTCATTATGATCAGCTGATTCAGAGCTTTTTGGATACAATTTGTGGCAGGGTTTTTTACTTTCTTAACCTGGGACTGACACCTCTGGATTTAGAATAATACACGTGCACAATTATTTTCTTAAATTACTTTACCAGGAAAGGGTCGCCCTCACTGAAGTCAAAGGACACGATGATGTCAACGTGCCTTCCCTCCCTCAGCACGGACGGGTAGGGAGAGTTCAGGAAGAGCCCTGCATCTATCAGATGCACCATTTCCTTCTCACACATGTCCTTAGGGACCTTCCAATCTGCACACAGTCATTTACTAGTCAGTACAGTACAAACACACCAATGTTGGTTTCAGATTTTTTCAAAGTTGTCAGATTATGAGCACTTTTGCTTTTCAAATAGCTTCAAGTTGACTGCTACCTCGGAAGTGGTAGAGGAAATTGGCCATGTTTCCAAACTGCCACCTGTAGGCCAACAGTAAAATCTTTGTAAGGACCCAAAGTCCTAAAGGAAAAAGAAATCTGGGTAAGTATTGGTACATTAGCACTATTACTATTTACATTATTACTAATTACATTTTATAAGATGGTAAAGAGTGTTTCTTATGTAATAGGTAAATGTATTGCTTAAAGCAAACTTAAAAAATAAACAACTTGTGCATGGATTTTTTGTTTCAGGTTGGTTTAACTTGCACTATTAAGAACATATGTTACTTAAATACTGTTGCAAGCTAAACCGACAAATAAAAAAAAGAGATCCTTGCAGTATGTTTTAGTATTTCTAAGTTAGTTATAAGTAGCATTTAGAACTAAGCACTAACAGAATATTACAACAAGGCCATCTACTTTTTATTCTTCAGATCCTATTGCTGTTGGAGTTTAAGTAGCTATTTCCAAACTACATTTTTTTTTCCTGATCTGACATTTAAACAGCAGCTCTTACCATCAAAAATTGGATTTCCTGACTGGGTTTGGCCCTCCATTTTCTCTTTCAACGATTCTGCCAGTTCTTCCAAGATCTTTTTCAAACACTCTTTTTTCTCCTGAATGCTCATGGCATTCCAGACAGCTGCGTCCATCTCGAGCAGTGTCTTGCTGACTAGTCCAAAGTCATCTACACGGATAGAGTGTATGATGTTAATCAAGTGTTGCTAATACTTAGTGACCCTTTAGACTTCAGCTGCAGGGAGTCTAAAGGAAACATGGAAGTTAAAAAGTGGTCATCAAGTCAAAAGATGGAAAATCCATTGACGCATTTAAGCAACAACTGAAAACTTACCTGTTGCTAATTCTTAGTGACTCTTTAGACTTTTTCAGTCTACTTTTTCAGTTCTATTTTCCAATTATTTTTACAGTGTAACAACATAGAATATTATGCACTTACATTGTACTAACACCAATCCCAACCCTGACCCAATGTATAAACAAAATTAATTTAGATTAAAGGAGACACAGCTATCAATTTATGAAACTAAGCAACCATGTGCCCCATGCTGTGATGGTTGACTCCTTGCTGACAGCCAAAATTGACAAAGGCAGAATTTTTCAGCGCCAGTTTTCTTACCCTTAAGTTGGGCTTTCAACTTCTCCAACACTTCATGGCTACCCTCCATGTCATCAAAGACGTCCACCAACTCCATGAGAAACACCATAGTCTGCTGGATGCCTTTGAGTAAAACAAAACATGCTCAGTGTCTGTCCACCTTGACATTTAACTGGCCAGAACTTTCTCCATATCATTGGTCTGAAGTGAGAGCGTGTGTCCACTAAATGAATAATGGGATTTAAAAAGACAGTAGGCTACTATACCTCGCTTTGACACTGAGAAACCTTTCGACGACCCTGTCAACCATAAGATAGTAAGACAAAAGTGTATTTTATTTTAGTTTTTATTCAATAATAAACATGTGTATAATCTTATGTGTATTTGCTGTAGTATAACATTGGCTTAAAATTAATATAAGTTCTGAAACAACACATCACTTAACAAGGCTAAAAAACAGTATGCTAGTTATAATACACACCTGGTAAAAAGTGATGAACCCAGTTCTTAATGGTTTCCAAGATAGTTTTCCAGTCGTTTTGTAAAGATCCCATAACACTGCCACAAATCCCTGCAAACAAACAGGTCAATTTCACAAATCTCAGCTGTGTGTGTGTGTGTGTGTGTATGTGTGTGTGTGTGTGTGTGTGTGTGTGTGTGTGTGAAGTAGGGTCCGGTCAAGGCACAAGTAAATATCCTGTCGTCATATAATATTTGGAGTCTATAGAAGGTCCCCACTATGTAAACTCCCACTATGTGTGTGTGTGTGTATTTGTGTGTGTGTGTGTGTGTGTGTGTGTGTGTGTGTGTGTATGAGTGTGCGTGCGTGCGTATGTGTGTGTGTGTGTGTGTGTGTGAGAGCGAGAGAATACAAAAATGACCTTGTAACTCAACCATGTCCATTGGCTTCCTGTTTGGCTGGGATTTTACATGTCCTCCATCAAACTCCTGCTTCAGCAGAGACGTCTTGATAAAAGCCCCAGGATTAATGAACCCAGCCTGGTAGGGAGCCATCTCAAACCACAGCTCTGCAGATTAAAGTGCTATTTCTATTTAACATGCACACTTCTCAAGAATCTTTTCTTTCCACATGGAAAAGAAATGACTCGGTTCCTTACATTGATTGAACCAATATAAAATCCTATGTCCATAAGGCATGAGGGTTTGGACATGTGCATTTGCACATTTACAGAGAATGCTTACAATCTTAGTAGGGTCATAAATATAATCATGTTAAAAAAATTTTTTAAGGTTCTTCTTGATGTACACCTGCATAACATAATAATAAGGTGACTGAAATAGCTTTTTTCAAAGGGTTAACGTGTTTAAGAATTTAAAAGAAAAAACGTGAACCTTTTTTCTTTGTCTCAAACATTTTCCTGTCTATGGCAGCATAGAGTTGGTATGGATTGGCAGCATCGCTGTTCTTACTGGCCTCATCAGCCAGGGTCCTAGTCTCCAGCTGAGGCAGCAAAAACAGATACAGTCAATATGTCGATCTGCTTTTGCCCATCTAATCCAGAACTGTGAATACCATGTGTTTCTCAGCGAATAAGAATATCGTGAAAAAGCAAAATTTATGTCAACATTTTATGTAAACTTATTTATTATATTGGTTGTTTACACACAAAGTGAAATGTTTGAAGCCTTTGTTTACTTTAATTTGGATGATTACAGCTAGTGAACAGATGGTGAAAAATGAAAATTCTGTATCTCAAAAAATTAGGATATTACATCAGACCAAAAATTGATTATTTTTTTACACCAAACTATCAGCCTTCTGAAAAATATGTTTATGTTTATGCACACAGTACATGGTTGGAGCGGTGTTCTGTCAAACTGGGCTACTTATCGTACTAGTGGGGGAAGTTAGGGGTTAGGGTTACAAGTAGGGTCAGTTGTTAGATAGATAGCGTTCTATCGAATTCTACTATTGCTCATCTTAATGAAGCAACTCACTGCCTTTTTCATTTGTCACAGCACTGAAATAAATTAAATTTCCCACGTCATTCCAACTCGTTGAGATGTGAGGCTATGACTCATTTAGGCATTCAATGTGTCTGAGTGGCAACACTTACTGTTACACCTTTGGTGTAGCACACCACCACACCCCAGAAATCGGAGAGGGACAGATCCCCTTCTGCGTCTCTTTCTCTGAGCCACTGCACACACTCGGAAAACGTACTACACTGTCCCTCGGACATCCTCTGCAGGGCTCTGCTGACCACATCGGTGGCATTTTTCGACCACTGGGCATCGTCGTACAGCGATGCCATGGCCCTGTGTGGGGAAACAAGTGATTCCTATTTGTTATTGTGATTACACAACAAACATGTAACATGTAGAATGAGAATCTTCACAGACATGCAACATGCATTTAGCCCAATCACGGGGCAGCTAAGATTGCAGCACTGTCTGGGGGACAGTACCTTGCTCAAGGGTACCTCAGTGGCGGCAGTTGTTGAATTCGCACCTGCAACCCTCCAGTCACAAGTGCATTTTCTTAACCACCAGGCCACCATTGGCCAAGAATCAAAACCAGAACCATGTAGATATGAGAATCATACAACAGTTGGGGGAGGATGCTTGCCAAAAAGGGTTAAAGCAACACTAAAGCACTCTTCCTCTTTGGCCGCCCTACAGGTGGGAAGCAGATTTGTCTTCCTGTTTTATTCAAACTACATATTGCTGACCCACTTTTGCAAACTTGTGTAGTGCGGTTATATCCCATGGAGGGCCCCAAAAGTAAATTCAGAAGTGCTGTTCACCCTGTTGAGAGTTGATGAAATACTGAAATGATTTTGGGAACGTCATTTTAAGGTTGAAAATTACTTCTATTTAGTGTTGCTTTGAAGGGCAAAATGCTACAGTGATTAGCAGTAGCGGTTTTAGGCACAGTTTCACCCCATTTCATGGGGGGCACCACGAGCGCTTGGGGAAAAAATAAATAAAAAGCTCTGTGAATCGTATTACATATTGCATTGTGCAATCGGCACATTGGCGCCCCCTAAGTGAACTGCAGGTGCAGGCGAAGGTGTCGTGCACAGAAGCAGCGTTTGTCTCTGCCTGGGGTGGTGGGTGCTGAGAGGTGGTCTTGCCTGGGGAGTAAACTCTAACACTCTATAACCGCCACTGGTGATTAGCAGGGCCTTACTTGCTACTGGCAGCTTACAGTGACTCAGAGCTATACTCACCATGTAGATCCAGACACCCCAGCAAAGTACAGAAAGCTGTCCAGAAGATTGTCCTCTCCCAGCTGCCGTATGGTCCCTAAAAGGGCAATATCTGCCCTCTGCCCTCCCCCAGCGCCCATTAGGGCCACACGAGGTGGATCATTCTGGAAAAAAATATGGCCATTTTTAATGTTTATAAAGTTACCAGCTTCTGTTACACCTACTGTGTACAACAATGAAGTGCTTTACCACACCTCCTTAATTAATCATTTTTTAATTTGATCGTGGAAGTGTAAATGGATGACACACTTTATAGATTAAAATACACTCACAGATTTGCAGTTGATGTCATGACTGTGCAGACAGCTGTCTATGATCTTAAGCCTCTGCTGAATGAAGCTTTTTTCCTCATCACAGAGGTCATGACTAGAAAAAGAGAGATGAATGTTTCATAGATTCATATTAGTCTCCTGAGATTGACAGTCATTGATAGGACAGGATGGAGGACAGACAAAAGTATTTTTATTAATTTTATTACTCTCTGATAGGGTCTCTGAATATAAGGCATGAAGCATGAGTGTGAAATAGTAAATCGTGTTGTAACATACTGTACCTGACCACTACGTCCATATCTGCAAATCAGCTGGAGGCGGTCTAAAAGAAACATGGAAGGAAAAAAAGTGGTTATCAAGTCAAAAGAGGGAAAACCCATTGACGCAACTGAAGACTTACCTGTTTAACCTCGCCTACACTTAACTTCTCCCTACCTACTCTTAACAGAGGGACTGCCCTCCCGAACACTCGGAGACCTTTCTTTACACACACTTTTTCCACAACATCAGTGGCGGTTCTATAGTGTTTTACGCCCTGGGCGAGACCACCTCTGGCGGGCGGCTGCCCGATTCGCCCGTGCCTAAAACCACTACTGCACAACATTTTACACATCTCTTTGTCTTCTAACCCCAGTTCCACCCCTAGCCACTTGAGAGCCCTGCCGATCTCTCTCATATGAAAAGGAAATTTGGTGACTTGCCTGTATACTAAACTTTAAAAGCAGTACTACATTTCACAATCTGTCAGCACTAAAATGGAATGGCATTTTACAAAGCTTGAAAAAATATGGGCCCAGGGTACATATGTTAGCTGTACAACTTTCCCTCATTAGGTAATTTATTATGCTGTCATGTCTCACTATTGGAGATATGGTGACAATGCCCCAACTCTTACAAAACAACAGTTTAATACACAAAAGGTTTCTAGAGAAGCAGATATAGAATAAGTTTTAAATATTTGATTTAGTTATAAACCTATATAGGAGATGATAGCAGCAGTATCACTACCTGCTCTCTCAGTGGTGGTATCTAAAGCTTCTATTCCTCCTAGGAAGACTTGTTATTTCTCTCAGTAACTTCTATGGTTTTTCATTTTTTATTTTTATGCAGGCCATATTACTTCAGTTACAAGCATATCATTTTTTCTCAATTTTACAGATATACAGTCAACAGTCAAAGTTGTTTTTGTAAAATGTATGGTCCTTTGCTATATATATATATGTATATATTCCTTTCAAGCGTTTACCAAGTCCTCAGATTACAATTAAGTGTAAAGTATATTGTGATACTCAACAGTATTCTTACATACATGTACAAGAAGTTCTCTTACTGTATTCCGGGCAGCAAGACTTCAGCAGTCCGTTCCCCAACACTCCACCGCTCTCAGCTTCTCCTGGTGACAGTATGTGCTTTGTCTCTTTGGTATCCTGTCCTGGTTGCCCGTTACGTCAGGTAATGTTCCACCAAATTCTCCACCAAAAAGGTCTAATTAATTTGACAACAGGGTGAACCCAGAGATAGATAGACAGATAGCTAGATAAGATACCACAGGTGGTTTAACTGAGGGCTTCCCTACAAAATTCCCTGCAATTCATGACATGTCTCTGGAAGGTGTAAGAAGAAGAAAAAGTAAGTCTCTTGTCTTTTACAGCAGCTAAACTCCTCCTATTTTCCCATCATTCATCCTAAGTCACCGCTGTGTGGAACTGGCTACACTGGCACATAACTAATGAAAGGGTGGCATTGGGGGAGGTTCAAGCCAGACCTGTGCTTATTCCACCACATCTCTCTCTTCCTCTCTCTCTCTCTCTTTCTCTTTCTCTCTTTTTCTCTCTCGTTTTTCTCTTTGTCTTTCTCTATCCCTCTCTTTCTGTCTTTCTCTTTCTGTCTTTCTCTCTCTCCCTCTCTCTCTCTTCTTTCTGTCTTTCTCTCTCTTTTTTCTCTTTCTCTTTCTCTTGCTCTCTTTCTCTCTTTCTCTCTCTCTCTCTCTCTCATTTTTTCCCATTCCCGGAGATCAAGGGCAAGCCCATGTGTCAAGATTGCAGTCAGTGTGGCTTGTTAGTTCATCATTCACTTAAGTTGCTGCCGCTGTCTGATTAGCCAATATTTGAATGTGATAAGCTAAGCCATTTATATTCTGACGAAGTCCAGCCTATTGTTCCTTCATCTGCCTGCTTTGGGGGGTCAGTCACAACACTTTAAATCCACTGCACTTTTACATTCCTTGGAAGTGCAAGCTACATGTAACTCCTCTGTTTGTCTGTTGGTGTCCCACAGTGGTGGAAGAAGCTACCAGTTTCTCCTTTTCCAAAAGTGCTTCCCTTTTTAACAAAACGAACTTCCACTCACCAACACTGTCCTATACTCTGGTCTAACGTTGTTACGATTTTGCGTACTTTTCCATGTGTGTTTTTGTTCTGTAGCTTGTCCATGTCCTCTATTGTAAGTTGTAAGTTACTGTAGGTAAAAGTGTCCGCTAAGTGTAATGTAATGGAAACTGTACTGGGGAGAAGCATTTTCCACACAATCCGAAGTCATGGTTGCTGTGGTTGTGGTGAACTCATATATTGCCTCTAGAGATGACATGTGCAGTCAATGAGACCTTCAATGTTTTTCCATCCTGACACCTGTAATGGAAATCCTTTACCATTACATGGCACATATGTTTTAGACATTTAGGATAGGCCATTTGGTAGTAGTTTGAAAAGACAATTCAGTGATTCTTTTTTTTCCTCATTTGGTGTGGACCCAACTCTTGATGTATTTAGTCCTGTCTGATGAATAAAAACCAATCATCTGATTTTTTTAAAATTTAAAGAAAAAGAAAATCTAGTACATAAAGGGTAAGCAGGAGGGAAAATGATAACAGGTTGCATGGGTGGACAACGACACAACACAAGCTAAATCAAGGTTAGCAGAAAGCTTTTAAAATTAAACTTACAGGCTGATTAAAATTACAGGCCAGACCTACAGCTAAGATTTAGGATTTAATCTAAGATTTTTTTTTTTATTGAGAGGGTGTATGTTGGAACAGATATCTTTCACTAGAAAATTCACTAGTCAGGGTGTGACACACTTGTTTGACAAGTTAATTTGTTTATTTTCTTGCCTAACTGAAATTCCGTGTGAAGGCATTCATTATCTGAAAGAATTTTGGCTGTGACATGACCAACAGCAAACAAGAGGGAGAGCTAATGTTCTGTGACATCCGTGTTTAACTGTTGTCATTAACAAATAGAAAACATAATTAATTTTTACTTAATTATAGATACTGTAGATTTGACGTCATCCAGGAGAGGGTAAGACAAATACTGCAGAATCAGCTTACTTTTTTAGCAGTGACTAAATCAAGCCTGAAAAAGAACATTAGGTCCTATAAATGTTCCCCTGGACTGGCACACCAACGGACCTCATTATCATTTTTTACCTCTCATAATACCAAACTTTAGGCCAAAGGGACAAAACAAGACAGGCCGAATTGAAATTTCTCCCCAAGGAGAAATGTTTGAAGGTAAATAATTTGCAGGTATATGAATTTATGCACTTGGTGATGTTTACAGCTATATACATAGTATTACATACACAATAGCAGGTTTTTCATCAAACTTCTCAAATAAGACATTCTTACAAAACACCTGAAATGGGCATTTATGTTCTTATTCAGCTACAAAGCAAATTCTATAGTGTTACATCAACTCAGTTTTTACACTATGCTAGTGTTTATTTTGTCCCAATCTTTGTAGTGTTAATTTAACACTCCTCCCTTATATAGTTAACTCATTTACAGTTAAATCAATTTTTGCAGTGTAATTTCAACTCTGAATCTTACACTTTTCTACATCTACACTCTTAAATTAACACTTTTGCTGAAATAAAGTGGAATTACAAAATGGAGACATGTCATTTTATGAAACTGAAAAACTGCTGTGTTGGATGTTTTTTTTTTTTACCTTGCCAAGTTGACCAATCCAAAATTGCAGTACACGTGTTGGCTTTTCAATTTCTTTCAGTTGACATGTTCGGCCACAGGGGGGCGCTGTGATACATGGCTTGGAGAGGACGCAAACAAAGGTCCAGTGATGACCAGGCACAGCAACTACATGTGATTGTTCCGAATTCAATTCAATCCAATCAATTATTGATTTTCTGACCATGAAAATACAATTCTTGTAAATCAGGCAAATCTGTTTTTATTTGTTTTATTTGTGGGAGGGAACACTCTAATATATTTACACTATATTTTATATTTATGTTTTTTTGAAAGTATGCCAAAAAAGTATGCTAAAATGATGTTAAAAGTATGCCAATGATGTCAATGTGTGTGATGGCCACAGTGTTGATATGTGACGCTATGTGTATTTGTCCTTTGTCATTCACATCCATGCCAAGGTTATGGCCAGAGAGTTAAATATAAGAGGTTTTACTGCAAATGTATCACATAGGCACAGCATTTGGAATGTGAGAGAGGTCTAATTACAATGTGTGTGTGTGTGTGTGTGTGTGTGTTTGCGTGTGTGTGTGTGTGTGTGTGTGTGTGTGTGTGTGTGTGTGTGTGTGTGTGCGTCTATGTCAAAGAGGGAGACACACACAGAAGATAGTGACACTAATAAGTGTAAATGAAATTTAAATGAGTGTTCATTGTACATGGTGGGCCAAAAATACGGGACACATTGCTTGTATCTTGGAATCTTAACGCGATAGAGAGTAAAACATATTCATCGGAAAGCTGACATTCAGGAGGTTTTGATACATACTTTAATTTCTCTGGACACCACTCTGGAAGCAAAACAAAAGAACATTTCCACAGACCTGAATTAAAAATTATGAAGAGGTCATTACAGTAAACATTGTCAATAGAAACATGGTCCAGTCAACATAAGTGAAATATAGGGAAACTGTCAGCAATTGGAATTTCTATGCAGCTCTGTGCGAGGAATCTCAGTGGTGGCAACAGAGTGGGATTCTGTAAGTGCAAGCTCTGGCCTGGTCAGACTTCTTTTGCCACCACACACACACACACATACACACACACACACACACACACACACACACTTGCAAAAAGGCATGCTGTTTCCATACTTACAGTTCCGCAATTATACCATCTTGTACTTTCCTGTGTAATGCAGTCAACAGTTCCTGTTGAGCATGGCGTAAGCATCTAACTGTAGAATTCTACCCCTACTTCCCTACGCAATTATAACACAGAGCAGCAGAGAGAGAGAGAGAGAGAGAGAGAGAGAGAGAGAGAGAGAGAAAGCTGATGTGTGTGGGTGTGTGTGTGTGTGTGAGAGAGAGAGAGAGAGAGAGGGAGGCTTGGTGTGTAAAACATATAAAAAGTGAATTAGACTTCATGACATTACGTTAAACTTCATTGTTCATAGCTGGACTTTTTTTTAACCTCAAAGTCCACTTAACAATGATGAAATAAAGTGTATGCCATAGACTACTATGAGTTTCCGCGTATTTTACAGGATGTCCTTGAGACATCTTGCTCCATCATTGACCACAGACTTGAGAAATAGGACAGTGGGTTCTATTCTTGTAACCGCCAACAACTCAGACTGCTGTTTAACTTTCACTGTTTGGGATTGAAAGTCTTGATCAGGTAGGTTGTGTTGGTTTTAACTGCTTGACTATTATTACCAGTGTTTGTATTTTATCAGGTTTTTACAATCCAGTTATGTGGGAAGTTTGGCCTTATTTTTTAGGTGTTTTTGAGTCTAATGTTTTTATTTTTTCATGTACTAAAATTGATGTATGTATGTACAGTATGTGTGTATGTATGTATGTATGTATGTATGTACTGTATGTACGTATGTATGTATGTATGTATGTATGTATGTATGTATGTATGTATGTATGTATTTATTAATTAATTAATTTATTTATTATTTATTTAACTTACATACTTACTTACTTACTTACTTACTTCAACAATAACAACAATGATTTAAATACATGCAGACTGTGGTTAAAATCTACTTCTGCGTAGCAACAATATAGTCTGATGCTATGGGCAAGGCATTCATTTCAGAGTACCATTGCTGACTGATAAATAGGCCTATTATTTAACATTTGTCTAACAACATGGGTCCCAACATGGAGATATACGTATGTGTCAGTTTACCTCCTACCTACCTACTTACCTTAGTAAATCTGCAGAAACAGGAAATGTTATGTTGTCTATGTTGACTGTTTAAACCATTTTTCACTTTTTTTTTTTTTTGCTCTGTGCTCTGCTGTATCACGGAATTGAGTGTTTCTAGTTATTTTTTTCAAAGGTAGAATGGCTATTTCATGATGGCTTGATGGCAGGCACTGAGTTAACCACAGACGCCTACACAGGCACAGACACAGACACAGGCTCTGATACGGTTAATTTATTAATTTAGTTTATAATTCAAATTAGAATTAGAATTTATTATTTCCTCTGAAAAGCGAATTTTGAATTTTGTAACACGCTCGGCTGTATTAATCCACGTCCAAGAGTAAACTAACTGACATGGGGGTGGGGTCATAAGGGTAAGATGTCACCAGAGGTTTAGTGAGTTTCACCCAAAAGGTGTTGGGTTCGATTCCCCACAGGTGGGTGGGAGGTGCAAATGACCAGTGCCCTCAGTAACCGCTCGGTGGCCAGGTGTCCACCTGTATGTCCCATATGTTTATTTCATGAAGGGGTTAAAATGCAGAGGCCTCCCTCTGATGACTGAAAAAAATCACTTTAAAATAAAATTCTGGGTATACTTAACTTTCATAACTGGGCAAAAATAGCATTCATGGCCCTTTTGTCATTTCATTTTGCTGTTGATAAGCTAAGCATATCTCAAGAAAACCACTTTGGTTTTTCTAGCAGTCGATTTTGTCCATTTACATCACGTACAGTAGAAATATCACTGTTTGTGTGCACAGAGCCTTCACAGAGTCCTCAACACCAAGTGACTGTTTTTTTTTTTTTGTCGTCAGAGGGCAATATGTCCGCTGTACAGAAAACTGCCTAGTCAATTATGGGAAGGCCACAAGAAGAGAAACTCCAGACCTGACTGAATCAGAAACTTAGTTAATTTACAACAAAATTCTAGGAGTCTGAAGAGCTCAGCGTCAGTATCATTAGTTGATGTTGTCGATGACATGGAGGAGAAAATAAGAACGTTACTTAGTATTTTTAGCAGTCCATGTTGTAAAGACATCAAGTACTGCATGTGTGCAGAGAGACTTGTCCTCAACACCAAGTGACTGTTTTGTCATCAAAAGAGAAATCCTCTGCATACTCTTTTAGCTGTATGGCTAGTATTAATTAATGTTGATGACAGCTCGTTGCATTTATAAAACCTCTGTATAATAATTGCAGGCAGAAGCAGCCATGTTTCCAAGAGGGGTGAATATATTGCTTTTCACAATTCTTCAGTGCCTACCAGGTGAGATTGCACCTTTTTACATTTACACCATTAAGCTATTTAGCCACAGTTCACGAGATATAGGCCTACATAAGACAAAGATGAGATAAACATGTTTACGTACCATGTACGTACAGGCATAATATTTATAAAGTTTTGGATCACCTTGTACTCTGTGGACAGGGCCGTCGCAAGAGGGAGGCGGGGCCCTGGGCAAACTTGACAGATGCGAGGCCCTTTTCAGGATAACCTATTTTTCATGTACTTTCGTAGTTAGCGTGCAATTTGCTGGGAGAGTTCTATCCCTCCTTCTTGTCTTTCCCAAAGTTCCTGTAGGCCAATAAAACAACATCTCGGCTTTACCTGATGAACGTCATACTCGAGAGGACAACTGCATCAATAACAAAAATGAAATGCACAACTGAAACGGCGATAGGCAAGTTATGACAGTTTTCCCCCTGACTAGTTTACATATAGCCTATTCGTCATTGCCACCCCTTTCGATCTGAGCCGACGACAACTATCTTGACGTTCAAATAGGCTACACAGGCTTGTAAATTGTGGCATGAGCGCGAGACAGCCACGCGCAGCTCTCAGTAAATTCATGGACGCCTATAGAATTAAGTTGTAAATTAACAGCAATCAAAAAGACTACAACCCCCCTGCTATATTCAACAGATTATTACTAGCTAAATAGGTTTACGCGTGCGGTCAAAAGTTTGTTAAGGTGGTGCTAGCTGTCAGACAGTGACTAGCCTGTCATGCTATGAATTTGACGCTAGTAAAAGTCACAATAAGTAGACGCTAAATCCTACGTCAAATTATTTCAGATGCAATGAAAATAATATTACTTGTGACTGTCTTGGTAACTAGTGCCACGGCAGGCATGTGATAAAGGAAACCCTCTGTCCTACCTTAAGTTGGTGCAGCTATGATCCACTTGTGTTCTTGCTAACCCATGCTGACATCTTACTTAGTTTAATTTCACGATTGCAAGTGCACTTGTTTTTACATCAACAGTTCTTTTATTGTAGGCCAAGCAACTTGGTATATTCTGTATGCGAGCAACCCTCACTATTTGAGGAACCAGAACTCGGTATTCACCCAGTTGTGCATGTCTAGTTAGTAAGAAGCTGACTGGAGGTAGCCTGCGATGTATTTCTTGACTGATGTATCATTTTTTCGTGAGAGTGGGGAGGGGTAGCCAAGTGTGTATAAACTCTGTGCATTAAATCGCGTTCAGTTCTCTTACACAGACGCCTCTCTCTGTCTCTCTCAAATTCAATTTATATTAAAATGTGCTTTATTCGCAAGGCATCATATGTTGCATTGCAAAGCATCTATAGCGGTAACAATAATAAGAATTAAAAACAAAAAAACTCTCTCCCCAAGAGGCCACTGATCCGGGGCTATTCCCAAAAGATCCGTGGCTATAGCCCCGAATGCCCAGGTCTAACGACGCCCCTGGTAGTGATACTTGAAACATCAGATGATAATAATAATAAGGAATATTTTTATACTTTATTTTGTTTCGTGTAAAACAACGTTTATGTATACTGAAATGAAATCCAAGCGTTTTATTTTACAGACATTAATGTCTTAGCCTACAAATGACCGCATGAAATTATTAGATAAACAAAACTCATTAGTCAAGCGCGAGGCCCGTCACAGCGCGAGGCCCAGGGCGACGGCCCCCTTCGCCCCCCCCCTTGCGACGGCCTTGTCTGTGGAGCAAATGTGGAAGAATATTTTTGATGATGTGGCACCAGTAATGTGAATGAATAATAATATGTGAACGTTTGCTGTAAGATAGAGTTAACTGAAATGTACTGAACAGGAAATGTGCTGAAAATAGATGGACGTGAAACGATACCAACAGGTGCAGAAGCAAGTCCGGAGGAAAAGAGTACTTAGAAACAGGCAAAACATGAGCAAATTAAGTGGGACAGCAGGTTAGTGTTGTGTCGTTCGCGAACGAAACGGTCCTTGATCGGAATCGAATCTTTGAAACGGACGAAGCGAACTGATTCTCCATGTCTAGCTCTCGTTCGTTCTTTTGGTCGTTGTTTACAAGAGTCAGAGCTGTCACTCAGCACTGTAGTTCAGTGGCCGTGACAGAGAGAGCCTGCCCATAATATGCCATTGCCTTCAATAAGTCCCAAATACTGATTTAAAAGGTATTCAGTAAGTTATTCTTTACCAATTGGTGGTCTCAAACGTCCTTGTGAAGCATAGCAACCGAGGAGGCCTATAGGCTACAAATCAAACACTGATGATAAAAAGTTTTTTAACCATCATTGATTTTACTAGTTAAATGATGATACTGGTTGATATTGCTGATGAAAAAAATGTTTTGTGTAAATATCACTCAGCCCAAAAACCTACTGCGCTCAAATATCAGAGACGTAGTTGGAGAAGTGAAAGACACAAATCAATCAGCGGTTCATTCATGATTCTCAGGTCTTATTCTGTTTGACTGTGTCGGTTTTTGAAGAGTGCACAGGACATGTCATTCAGTAGCGGTTTTAGGCCCAGGCGAACAGGGCAGCCCGGGGCATAAAACACTATGGACCACTGATGTCATTTGAATGAATATGAGGCGCCCCCTAAGCAATATATCAGGAATAGGTCACACATATGCACTAAAAGCTTACACATGCACTACTTTTCCTTGTACATTCTCATAAAAAGCTTGCGCATAGACCACATTTTCTTGCACATGCTGATGAATAGCTTGTACACGCATACCACCTTCATCTTACGCATAGCCCACATATGTGTGCACTGCCTGTGATGTAAGTAGGTTTGTCACACATCCTGATTTTCTGGAATTGTTCTCTTTTTTTACTAGCTTGGTAAACAACCCCTCATTCTTCACTTCGTTTTGCACAGAGGGTCTGGCTGTGCTGTACTGAGAAACGACTCCTGAAATTTGAAAGGATTGTATCTGCGTTTAGCCAAACATTAATGTCTAACACAGTAGTGGTTTTAGGCACGGGCGAACAGGGCAGCCGCCTGTGGCGCCATTTCGTGGCTTTGTGCTGAGAGGTGCTCTCAGGGAGTAAATGACGTTAGAACCGCCACTGGTCTAACATGACGTATGCAATGCACTGAGTTGTGAAAGAAGCTTTCCAGAAATGAATGGACTACCACCTAACAGAGGAAGCTGGATGATTAAACTTTTCCTGAACCTTGTGGGGAGTAGGGCCATGATGTCTCTTCCACAAATGAAACTGCTTAAACATTCTTCTTGCGTTGACTTTAATTCCTCCATATTACAAAGCGTTGCCACAACAGACCTAGGCCTTGCTTAGCCTACTTCGTTCTCCGCTGCCATTGCCGATTTATATCCACAGATAGACTACAAATAAAATGTAGCGCACACAGCGATGTCATCGCTTACAAACCCTCCCTCTGTCCACGGATTGGCTAGGAAGGATTCTGCCTACAGACAGCCATTTCAATGAGACATGTGCCAGACTCTCTGTACAAAACGAAATGAAGTACAAAATGGGTACCAGGCTATTTTTTTTGTGTTTGTCCCCAAAAATTGATCATCTTTTCCAGGACGTCTATTGTCCCTGTTTTTTTTTTTGTTGTTGTGAAAATTCACTTCCATTCCATTTTGTCGAATAATAATAATAATAATAATAATAATGATAATGATGATGATGGTGATGATAAAAATAGCTCCGTCGAGGTGACTTTTGTGTGGTTTCCTTACCACCAGCCACAAATGTAGATATTCTAGATAATAGATATTGCACATTGTAGATAAGCCACAAGAAAATCTGACGTGACCATATGTGGGCAGATTTCTAATCATTTGTCGCAAAATATTACAAACTCAAGGTCAGTATTGTTTCTTTTCTATGCATTTGGCTTCTCACCTTCTCACATTTGTCTTTGTGCTCGTGTCCGTGCTGCTAGCTAATGTTTATTAGGCTATAGGCTATTGTACTGTCACATTTTGGCTGCTGGTGTTCAGTATATGGTGCACTTTGGCAGGAGAGATGTTCACTTCCTTACAAGCTTTAATCTTTAACGCAAACATTTCACAGTCCGCAATTCACAATTTACAGTTTTGATGCCTTCAGTGAGAGTTTACAATGTAAATAGTCATGAAAGTAAAGAAAACGCATTGAATGAGAAGGTGTGTCCAAACTTTTGGCCTGTAGGTACTGTATGTGTGATGCATTCCTAATATATATTGCCTAGGGGGCACATGATAAATACACAAACAAATAAATGAACCTTTTTAGATCGCTTATGGATCTCAGAGGCAGCTGGCTAGGTCTTCTGCAGAACACCTGTTGGGTCATCGGTTCACTTGCCATCTCGTCAGCGCAACAGACTTAGCAGGCAGGCAAGGTGTTATTTTTGAGTGGTGTTGTGAATAAAATGCTCTACAGTCATCAACAACTTCTTGTCCCAGCTGGTCTCATTTTTCAAAAGGGATTGAGTGCTATTTTGTCAAGTAACAGTGTAAGAGACTTACACCCTTAACTTAGGGTAAGATAGTTTTCCACTACATAAGGTTGAGGTAAACGTCAGATTTTTTCTGCAGAAACTGACCTTTTTAAGCTTTGTTAATACAGTTTGGTATGTATTTCAACAGACTGTGTCAATAGAATGTAACACGAACTTCCATGTGGCTGTTGTAGGTGTGCTGTGCGACTATGAAGTGACTCACTCTTTAACACATGTCTGTGGCCTGAAGGGGGCGCCAGTAGTCCTGCCCTGCAAATTTACGTTTTCCGGGATAGGGGACTTTGTTCATGGAGGATGGTACATCGACAACAAGCTATTCAGAAGACACCGTTACTCTAATTACAATCCTACTGAGTGCAGCTTGACAATAAACAAGCTCACAGATGAACACCCTGATGTCTATCACTTTTGGTTTTACACAACATGGCGTACTTGGATGACCAGACGATCTGGTGTTACACTGTCAGCTACAGGTAACTGTAACTTACATGCAAAACAGTTGTTATCTCTTTGCCTGCCTTGAAGTACTTAACCATTTTCTGTCTATTGAAGGCCTTTGTAGAATTTTAGCTCCAGTTTTTTTTTCAATACCACCAGATTTACAACTGAAAGCGGATCGTACCACAGCAACGGAGGGCGAGAGAGTGACACTGACCTGCAGCACCACCTGCCCTCTGAGTGACCACCCCACCATCGTCTGGCTCAGGAATGGCCAGCAGGTCACCTCTGCTACTACACACAGGGCCCAAGGCTACAGGCTGCTGCTCGACCCAGTGGACAGTGAGGATGCAGGCCGCTACTCGTGTGCGGTCAGGGGGCAGGAGCGGCTCCTGTCTTCTGTAGTGTCCCTCAATATCAAATGTGAGACTGTGTTTGTTGTGTGTTTTTTTTTAATTATTATTAAACTAGCCCCGTGTTGTAATATTACATTACATTACATACAATATAACATTTAACATCACACATTTAGTCCTATAAAATAAACCATCACATTTTCTTTCTTTTTGGATTTGGATGGCATTTGGATTTGGGATATCAAAACAAAAAAAAAAAAACACTGATTTCTGCATCGAATATCTCCTACATAATCATCTAACAGGTTAAAACATGTTTGAAGTTTTCTCCTATATTTGGGCTAGTGGGGGTTAACATTAATGTACTGTGTATGTACCGTAATTGTGCACAATGCACTATGCAGTGAATGGGCTGCACTACTGAAAATGTGATTCACACCATGACACAATACGTCTGTAACGGGAAATCAGAGGCCTTCTTACACCAACAGTGTGCCTCTGCATTTATATTTTTCTATGTGTGTGTGTGTGTGTGTGTGTGTGTGTGTGTGTGTGTGTGTGTGTGTGTGTGTGTGGAGAGAGAGAGGGAGAGAGACAGAGAGAGAGAAAGAGCTTGATTCTGTAGCCTTTCAATGCTTAGTCAAGAGTGAGTTCATCACTCATGTAGCACACCCAAAAACCCCCATCTAATGATTAAAAAAAAAAAACTTTGTGCTTGTAACTGTAAAATACAATTGTATTTTTTTCCCCCTCATTTCATCAGATGCTCCAAATAATATTTTGGTGTCAGCCACTCCCTCTAAAATAGTGGAGGGGGATTCAGTGACTCTGACCTGCAGCAGTGAGGCCAACCCACCCGCACACAGCTACACCTGGTTCATGAGAACTGGTAATGACAGTGTCCAAGTAGGGGCAGGACTGAACTACACCATCGTCAACGTCACAACTGAACACAGCGCTCGGTATTACTGCAGAGCCGAAAATAATATTGGACACAGGTACACAGACGTGACACTCCTCAACGTCAGATGTGAGTAGAGTTTTCTATTACTGAGTGAAAATAAGCACGTTATTACATCGATTTGATTAAAGGCATTTCATTTATTTATTGTTGAATTAACCCACACCTATTTTAACACTCTCTGTTTCAAGTTTTTTTTTCTCACCACAGCAAGCCTTAAGCTAAGCTGTCAGAGATTGGTTAAGTTTTTTTTTTCACTAGTGAGACATGATAAACAAAGTGTACTACAAGTGTATTTTAAAGTTCTAATACAGTGTATGGTGTATGTACTGGATTGTGCAATTCGTGTGAGTCACACAAAAATCCACTGTTAAAAATAGCAAAGTGGCTCAGACTTCTGGTCTGTTTCTGTTTTGTTTTTTTTTATTCAGAGGAAGTTAGTAGCAAACTTATGACCCACGTGACTCTCTTTCAGTCTCTATTATGACTTTATTTATCCTCTCACTTGCTTGCTGTCATGACAACATGTTAGTCTTTGGCCTGTGTGTCATTCTGGCATGAAGGGTAAATGTGGCATTTGGGGTATAATCAGAAGAACATGCTGGAAAAAAAAGATAATGCTGCTTATTTTTCTTGTTCTGATTAGACCACCCAAAGAACACATCGGTGTCAGCCAGCATTTCTGGTGAACTCCCAGAGGGCAGTTTAGTGACTCTGACCTGCAGCAGTGATGCCAACCCACCTGTGCACACGTACACCTGGTACAAGAAGACTGGAGCTGAGTCTCTCGTTAAGGGCACAGGGGAGAGCATCAGCTTCAATGTGACCTCTGATACCAGTGGACTTTACTTCTGTGAGGCAGAGAATGAAATAGCTTCAACAAATTCCACTGGAGTTGAAATCACTCTTAGTGAGCCATCCTTACATTTCATATTTTTACATATTTATATGTAGTATACATATTCACATTAACATTAATATATGTAAATAATATTCATACAAATACATCTAAAACCTTTGCCACTAGTGTTGACAAATTTTGTCCTACTTCACTGTTAGCATGTAATAGTTGTAAACAATAATTATCCTCTCTCTACACAGCACAACAGGACAAGTTTACACTCCGGAGAGTTGAAATCATTTTGATTGTGGTACTGACTGTCATAGGCCTACTGATACTGCTCGGAGTTGTGTGGCTGAGGTAAGTGCGAAAGTACATTTTTACGTATACCCTATGTTTAGACACCAGTATAAAAATACTGTATGTAACACTTTTATTTTGCGGTGTCATTGCTACAGTATATCTACCTAATTTTGTAGTGGTACAACCTGTATAACTATATATGTGTTATTATGTAGTGTTGTACTTCCATAATGTTTTTTATGACAAAAACACTAGTAAATGATGTTATGTTACATTATTACACAAGTTGGACCACTGTATTTAACTAGGTACAGTAGATACACTGTAACAGTGAGACCATAAAATAAAGTTACCTAAAAAGATTTAAAGACAGTGGAATGACCTGTGAACTTGTGTTGTTTGTATAAGAATCAGACAGAAGAGACACCACACTGAACCAGAGATGAAAGATGATAACAAAGAGGTGGGCATGTCATACAAACTCACAAGTTTAAAAAACTTCCCTACTGCTGCTAAAACCATACAGGCTTGCTCTGTGTGCCTGTCCATCTATCCCTCCGTCCGACCCTCCTTCTGTCTGTCCGTCAATCTATTCAGTCATTTATTTTTGAGTGGCTGTCTCACAATGCACTTGTTTTTGACACTTCACGTCTTCAGCTGTTCTTTTCTAAGCTCCCTTACTGTCTTCTCTCCTTGTTAGGATGATGACAATGCTGTGTATGCCAACGTCGCGGAAATAGCTACGACTGCTGATTCAAAGTCAGGATATCCACCAGATGACGTTCAGTACGCCAGCATCGACTTCAGTGCCTCCAGGAGAGAAAAAGACACACCCGTGTACTCCCACATTCAGCAGCACAGAAGGCCAGAAGCGGAGGAGGAAGTGGAGTACTCCACCGTGAAGTTCTCTCGACCAGCCGCTGCTGCCACCCAGTGGGTATTTTCTGTGTAGCACACCTAATAGAATAGAATAGAATAGAATAGAATAGAATAGAATAGAATAGATTGCCTTTTATTGACACTATACACAATGCATACTATACACATGTACAATGAGGTTGAAAGCAAGTCACCCTTCAGTGCAAACATGTATGGGGTGGGTTTTGGGATCAGCCTTGGGATCACCCTTTCAGCAACTTCTATAGTCTTAAATCAACTCTGAGAGAGTTAGTTTTAACACTATGTAAGTGTTTACTTTGTCCCAATCTTTGTAGTGTTAATTTAACACTACTCCCTTACATATTGAACTAATTTACAGTTAAATCAAATTTCTCAACTCTTAATCTTACATTTACACTCTTAAATTAACACTTTTGCTGAACACTGGGAAATTAACTCTGAGAATTTTGCTGTGTACTGGACTCCTGTTTTTCATTAGTCATATTAATCATTCTGAGGTTGGCATCATCTTTAGCTTCATCAGATTTTTGGGATTAGTGCACCAAACCCATCACTAAGCCTCTTTCTCCAAATGGGACTGAAAGCTTTGATCTCTAATTTTGTTTGTCTGAATAAAGGGATGAGATTAAAAACAGATGTGCCACATGGGACTTTAAAGGCAGGTGTTTACCAACTGGCAGCGGGAACAAAAAATCTTGGATAACACTTTATTTGAAGCTGTCTTCATAAGGGTGACATGAGCCCTTTGCAAACATGACATGACACATATCATGAATATTAATGACGCTTCATTCATGTTTATAGCTTTTGTCATTAAGTGTCATTTTGTTTATTTTTTTGTATGTACTTTATTTGATGTGTCATTAGTAGGGCTATGTCTAATTATAGTTATCTATACTTTCTTAATTACAGATCTGAGGACAGCTCTACAATATACAGCACGGTGGTTAAACACAGCCAGAAGACCTGAGCACTGTTCTGTGACCTGCTGAAGCCAGACCAGAGGGCCTTTACTGACCTACAAAGGCAAAGCACAGTAACTACTGTATGTGAAAACTGGAACTGACAAAAAATGCATTTAAAGTTACCATAATGCCTAGTCAAACATGCAGTTGAAGGAACAGTGGTGATGCTTTTATGTACTTTCTTAATAGGAAGAAGCAAGAAGATCTAGTCACAAGACAAAATAGGTGTTATAAAGTCAATTTCCAGTCTAAACTCAGTTTTGACAAACTATGTAGTTACTGCCTTTTGGCTTTGTAGGGCAGTTTAGCCTTCTTCATCAGTCAACGTGATGCCAACTTTTCTGCACAGTCACTAATGTAAAGCTTGTTCTATTTAACTTAACCAGTCAAGTATTTTATTAATGTTTTTTGTTTGAATGTAATATTCTTTTTATCCTCTATGTGTAGCTGTTACACTGTGTGCATAAAATGCGCTATGTACATATTTGTATACTTACTTAGCATACTTGGGTACTCTGGAAGATGCTTCACAAATGTTGTTGTTGTTATTATTATTATTATTATTATTATTGTAGTATATGCAAACACCAAACACAATCGGTTTCATAAGAATTGTAAGAGTATTTCGCTACATCTCTGTAAATTTCTATGGATGTCCATCAGTATGTTTTCAACAGTTTAGCCATATACTGATGTTAATTAGATCACCGGGAGTGTTTGTTCAAGGAGTAATAAAATGTACAGTAAGTTATACATGAGAATTGGGTTTTTTGTTATATTGTAACAAAAGCACTGGCACAGTTTGTGTGTGTGTGTGTGTGTGTGTGTGTGTGTGTGTGTGTGTGTGTGTGTCTGTGTGTGAGTGTGTGTCTGTGTCTATGTGCCTGTTTGTGTGTGTGTGTGTGTCTGTCTGTGTGTCTGTCTGTGTGTCTTTGTGTCTGTGTGTGTGGGATGGAGTATTATGCTAGCAGCATGCCTGCTTAGCATTTCATAGCCATGCAGGTCTTATTCTAGGGACACAGAGCAGATTGTGTCACACTGGGCATTGGCTTTGTGTGTGACAGGCAGTGAGACCAGCCATGGCACCCAGTGCTACACTGATGCCAGATTAGCAGCACTCTTCGGCCCCACTCACCCACACAAACCCGGCCACCATTGGCAGATGTGCACCCCTTCAGTACACTTCTTCTTGGGCTTGCACACTGTAATGATCGCCCCCTGATGACGTCACGGGCTGTTGCCTAAGGTGATATACTTCTGATACCGCTTGTACAGTGTGCATGTGTTGCTATCTGTCTAGGAAGGGACCGTAAGTCTACTGTTTGTTAGATATGACAGACCATGTCTACCCTATGATTTGTTATAGCATCCTTCTTGTAATAAACTAAGAACAGCATTTTCCTTCGTGTCCGGCTGAGTTGTATGGACTTTCTGGGGAAAACCGTTAGGATCTATGGCCAGATCCTTACAACACACAAAGCCTCCATAGACACTGGTGCAGTGAGGGGGAGAAATTCAGGACAGGCCGGGGGGCCTTCATTTTGCACTCGTTCACATCTGACGGAGTGGGGGAGGAAAGGTCAAAGTTCAAGAGGAACAAAGACGTCAGACGGGGAAGAAACATCTGCGTCAAATACATTGCGGGAGAACAGGCCGGAAAGTGTCAAAAACATCATCACAGGGGGGCAGTTTTGGTTTGTTTGGAAAATAAAAATGTTTATTGACACACTGGCACACAGCACACATACAACCTCAACCATCCAACAGAAATCAGAGTCATCCCTTGAACAGTGTGTGGAAAGAGTTGTTAATGACAAATAGTCATAGAAAAAAATCTAGTGCAAAATAAAATTTAAACCAAAACTTTCAGTTTAACATTGTATCATCCCTTCTTTTCTCTCCCTCCAGGTCCTTCCATTTAAAACAGAAAATAAGTAGGAAGTGAAATATAACAGCATTAAATAGAAATCTAAAAAAAACATATCTTCACTTAAACATTCTACTAAAAAGGATTTTATCAAGGCCATCCTCTTCTGTTGCTGACTAGTCTGTACCTGCAAGAGAATATATAGGGGGGGAAAGTTATAAAATCACTTTTTTTTTTAGATTTATTTTGCTTTAGAACTCTGAGAAAGCAGGAAGTAAAGCACACCTGTGCAGCGTCCTTTTTCATTCAAAGTGAAGCCACTTCCACACTGAAAGGCAAAAATAGAGTTATAGCCATTTTTAGAAAAGGTCACACTCAATATCATAAACAGAAACAACAGCTCAAAGCAGAAAGTCATCAGCGATTGGCAATGGCTTCAGTACAGTGCAAATAGAAATGCAGGACTTGGTGGTATTCTGGACTCATGCAGATGTTTCAAATGACAATGTGGACTATGTTTATATGAGAATTCTACCTGCCATTTAGGGGTGTAATTAACAACAAAAAGGAAGTTAGGAACCAAAAAAGGTATTAATCTCAAACCGAACTGATATATTTAGAAGTCTTTCAGGCCTTCAAAGTGCAGTCTCTAAATGTGGCAGTCCATGCATAACACAGTGAGTAGCTAGTACAGCATTTTAATGCAAAGTAACACATAAACATCTACCACAGCCATCAATGACATGCCATATTATTTACTAATTTCCCATACAAAGCAAAATGGCCGATATCAGCACTAAAACTCATGTTGGGACAAAATATCAGAGCAATCCTTGGCCATACACTAGCAGATTTCTGCAATGTTAGACTTTGGAACCCCACCTGATGAAAGCAAGATGGATCAAATACTGTGTGGCCCAGAGCTACTGTAGTTCCCTGCTGCCTACTGGCTTTAGTAACTGTATCAGTAGCTGCATCTCTATCAGGTTTTGCATAAAACATGCCCAAGTGCCCTAAAGAAGAATTTGCTGTGGGAGTACAAGTAGATTTCTTTTTTTGTGGGAGTAACTCGTTATGTAATTAAAGGAGAACCAGCCATTGTGAACGCCCACACATTGTGCTATTCACAGCAATTATAATAGTAATAGTGCAGTAATAGCAGTAATAGGTTCCCACCTGAGGAGGACTGTTCCTCTCTCTCTCTCTCTCCCTCCCTCTCTTGCTCTATTTCTCTCTTTCTCTCTCTCTTTCTCTCTCACTCTTTCACTCACTCACTCATCTCCCTCTGTCTGTCTCTCTCTCTGTCTCTCTCTCTCACACACCACCCCACTCTCTCTCTCACTATTTCTCTCTCATCACCCCCCTCTCTCTCGCTCACTCTATTTCTCTCTCTCTCTGTCACTCACTCAACTCTTTTTCTCTCTCGCTCTATCTCTCTCTCTCTCTAGTGTGTGTGTGTGTGTGTGTGTGTGTGTATGTGTTTGTGTGTACATGTGCGTGTACCTGAGAATCTGAAGTCAGCCTAGACTCCTCTCCATCTCTGGGGTAGGTGATCTCCATGGTGGAGTTTGTATCCTCCTCCTTCAAGGCCCTTGTCATTGACTTGCCATCTGGCCAATAGACTTCCAGGCTGGCAACCTTGTCATTTCCTGTAGACCAATGAGAGTGGCAGGGTTGGTACCAACACAAAACAAAACCCCCCAAAAAAACAACAACAAACTGTAAGTGATGTGCTACTACTGGATTGAAAAACACATTTTTCCCCAGAGTTCAAAACTGAGGAGAGTATTGTTTAAAATGCTGATTAAATTAGACTTCTTAAATTAAAATTCTGCAATGTTTGTGTCCAGTGGGGTATGTACAATTGTGGTTCAGACGCAGGTATCGAGGGTAAGCTTTAGAAACATGGAGTGGTGTCATTTAACAACAACAACAACACCACCAACAACAACAGCAACAACAACAATAATAATACTCTGGTTTTTATTGAGTTAATAATTTATAAAAATATAATTATTATAATGTATATTCAACCTAAGCCTCATTATTTTCCCTGTCCCTTTAACCTTAGCCTCTAGTCTGTTCTCTGGATGCCCTTACCCAAGCCAAAGTGAGCCACGGGCTCCATCTCGCACAGGTAGCCAGAGCCTCCATCGATGATGCGCATGTGTGCTCCGCTCTGCCTGGTGTAGACCACAACCTTGGCCCCACGGGCGAAGGCCCCGTACCGCGTGCGAGGGATGATGCGCAGCCAGTTGTTGGATGAGCCCTTTGGCAGAGAGGGAAGAAGGGAACTCACACACGCATCACTCCACAAGTATAACAGCAACTATTGCAACCATGCAGTTGGCACTGGGTCAAGATCTATTTATTTACTGAAATATTAATTTAAATAGATCAAGGTGTGCTGTGTTACATGATATAATATGTAAAAATATATTTGTGTAGGGGCATTTAATAACTGAAAAGAATATATACCACAATTAAACAATGATTATAATATTATAGAGATAATATTATCTAAACGATCTTAAACTGACAGACCTGTTTGACTTTGAAGACAGATATGGGCTGCTTAGCGCTCTCTCCGTGAGCGATTAACAGGTCTAGCATTCCATCGCCATCAAAGTCAGTTACTGTGGCACCTGTGTGTCGACAAATAATGTTATGCCATTATTATTATTATTATTATTACTACTACTACTACTATTACTACTATTATTATTATTATTATACACATATAAGACCTATACACATATTATTATACACACATAAGACAAGGTCTGTAACCTTGTTAAAAAAGTTTGTTTTAATTTATTTTTTATTGTTAAGCTGTTAGTTTGTTTGTATTGAGCTTCCAAAAGTGTAGAGACTGGAAGTGTGTTTGTGTTCTAACTAACTAACTAATTGGGGTGCTCACCTGTTCCACGGCCCTGTGGTTCTGCTGCATCCCCCACATTCAGCTCCTCAATCCTGGGGTCAGAGGTCGATCTCCTGGTCACTCTGTGAAGCAAAGTGAGGGATATGTTTGATATGGTGAGAAGCTCCCAGTGTTCTGGTGGGTTACATGTCTTTTTTCACATTTATAGTGTGTGTGCAATTAGTTAGTATATGGAGATGTGAGCAAACAATTTAAAACACTACAACAGTGACCCTTAAGATATTATGATTGCTAGTTGTCTTACATTTGGTATTTAAGGTTAGGTAACTCGGGGGCATTCCATTTAATATATGCAGGGGTTTATCCATAAAGAGCGAGTGAAGAAGTAAGTTGTGTTGATGTTATGTTGTTTCGTGGTTTAATTATTCATTTTTTTGTTATTAATCTTCTTGACACAGACTAACTGACTCTGACCTGAAGATTCGGTTGGAAGACGGTCCTCTGTAAGCGATGTTGTTGAAAAAGACCTCCAGTTCCTTGTCGTTGTCGAAATCAGCAGTAATGACGGTGCGAATTGGAGAGGGTGAAGAAAAGGCTTGTGTAGCAATGTTCTGTTAAAAAATATATAAAAGAGAACAAGGAATTACAACACGTACAACTATGTGCATCACTATCCACAGTTTGTTAGGTTTCCTACATGATGCAGAAGCTTCTGTGATCAATTAAATATTATGTCTAATATTATGATACATGTGTCTATCAGCAATAATCATACTAGTTACAATCCCGACTTCTTTTTTTTAGCAGGGAGCTAATACCATTTTCTAAAAAGAGACTGTAGACTAAAAAAATCATATGTAAATAAATAAATAAATAAAAAACAAAACAACAAAATCATACATATACGTTATGTTGGCATTGGCAACGTACCTTAAACTTCTGGTTGCGACCCTGTATGTAGAGGCGGTGAGGACCATTCCAGTTGCCGTAGACGATGTCTGTCCTGCCGTCTCCGTTGAAGTCGGCGAGGGCCACCCCTCTGCCATGCTGCTTGCTGTCATCTACGCCTGCGACAACCCACAAGCACGAGCACACTCAGATGATATGTGCTTGTCAAATAAACCTCTGGTAAACCCTGAAATTTGTCAATTCTTAAAATGATTTTACTTGTAGTTGATAAAAACATTGGCACGGCTCCTATAGGCCTATTTATCATTTACCTGCTTGTCATATGAACCTCTTGGTACCCTGAAATTGGTCAATTCTTAAAATTGTTTTATTTGTAGTTGATTAAAAAATTGGCACAGCTTTGACTACTGTATTTAGCATTTACCTGCTTGCTTGGCGATGTCACTAAATGTCCCATCTCCATTGGTGCGAAACAGGAAGTTGGGGCCGTTCTCGTTGTCACAGAACACATCAGATCCCGACTCACTAACGATTGGCCCAACTACGACACCACGCCCACCTGGATATTACCATAAAAATAAGTTCAGTACATTATACATCATACTTAGACATAACTTTAGTAATGCAAGATTCAGTTAGTGAAGCTTAAATAGTCACTCGGTTCACAGATCTATCTAAATGTCTTTATATAGCTACATGGTGGTCACATCATACATCATACTTAGACAGATGGAGCTTCAGTAATGCAAGATTCAGTAAGGTGAAGCTTGATGAGTCACTTGGTTCAAATTGACAGATCTGTCTAAATGTCTGTATATAGCAATGGTGGTCATACCATTGCTTGCATGGTCATAAACCATGATACCACTGGAAAGGAAACTGAATGAGCTTTAATTTGTATGATTTAATGAGCTTTCATTTGCATGGTTAATGGTGGTCAAATCAATAATTGAGAAGGTATAATCATTTTAAAAGTTTTTTAAATACTGTATACTAGACTCCATGACATCAGCAAGACCAACTACATTTAAAGGGGAACTTCCATTATTTTTATTCATATTTCTGTGTCGCCACTATGGTTGAATGCATTGTGCGTCATTTCTGTGAAAAATTATGTCCTAGATCTCTTGTTTGACGCTGTTTTCTGTAAGCTATAACAGGTCTAGTGGTTGAACGACTGGCTTTTCCGGTGTTCCTCGTGAATATCCATGACGTGTCAATAGGGCACCTCTGATTGGGCAAATTCGCTGTCTTTCGCTCACCTAGCTTCTGTCCACTGTTCTCAATGGATGTGAGCGTGCCATACATGGCTCTGGGCGGGGCTTACGACCTAGTGACGTAGATAAGTTTAGCATGCTCTGATCCGCTCGTTTTGGTTAGCTCGACCCTTCAATGACCAGTAAAACCATGAGGGTCGAATTTCACGTCTTGGAATGCTGTGTGCATATACTGCTTGTTGTGACCCACCACATTGTAAATAGATCTACTAAAACTGTTTTTTGACGGAAGGACCCCTTTAAGAAATAGCATCTTAGATAATATGTTAAACCCCTGTATATCAGTTAGGCAACAGATGTTTGGTATGTCAATTTTCTAATTCAACAAACCAGGATTGAAAATGTGTACTATAGCCCACACTGTATATCAAATTCATATGGATGAGGGCATTGATTATGTGTGAGCTACACTGCCTTACATCTTGTTGTCTTACATACTGTCTTACATTGCTGTTGTCTTGGATGGGATCCTCACACAATGCCACGCACATTGACACAGCGGCTACAGGCTCTCCACTTAGGTGCTCTATTCTTGTAGTTTACATTCTTCTGTCTAATGTCATTGTACAGGCAACTGTTCAATGACAGTAAAAGTCCTAAAGTCCTAAAGTCCTTACCTGTGTATTTGTTGATGCCTGCCTCAGCACCTACGTCCATGAGGGCAATGATGCCTCTACTGAGGTCACTCGCAGCCTCGTCCATCTCGATGAGCGCGTGTGGGCCGACATTACCGCTGGCATAGTTAGCAACATACACAGAGTAGCGCCCTGTGCCCTACAATCAGAAACAAACAAACAAACAAACAAATAAATAAATAAATACACTACAAATGTAATAATTGTACTAATTATCTAACTTTTTACTGTCACTGTTGACTTATTGTGCACATTAATAATAATAATAATAATAATAATAATAATAATAATAATAATAATAATAATCATAATCATAATCATAATAATAAATACATAAATAAATAGAGGTCTTCCGGAGTTGAAAATATGTCAATCAAAAAAAAGTAGGTTTAGCCTAAACTATGGTCAGGCAAAGTTAGAAATGGTTGACCACACTAAATAAATAATTGCTAACCAATGGCTTAATAGTTGGTCTCACCTTTCTGTCCACACATGCCACAGATCTTCCCGCCATCTTGTTGGCCACCCCTCTATGCTGGTTGTGGTCGTCACTCAGGAGGTCCTCAAAGCGGCCATTGCGGAACTTAAAGAGCTTGTCAGAGTAGGTTGCCTGTCCTTTGGTGGGAACATTAAGATGAGTTTTTCTTTTCATGCATAATGCATAAGGAGCCACAAATACCAACTCTGTCTTCTGGTTAACATGCAATTAGTGTACAGCATCATGGTACTGCATGAGTGTGTGTGTGTTACATTACATTACAGTTAGCAGACTCTTTTATTCAAAGCGACTTACAAAAGAAGGGCATAATAAGCTAACAGAGGTGTAGAGGAACACATAGTAAACAGGCTACACACATACACACTAGAAGCTACATGTGCCTTAAGTATAAGTTTCCCGGAGCAGGGACATTTCAGACGCACACGCCCTCTACACATGCAGACTTATACAAACACGAGGGACACCTGTGTGTGTGTGTGTGTGTGTGTGTGTGTGTGTGTGTGTGTGTGTGTGTGTGTGTGTGTGTGTTGTGAGTATGTTTGTGTGTGTGTGTGTGCACATTGTGAGCATGGTGAAGTGTCTATATGCATGTGTCATTGTGTGTCCTACCTGAGAATGCACTGTTGGTGTTGAGGAAGTAGATCTCCTCTCTTCCGTCCCCGTCAACATCACATGCTGTCACTCCGATGGCGTTGCCCTGGGGGTCCCTCAGCGCGAAGAAGGGTGAGCTGCGGTCATCCACTGCAATGTTCACAAGTTTCTTCTGGCTCTGATCATACTTCAGTACAAGGTTGGGGCCATTGTATCTGCATGTGTGCAATACAAAGAGAAAATACACACAAAGAATTATTTTTTCCCATATGATTCCCATATTATTTTCCCCCATATGATTCAAACCAGTGATTTGGCTTCAGACGCTACAATCTAAGTACTATATATTTGTTCCAGTCGGTCACTACATCAGCTAATTCAAACTAGCACAGCTCTTCAGCCAGGTAGAAGAGTTCATTATTGAAATAATTTCTATTACGTGCACAGGTGGAACCATTTGATTTGGAATATCAGCTACTAGATTGGTGTCTAAATCCAGGTTTCTGGTCATTCTGATTCGATGAAAAAAACACAGATTTTTAATGTAACTTATTGTTTACTTTAGTTTCCATGCATCTCACCTGGCTTTAAAAAAAAAAAAACTTACCCAGCAACCACTACCTCCAGGTCTCCATCACCATCCACATCTGTCACTGCCATCCCATAATTGAGCTGTGTCGGGTTATGGACTGCATCAGGGGGCAGCACTCTGTCCGTAACCACGGAGAACATGGATTCATGGGAGGCTCGGCCGAGCTGAAAGCTCAGATAGAGAAGGAACAACCAGAGTGTCTCCATCCTTTCAATATGCATAACAGAAAAAGATGGTTAGTCAGGATGGGAAAGTAGTTCATAAGTTCATAAGCATAAGTGTTATCATTGCGTTTATCATTCAAAATACATGACAAAACAAATGTAGTTGAATATAGACATCTCAGTGTAGAAACTATCAACATTTTCCTTGCAATTGGCAAAATTACATATCCACTAAACATTTAATGTTGATGCATCGCAAGGACAAACTTCAGAAATACTATCTGAAGAGACCAACATATTTTGTAGACTATACCAAACAACGTGGATATGTCACAAAACAATCGTCCTGTAGGCTATTCCCCAATTAGAATATCCACATTTTTAAAATAGCACACACTGGTATAGCCTGCATTGCTTTAGTTCTAGGCATGGTATCTACACCTGTTTATCATTTAATTCGGTTGTAAAGGCATTCATTTACTCACCTTAACAGAATACTGATGTTTCTCTCTGAGTAAGAAACTCCTTTATATTTATATCGAATATCTTCTCTTACACAACTAGAGATATAAGGGTTTACGCAAGTGGTTGTGTAAGGCAATAGCCAATCACAGAGAACATCATTGAATATTCAATGCATCACCAATCAACATCTAAGCAGTATAGAAAGGGGCGTGAACACGATTTGTTTCGCATGCTACACGTGAAAAAATACACCCTTTTTCAAATTTAATATTTTATAAATGGGTTGATAATGATGTGGTTATAATGTTGTTAAAAACACACACACACACAAATTGCTGGCTTAATTTAGGCCACACGAAAGAAATAATTTACGAACAGAAATAGCTAAGCTTACACTTCACAATCTATCATATTAACTATCATGCATTTGTTTTAACATCTAACATCAGTAATTGCATTTCTATACGTTTTTAAATACAAAACAACTAAACAATCTGTTAAAAAAGGCCGGTTTTAGGGACTAAAGAACTACCATTCCCAGAACGCAACGCGGCTTAATGACGTACTCAACAGTTTCCAAGACTAACATCCGGCTGTGTGTGTCACCCTTCAAACGAGTGCGTAAATAATATTTTTGTTTGTCTTTACTGTTGCGTGGACGAACTCCGCTGCAAGGTGAACATTTATTAGGGTACCATTAGCCCACAGTGTGTTATACAACCCGTAAGTGTTACATGAAATCCTCTTGTTTTGCATTACATGGTATAACTAGCGAAGCTGTTCAGCTATTTTAAGATTTAACGTTAGCTAGCTAGCCAGTCAGCTTCACTATCTCAACTATTAACTTGTTAGACTGACCACATGGATATTGTGTGAGACTTTGAATTTTTGTCTTCTTTCAGTCCGCTTCGTTCTTCCTAATCGTTCAAGGTGCGGAAGATTATGAGCATGATATGTTTGTAGACTTGGCTGTAAGCTGGTTAGTGTCCTGAACACACCAGTTAGCAAGACTTACACAAGACGTGTTTTGGCAGGTTAGCTACTTCAGAACGTGCAAACAGTCACTGGTGCAAACCAAAACAGTCCACACATATCCTGTGCACACTTGTTCATAGACCTAACCAAGTGAGGCTGAGCTGTCATATTGTGTATGGTTGTTCATTGTACATCTCTTCACTCTTCTATTCAGCAGGTAACCTTGCTGAAAATGGCTGATCAAGAACAGCAAGGAGACTGCAAACCATCAGGGCCACCACAGCGCACCAAAAAGCCAGACCAGGCTCTGTACGTCCCCAAAAGTAAACAGAAGGATGGTGGTGGTGGTGGTGGTGGGCAGGCAGGGGATGCCCAGGGACCCAACCGCAACCCCAAGCACAACCCTCACACACCTGGAGACAAGAAGGGCAGGCCCAGACCCAAGTACACAGACAAGGCCTGGAAGAATAACGCCAAGAACAAGAAGGAGAAAGGGGGAGGCAAGACACCAAAGACGGATGAGTCGCCAGTAACCGAAGGAGACCCTGCTGTCGGTGTCCAAAACGGTGACTGCAAAGATGGGGAGACGGAACGAGTGAACACAGAGAAAGAGGGTGAGAAACAGGAGGAGCAGCAGACGACGGAAGAAAAGAGCAACGATGATGGTGAAAGGGAAGGATTGTCTGACAGGTTGACGACGTCTGACACGAAAACTTCAGATGCGGACGAGGTCGCGAAAAATGAGGAAGAGCAAGAGAGCTGGGACACGTTGTTCGATGATGACGGGGAATGTCTGGATCCTCATTTGCTGGAGGAGGTTTTGCAACTCTCTGTTTTGACAATACTTTTACTGGACTGAATACTGCCTATTTGGGCTGGATGTTTATTTGGTTGTGGTGAGGTGCCTTAGACAGACTAGCTGTGCTGGATGTAGAGCAACTAGGAATGAATCACCATAGTGAAATGAGACAGCTGTACAATATGTCAGTTTTGCAGTAGATTTAAAAGACACCCAAAGAAGGACAAGGGCCTGAAAGCTTGCAGATTTAAGTAAATGTTTTTGCAGAACTTCAGGTTTGGGGAATCCATTGTCTCTTTGTAGAACATGTCAGTTGTACCATGATATTAAAATGTCTCTACAACCTCTTCCCTTTGTAGATTGCTGAGAAGTCGGGACACAAGAAAGAGTCAAGACAAGAAAAACAGTTTAACTACTACGACTGGTCGCCAGAAGGAGAAGACATCGAGCTTCGGGACGACGAGCTGTCACACATCGTGGAGATCTACGACTTCCCGACCGAGTTTAAAACCGAGGACCTGATCCGCGCTTTCCACTCCTATCAGTAAGTCCCGCAGGCATGGAGTCCCATGTGGTGAAACAACTCAGATCAAGTTAATTTATGCTTCTATCTATATTTCTATCTATCTGTATATTATATATATATTACTACCTATCTATATATTATATATATATATATATATTACTAATCTTTGGCAGAATAGTAAAGAATTTTATAGAAAATAATACAATAGACTAGAACAAAATAGAATAGAATAAAATGATAACAATGAATATTGCTCATAAGAGTGGAAAATCACCTTTGGCTCACCAACACAGAACAGCACACTTAAACAGAAGAAAATGACCCTGTAATTTTCCGCAAATAGACAGGCTGTGCAGATTACGTGTGTCTCGAGGATTCCCACATGTCCTAGTTCAAGTTTGTTCTGTTGTGTGTGTGTGTGTGTGTGTGTGTGTGTGTCTAGGCTAAAAAGAAAACAGGTTATTAATATTGTCAGTTGTTAATTAACCGTAAATGTATAGGTTCTGTTATAGGTGAGAACACCACTCCTGCTTAATCTGTAGCTGAAGACTAGACTGTTAGTCAACCTTTTTTAATGAAGGCAACTCAGGAGACCCAGAATGTCATCATCCATGCAATTTTCTGTTTTGGTCAGAGGATTCCTACGTACATGGCGTCTAAGTGGGTTGTGCTGTGTTGCATGTTTTGTCTCCAGACAGAGGGGCTTTGACATTCAGTGGGTGGACGACACGCACGCACTGGGCCTTTTCTCCAGCCCTATAGCAGGTAAGAGACAAGAAGCCAGTCTCAGGACATTACATCACATCACATTTTACAAGACTGTGCAGTTAACTTAGTACAATAAGTACCTTCTAAGAACTTTTTTTAGCTATTAGATGACTGGTTTACAATGAGTGCCCTAGGAATTGACCTCAACTCAACATTGTGCTTCTTTCTTTCTTTCTTTTTTTTTTGCTTGTTTTTGTTGTCGTTTTTGAACACCATGCCATTCCTAAATTAATAAATTTTCCAAAACAAGAGTCCCAGACTGAGAGGCCTAATTGGAATGGATGCGTGTTTATGGGGCTTTTCCTTCAAAAATTGCGCAGACCCCCCCACACACGGACAGATTAAGCTATATACAGCTCTCTTTATGGCCAGCCTGTAGTTTTTTTAGGTTGTGTCTGATGACAATTATGAAAATCAAAATGTAATACCTGCGTGTTTCGGTTTCAGCCTGTGTTATTATATATAGCCTAGTCGTGGTCTAAAATTTGAGTAGCACTCAAGGCCAACACGTTTTCTGCCCACTCTCATTCATCATAATTGCGTTTTGGAGCCGTGTTCTCTTGTGTTTTTGGAATCCTCCTGGCAGCCTTCTCGGCTCTTTTAATTGGCTTTTTTTCTCCCCTTAATGAATGTTTATTTGCTGCATTGTTTTAAATATAAGGATCCATGTTGGGGATTTTGGGGGTGGGGGGAGGGGGCTCTACAATTTGCTGACAAGGAGTTAGTTAGACCGCATGTTTACGTTAACTGGTCACACTTCTCGGGGCCTCCACTTGGCTGTTTACATGCATCATGGGTAATGTATGCCAGAATACATTGCCAGCATCTTGGTGGTCTGGTCTTGGTGTACCCCTACTTGTCTCTGGGTTATCTGCTAATTGCAGACTCGTCTGTGCAGTGAGACAAATAGCAATAACATGGGAAAGTAAACTGAGCGTATAGTTTGTGTATATGGTACATGATCAAGACAAGCCAGCGAAACCATGTGGGCTAGAGGGTAACAGTAGTGAAAATCACCTAAGCCAACATGATGATGATGTGTAGAGCATCAAAAAAAAAGCAGAATTAAAGTGTAATCATTCACGCATCGTTTCTTCGGTACATTAGGGATCTGTTTGTGTTTGTGACGCATTGAAAATGCGCTGTATAGAAATAGTGTTTGACAAATAGGACCTCATGTGTTTTTTGTTAAATCCAAGAGCAAACTTGTATACAGCAAACTCTCAGTCATGTACTATTTGGATTTGATTGTGAAGCGATTTGGGAGTAACCACTCTCATTTTTCCTTACATTTACACTTACTTCCTCACATTCTGACAATCTTGCCAGGGTCAGTTATTCAGTTGAAATCCATGTAAAAAGGACGGACTATTCCATCAGATATTAGAGCGAGACAGAGAGGCAGACAGAGAGAGAGAAAAACAGACAGAGATCGATCACAAGCTGAGAAATTGACTTGTAGTTACAATATGACATCTACGGACAGAGACATAAAAAAAACACAACGAGGAAAAGAGCACAACTAAGGCATACAATACAAAAAATATACAATATGTATATCCAGTATACAAAATGGAGACGCATGTGCTTAAGAGACACAACATCTTTTTTTTTTTTAATGACTGCAACAAACTTCCTCTGTCACCAGCTCGGGATGCCCTAACGACGCGACACCCTATGCTGAAAGTGAGGCCCCTCTCCAAAGCGTCAGCCGTCACCAAAGCCAAAGCACGCAGCTGCTCAGGTACTGTTGTTTACATGTACAATAATAAAGGTGGTCGGAAGTAGAAGTATTGTTTGTGCCTATGTCTAAGCTTCGGTGTGTAATGCCAAAACAGACAGTACAATTACATGGAGGGTAGAGAACGCATACATTAAATGATTGGTTAAATGATTTTATAGATCTGTATTGGATAGTCAAAAGAGCTAAGCTGTAAGCAACTGAACTTCTGTTGGTAGCTTGAAGACGTTTCAACTTTCATCCAGAAGGCTTTTTCAGATCTCTGTTGCTTACAACTTAGCTTTTTTGACTATCCAATACAGATCTATGAAATCATGACCTGGATGAATGAGAATCTTCACAGACATCTGTATTGGATAAATAAGCCGAAAACGATACAGGCCACACAGAACCTTCGGAAACAAACGTTTCGGGTCTTAGCCCATCATTCGCGTTTCCAGTTTGAAAGTCGGTGTTCATCTCTGCTCTGCCCGTCTCCATCTCAATTTCCATATCCATCTCCGTCTCCATCTCTCCATCTTTATCTCTATTTGTATCTCTCTCTACTCTATCTCTCCATCTCTATCTCTCTGTCTATCTCTATCTCTATCTCCATCTCCCAATGTCTGTCTCTATCTGAATCTCCATCTGAATCTCCATCTGAATCTCCATCTGTATCTCCATCTGTATCTCTATCTGAATCTCCATCTCCAGACTACCTGCTGCCGGCTAAGGAGCGCCCCCAGACGAGTGCGGCCCTGGCTCGGAGGCTGGTGATCGGGGCGCTGGGCGTGCGGAGCCCCCAGCCGCGAGAGGAGCGCGAGGCGGAGAAGAAGAAGCTGAAGGAGGCCAGAGGTGAGGGACTGCAATGGTTAGACTATGCTGGCGTCTGCCAATGTCAAACTCACGCAGCACACAGTACTGCCCTACAAAGGCAAAGTGCAGTAACTACCTGAACATAGATAGGTAGTTGGTAGTAAGAGTCCATGCCAAACCAACTTAACTAACCATTTCACAGCACAGTTTCGGTAGCCAGTCTAAAGAGGAAAATGGATGACCAAAAATTACCCAGGTCAAAAGTTCACAACTATTTCCACAGTACGGTTCATAAGACAATAGAGAGGAATTTAGCATTCACTTGCATTCAATTTAGCAAACACTGTTTTTGAAACGCATCAACACGGTGAGGTGCGTGCGTGCGTGCGTGCGTGCGTGTGTGTGTGTGGAGTGTGTGGATAAGTTGGTTAATGATTGAACTGGAACAACCGCAACAAGAGGTTGAAACACAGAAATAACTTTTATTAACCCCACAGTAAATTGGACCAAAAACTTTAAACTCTGGGTAATATGATCAGAGACAAGGCAACAGCCTTTGGTTTCCAAAATAATGTCACAAGCCAGTGGTCAAAATACAATATGCAAAAACATGCAAACAACTGAAGTGTAAGTGACACCAGACAGGCTTAGGGTTTTTCTAAAAAATTAACAAAAAGGATTACCTGCACACTGTTACTGATGCTCCCAGTGATTTTATTTTACAGACAACGTTTCAACCTTTACGGTCTTCGTCAGGTCAGCTTTTTTTTTTGACCTGACGAAGACCATAAAGATCAAAACGTTGTCTGTAAAATAAAATCACTGGGAGCATCAGTAGCAGTGTGCGGGTAATCCTTTTTGTTAATTTGTCTAACTTTTTTACCCTGCACCTGCAGAGTTTTTGGATGTGCGCATACTCTCAACTTCAACTTCCTTAGGCTTTTTTTTTTAAAAACATGTAATTGTAATGACCTAATACTTAATTACATTTTATCAGCTTTCAGAAACCCCGCCCCAATCAAAACAAAAAAAGTAGAAAATCCAAATGCAGAATCCAAATGCTCATGTTCCTTTAGTTTCTCGCACCGCTCTGTTTGGCTTGTCACTGCCCCTCTGGTGGTCATTGTGTGTAATTACGAACCAGTCCGTGATTTTCCATCTCCTGTCTCCTCTCTCTCCTCTCTCCTCTCTCCAGACCAGAAGCGTCTAGCGGCACAGCAGAGGGAGGACGCCTGGGAAGGGAAGTGAGCTGGCGTGATGTGACGTCAACAGGAAGTGACATAACGTGGTGGTGCGGTGTATAGTCCCCTAGTCCTTAGCGCCCCCCCTTCTTTCGCCCCACTTCCATCAAATCCCACCACACCCTACTCTTCTGTTCTTCACCCTACCCTATCCATTACCCCCCCACCCCCCCCACACACCCCTTCCTAAAAAGCTCAGTGAAGCCTCAGGCATGCAACGTGGTGTGGTCCACCACCCCCCCCCCCCCCCCCCCAGTGCTCTCTGTCTCTCTCCCTTCCTCCTCCATGGAACCCTGCCCTACCTCACATTACCCTCTCCTCCTTTTAAGGAGCCCCTTAGAAAAGACGCCTCACACACTCACCACACTCTTGGGGGCAAACTGGTGGGAAAAAATCCCAGAAGCCCCCCCCCCCCCATTTCACCTCATCCCAGTCTCTCCCATAGACAGTAAAGATCGCCTCATTAACAAACTGAAGGGATGTCATTGTGATGCCATCTGCTTCCGTAGAATAAGACATACTGTACCTTCAGAACCAATGACCAGAGTCAATGGATGGTGCACAGGGTTTTTTTTTCTTAGTGAGTCTGTTTTTAAATGACTATGTAATTCTCTTACTGTACTACATTGGTATAGGCACTGAACAGGCGTAGAAGATGAGGATGAGATGCCTGAAGATGCATTTGTAGAGATGGAGAAAATGTGTTTTTCATTTTTTTTTTATGTCATGTAACGCTTACTATACATTGATAATTTATAATGTGTTATTAGCTATGAACCGCAGTGTTGCTGCCTGTACTAAAGTTCTCTCTTTCCTACTCTCACTCTCTGCATAAATGTAACATTTGTCATGTTGACAAGGGCTACAAATCAGGTTCATTTGGGGCAGTAGTGCTCATCATTAATCTGTGTTAATCTGTGTGTGTGTGATTTAATATTGCAAGTCGTTCTCACATAATTCAGGGCACAAGTAAACAACAAAAACTGTTCCTTGAACATCCTTGACAGTCTTACATGTGGCTTTTGAACTTCATGAAGATATCACAAAATGAATTTTACTTTTTTTGGCAAGATAATTTTCCGTCATAAAAAAGCCTCATTATTTTGAGCACGTCATGCTAGTTCACATAATCGCTACACCATTCAGTAATTACTAACACACAGCAGACATTATAATATCTAGGGGAGGTCAAAGAAGAGATGTGAAAGGCATGGGGTAGCTACTAAAAAGCTAATCTATTGTGGCTAAATTGTGGTTTTGTTTTGTTTTTTTGTTTTTTTCCCCCCCATCACAGGCCTGTCACAGTAGTTTTTTTTAATATGTACTGTATATATAAAGATTTCAATTTCTTTTTAATTTCATACTCCAAAGGGTGTTGAATATCAAAGCAATTTTTTTTACAGGAGCCAAAAAATATGGTAACAAATGCCACACCAAAAATATTGAAATGTATTTTTTTTTTTTTTTTTTAATTTTAACAATTTCTGTATTTGTCTAATGTGAGCTCATTAAAAACAAAACACTGAACAAAAAAATATTTTGAGATGATTTTGGTTTTCTCTTAACCGAGTGATTAAATTTCATTCACTCACTCACACACTGTGGTTTGACAGTAGGTAGTATTTCTACTGATGATTGTGGTGGAATGACATGGTACCAGAGTACCAACATCATCACCTGTGGTGGACACCTCCAGCTTCCAGCAGTGAAAGTCCTGCCATATTGGTTTTGCCTGAGCAGATAACAGTTTAATAATGTATTTGTACTAATTCAGAATTGGTCCTGGCTGTCAAAAGACTTCTTCATTTTTTCCACTTCTCCAGCGGCAGCCAATCAAATCGTACTACACAAACTGAACAAGCAGTAAGAATTAGCTGGGTTTTCTGAATGGCTTTACATTACATTACACTTAGCAGATGCTTTTATCCAGAGTGACTTACAAAAAGTAACAAATGTGTGGCATTGCCCTTTACTCTCTGAAGGCCAATTTCCCACAGTAAAAATGGGCATGGTCACAATGTGCAGTAACTGAGAAAATGCAATTTAGAACTTTTTTTAAATTTGATTTCTGAAGTAAATGCCATTTTAAAATTTCAACGCAACTACACTATAGGGGGAGTAGTTTGAAAAAATGTGATTTTGTGACTATGCCCGTGTTTCCCGTGGACTCAACGGTGTCGCATGGCGTTCTGTAGCAGAGGCTCTGCACCAAGCACCATGTATTTACCTGTAACGTGTAACCTGTATCTCAAAAGATAAATTAATTACAAAAGGGTCAGGTTGGTTTTAGATTTATTATTCATCATTTCTTCTAAATACTTTTAAATTCAGTTCCTCAGCATGGAAATGGGATCTCTGATAACATTCCTTTTCAAAAAAAAAAAAAAAAAAAAAAAACGCATTTACAGTCAGTCAAAAAAAAAGCAATTCTAAATAATAATAAAATTGGCATCAATAACCCTGTACAGCCCCCTTATATTCACATCCACATAGCAATTTCCATACAGAGATTATTTTCCAGTGTTAAAAAAAAATTAACAATAATAATAATAATAATAAAAAACAACTCCAGTGGTAAAAACAAATAAATTAAAAACAAAACTAAATTGGCATCCCACTCCCATCATCTCGTACAGTATTAACATACCAAAAAAAGTGGCAAATCCTTTGTTTTGTTTTTTGTTTTGTTTTTTCTCAGACTGGAATACTGTGATCTGTGTTAAAGCATAACAATAGACTTTGTTAATAGTAATTTACAAGTATTTATAGAGTCCACACAAGACCGCTGTGTGGAGAAGTAGTGGTACTCCCGTCCGGTTTGACATAAATTAGTTATTTATAAAGTTGAAAGAAGGGTAATTTAGAGTCCTGTACACGTGTGTGTATGTATGTAATGAAATTCGAGCCCACAGACTCCCAAGTCCTGAGTCGACTTCTGACGTTGTGCCCGTGGGCCTGTGCAACTTCCGTTAAAAAGGCATCCTCCCTTTCTTGGAGGGATTAAAAGCAAGGGTGGCCTTTGAGCCCCAACACAAAACAGGGAAACACAAACACAAAGTTGACAGATCAGGGGATGCAAGTATCATCGCGCAATGGGATGTACATATATCGCACATATACACACCATGAAACATTTGTACAAACAAAAGGAATTGTCTTTCTAAAATGGTCCACAGTTTGGTACCATCTGCACAACTAACCTAATACACACACACTTCTCTCTCTCTCTTTCTCTCTCACACACACATTCATGCACACAGTCTCTCTCTTTCTCACACACACACACACACACACACACACACACACACACACACAACACACAAATATGGCCCCTTCCTCTTTCCCTCCATGACTCTACACCAGACTCACCCTATATCCTTTGCATGCATATCATTCCTTTGTCCTTTCACCTCCCCTACCTCCTACGCCTGTTCACAATCATAACTGCCCTACATTTCCACCATCTCCCAAAACCCCACTCAGTATCTCCCATCAAACAGCATCTCTGTTTTCCCCCCCCCTACATCTAGATGTTCATGTTCAACTCATCCCCTACTTTACATCCTCTGCTAGTCATTCCCCATCACTACTACTGCTACTGCTGCTACTAGATCACATCTCCTTCTTTTCTTCCCTTCTGTTATCTCCATCGACTCCACCCGTTCTGCTAGTGGACTATCTGAGCCTTTCTCCTTACGTTGCCACATTACCGTACCTGCCATTTCTCTCTGTTGGCAAAGAAGTGACACACCATACATTTATACTGTACCATCATGTGACCACCACATGACACGACAGAACTTTTTTACTTTTTAAATGCCCTTTCATCTCAGCCACACAAAATAAAATTGGTAATTATACGTTAATTAAACGTTTTTGTTTTTTTTTTCCTTTTAAAAAAAATTGAATCTCCTTACATCCCTTATATCCTCACAATGTGGGAAAATAAATTAAGACATAACATGCAGATGAGATAGGTTTTTTAGCCTGCACACACACACACACACACACAAACATACACACTTCCCTCCACATGCCCTCCCTTTTTTGTACACAACTGCTTCTTCTCTGGGCTGGTGGAATGAGAGGATTTAATAAGTTAGTTTGTTCATGTCTTGGTGCCGACCATGGTGCCATCACATCAAACAGTCCATCTGCAGTCTTACTTGGCAAACACACTTAGTCAGATAAGAAAACTGTACACACTTACTTTTACACACACACACACACACACACACACCACACGCACACGCGCACACGCGCACACGCGCACACACACTTACACACACTTCCCTTAGTTAAATCAGTCTCAGGAGCACGCTCTCTGTATATATCCACACGGGTCGGGTCAGGAGTAAGGGGGCTTGTTGATTCTTTGGTTCTCCATCTGCTCTGCTCTTGTGTGTCCAAAGGGAGGCTGGGCCACCAAGATGATGGGGGGGGGGTGGGGGTGGAGTGGTGGAGGCCTGGGCTCTCCCTTCCTCCCTCCTCCCCTCCCCTCCCTCCGTACCCCAAGCTCTGACCCTTGACCTCCGACCTTTCAGCACCTTGGGTACTAACAGTACTGTAGGTGAAGCGACCTCAGCAGTCTGACACCTCAGAGCAGGAGTCACCGGCGGTCTTCCTGCGGTGGCGCACGGTCTTCTCCTCGTCCTGGGACACGTCCTGCATGGAGGGGATGGAGAACAAAGATATCAGTTATGGATGGATGGATGGAAGGGGGAGAGAGAAAGAGAGAGAGAGATAGAGAGAAAGACAGACAGACAGACAGACAGACACCGACAGAGAGACAGAGACAGAGACACAGACAGATAAAAACACAGACGCAAACACAGACACAGAGACAGTCAGACACAGAGACAGTCAGACACAGAGACACAGACAGACAGAGACACAGACAGACAGAGACACAGACAGACAGAGACACAGACAGACTTGAATCATCCCAAAGACAAATGTTCAGGCAGTCTTAAAACCCAAAATCCAAGCCATACAGCAAACACAGGCACACAAGCCTCTGTACTAAGTTACTGAACAGTAGGAACAAACAGTAATGTATAATCATGCACACACTGCACTGCACTGCACTAGGTGAACAAATCTAATTAGACAATACTAACTGGACTGGATTTACAGTATGTCACAAAAGTGAACACACCCCTTACATTTTTGTACATTTTTTAATTATATCTTTCCATGTCTGAAGATATAACACTTTGATACAAATGTAAAGTAGGTGTAAGCTGTACACTGCCTACTTTACATTGTAAAAGTGTTATATCTTTAGACTTCTCCCATGGAAAGATATAATAAAAAAAAGTAAAAAAATGTTAGGGGCGTACTCACTTTTGTGACATGTATATACTGCTTGCTCGCACTCAGCATACTAACCCAAAACGCTTTGCAAGTTAATGCCTCACATTTACCTATTTACACACTCACTCATTAACCGGTGGTGGTAGGCTGCCGTGCAAGGTTGCCAACCAGAACTTATTGGAAATAGTAACCCGAGTGGCACAACTGAGTAAAATCACATGCAGACTTCGATGTTTATATTATTATTATGTTTGGCATCATATCTTCCTGTCTTGTTTATAAGATGTTTAATGTTCACTGTGGGCTTAGGGAGCATTGCAATTTCAAATTCTGTGTGGGCGACCTGTACATATGGTCTTTGACAATAAAGCAGACTTAAAAAAAAACAGCATTTTTCTGAACTTCAGTCACTCAACTACAGCCAACAATGCACACATTAAGAATCACACAGGTGTCACACACACTTGAGCCAGAGGAAACAATACACACACATTAAGAAGGTTCCTAGGACAAACAGCCTTCCTAATATGCACCCATACTACATTCACTGTGCAACAGTAGTTATATTAGTAGTAGTAGTAGTAGTAGTAATAGAAGTAGTAGTAGTAGTAGTAGTAGTAATATAATGTTCACTGGTCTTCTTCAAACAAGCACACTTTGACCTTGTCAGGAGGACCCTGGAGAGGGACAAGTGCCCCTTAGACTGCTGGTCCACTCCTTTTGCATCCTCAGTCACTGCTGTCCCACTATGGGATAGGGGTTTGAGAGGGAATAAGGGACTGTTGCAAGTGGAGCTAGATAAACTAGTGCATGATGCTTATTTCCTCACATGAGTTATTGTGTGTGTGTGTGTGTGTGTGTGTATTTGTACTGTATGCGTGTGTAGGTGTTTGTGCACGTGTATGCATGTGTATGTGCATATATGAGTGCGTAGGAGTGTGTGTGTGTGTGTATTTCCACTGTATGCATGTGTGTGCGTGTGTGTAGCCGTTTGTGCACGTGTATGCATGTGTGTGTGTGTGTGTGCATATATGCGTGTATGTAGGTGTTTGTGTGTGTGTCTGTGTGTGTGTGTAGGTGTGTGCGTGTGTGTGTGTGCATGTGTGCGTGTGTGTGAGACCCTACCGCCTGGAAGACTCCGTTGGGACCCCAGTCTCCAGGCGAGTGGTCGTCCCCTTCATCAGCTTCGTCCTCCTCTTCCTCGCCCTCTTCCTCCCGTACCGTGTCCATGCCGTCCTCCTCGTACTCTGTCAGACAGTCCGATTCCTCCGCTGCTTAAAAAAAAATAGATCACAGATAAACCACCCATATTTAGTTAAAGTACGACCAAAATGTTGCTTTCCGTTTGCTCTGTAATTCCTTTGCAGTACACTGGGTGGCGCATGTCTGTAATTGGGGGTGCAGGTTTATGCATGTTGGTAGGAAACTGCATGTTGTTGGTAGGTGTCCCTGAAAAGGGGGCAAAGGGGGCGCTACGCTACGCTACATGCTAACGCCAAAAGAACAGTCTGTAAATGTAATTAATTGTTCAATTTGTTATTATGGTTAACTCCAGTTCCAAATATGTCTGGATGCCTCATGTGATTTTTTTAATCGCTTAGAATGAAAGGTGTGTCTTAAACAATTTCAATAAACAAAAAATTGTCACACTATAAGCTTGCAGACAGAACATGTGCACAGATTTTAGTGAAAGACCTTTGTCAGGGTGATTTCCTCTGTGCAGATTTTTTCTTCTTTACTAAAGTTATTTCCATTAATCCAGCACCTAACAAGGTTTAGATGAGCAGGCTTTTGTTGACCATTTCCTCTTTGCAAACCAGTAAGAAGATATATGAGGACCAAATGAAAAACAATTATGAGTCCAAATCCATGTTCAAGACTGACCATCAGCAGCTACAAAGCCCTGGACTGGCTCAATCCGGGAGACGATCTCAGCCAGTCA
>CM059281.1:16366747-16413533 GCA_030347295.1 Setipinna tenuifilis | reverse complement strand
CTCTAGTTACAATCCCGACTTCTTTTTTTTTAGCAGGGAGCTAATACCATTTTCTAAAAAGAGACTGTAGACTAAAAAAATCATATGTAAATAAATAAATAAAAAAAAACAAAACAACAAAATCATACATATACGTTATGTTGGCATTGGCAACGTACCTTAAACTTCTGGTTGCGACCCTGTATGTAGAGGCGGTGAGGACCATTCCAGTTGCCGTAGACGATGTCTGTCCTGCCGTCTCCGTTGAAGTCGGCGAGGGCCACCCCTCTGCCATGCTGCTTGCTGTCATCTACGCCTGCGACAACCCACAAGCACGAGCACACTCAGATGATATGTGCTTGTCAAATAAACCTCTGGTAAACCCTGAAATTTGTCAATTCTTAAAATGATTTTACTTGTAGTTGATAAAAACATTGGCACGGCTCCTATAGGCCTATTTATCATTTACCTGCTTGTCATATGAACCTCTTGGTACCCTGAAATTGGTCAATTCTTAAAATTGTTTTATTTGTAGTTGATTAAAAAATTGGCACAGCTTTGACTACTGTATTTAGCATTTACCTGCTTGCTTGGCGATGTCACTAAATGTCCCATCTCCATTGGTGCGAAACAGGAAGTTGGGGCCGTTCTCGTTGTCACAGAACACATCAGATCCCGACTCACTAACGATTGGCCCAACTACGACACCACGCCCACCTGGATATTACCATAAAAATAAGTTCAGTACATTATACATCATACTTAGACATAACTTTAGTAATGCAAGATTCAGTTAGTGAAGCTTAAATAGTCACTCGGTTCACAGATCTATCTAAATGTCTTTATATAGCTACATGGTGGTCACATCATACATCATACTTAGACAGATGGAGCTTCAGTAATGCAAGATTCAGTAAGGTGAAGCTTGATGAGTCACTTGGTTCAAATTGACAGATCTGTCTAAATGTCTGTATATAGCAATGGTGGTCATACCATTGCTTGCATGGTCATAAACCATGATACCACTGGAAAGGAAACTGAATGAGCTTTAATTTGTATGATTTAATGAGCTTTCATTTGCATGGTTAATGGTGGTCAAATCAATAATTGAGAAGGTATAATCATTTTAAAAGTTTTTTAAATACTGTATACTAGACTCCATGACATCAGCAAGACCAACTACATTTAAAGGGGAACTTCCATTATTTTTATTCATATTTCTGTGTCGCCACTATGGTTGAATGCATTGTGCGTCATTTCTGTGAAAAATTATGTCCTAGATCTCTTGTTTGACGCTGTTTTCTGTAAGCTATAACAGGTCTAGTGGTTGAACGACTGGCTTTTCCGGTGTTCCTCGTGAATATCCATGACGTGTCAATAGGGCACCTCTGATTGGGCAAATTCGCTGTCTTTCGCTCACCTAGCTTCTGTCCACTGTTCTCAATGGATGTGAGCGTGCCATACATGGCTCTGGGCGGGGCTTACGACCTAGTGACGTAGATAAGTTTAGCATGCTCTGATCCGCTCGTTTTGGTTAGCTCGACCCTTCAATGACCAGTAAAACCATGAGGGTCGAATTTCACGTCTTGGAATGCTGTGTGCATATACTGCTTGTTGTGACCCACCACATTGTAAATAGATCTACTAAAACTGTTTTTTGACGGAAGGACCCCTTTAAGAAATAGCATCTTAGATAATATGTTAAACCCCTGTATATCAGTTAGGCAACAGATGTTTGGTATGTCAATTTTCTAATTCAACAAACCAGGATTGAAAATGTGTACTATAGCCCACACTGTATATCAAATTCATATGGATGAGGGCATTGATTATGTGTGAGCTACACTGCCTTACATCTTGTTGTCTTACATACTGTCTTACATTGCTGTTGTCTTGGATGGGATCCTCACACAATGCCACGCACATTGACACAGCGGCTACAGGCTCTCCACTTAGGTGCTCTATTCTTGTAGTTTACATTCTTCTGTCTAATGTCATTGTACAGGCAACTGTTCAATGACAGTAAAAGTCCTAAAGTCCTAAAGTCCTTACCTGTGTATTTGTTGATGCCTGCCTCAGCACCTACGTCCATGAGGGCAATGATGCCTCTACTGAGGTCACTCGCAGCCTCGTCCATCTCGATGAGCGCGTGTGGGCCGACATTACCGCTGGCATAGTTAGCAACATACACAGAGTAGCGCCCTGTGCCCTACAATCAGAAACAAACAAACAAACAAACAAATAAATAAATAAATACACTACAAATGTAATAATTGTACTAATTATCTAACTTTTTACTGTCACTGTTGACTTATTGTGCACATTAATAATAATAATAATAATAATAATAATAATAATAATAATAATAATAATAATCATAATCATAATCATAATAATAAATACATAAATAAATAGAGGTCTTCCGGAGTTGAAAATATGTCAATCAAAAAAAAGTAGGTTTAGCCTAAACTATGGTCAGGCAAAGTTAGAAATGGTTGACCACACTAAATAAATAATTGCTAACCAATGGCTTAATAGTTGGTCTCACCTTTCTGTCCACACATGCCACAGATCTTCCCGCCATCTTGTTGGCCACCCCTCTATGCTGGTTGTGGTCGTCACTCAGGAGGTCCTCAAAGCGGCCATTGCGGAACTTAAAGAGCTTGTCAGAGTAGGTTGCCTGTCCTTTGGTGGGAACATTAAGATGAGTTTTTCTTTTCATGCATAATGCATAAGGAGCCACAAATACCAACTCTGTCTTCTGGTTAACATGCAATTAGTGTACAGCATCATGGTACTGCATGAGTGTGTGTGTGTTACATTACATTACAGTTAGCAGACTCTTTTATTCAAAGCGACTTACAAAAGAAGGGCATAATAAGCTAACAGAGGTGTAGAGGAACACATAGTAAACAGGCTACACACATACACACTAGAAGCTACATGTGCCTTAAGTATAAGTTTCCCGGAGCAGGGACATTTCAGACGCACACGCCCTCTACACATGCAGACTTATACAAACACGAGGGACACCTGTGTGTGTTGTGTGTGTGTGTGTGTGTGTGTGTGTGTGTGTGTGTGTGTGTGTGTGTGTGTGTGTTGTGAGTATGTTTGTGTGTGTGTGTGTGCACATTGTGAGCATGGTGAAGTGTCTATATGCATGTGTCATTGTGTGTCCTACCTGAGAATGCACTGTTGGTGTTGAGGAAGTAGATCTCCTCTCTTCCGTCCCCGTCAACATCACATGCTGTCACTCCGATGGCGTTGCCCTGGGGGTCCCTCAGCGCGAAGAAGGGTGAGCTGCGGTCATCCACTGCAATGTTCACAAGTTTCTTCTGGCTCTGATCATACTTCAGTACAAGGTTGGGGCCATTGTATCTGCATGTGTGCAATACAAAGAGAAAATACACACAAAGAATTATTTTTTCCCATATGATTCCCATATTATTTTCCCCCATATGATTCAAACCAGTGATTTGGCTTCAGACGCTACAATCTAAGTACTATATATTTGTTCCAGTCGGTCACTACATCAGCTAATTCAAACTAGCACAGCTCTTCAGCCAGGTAGAAGAGTTCATTATTGAAATAATTTCTATTACGTGCACAGGTGGAACCATTTGATTTGGAATATCAGCTACTAGATTGGTGTCTAAATCCAGGTTTCTGGTCATTCTGATTCGATGAAAAAAACACAGATTTTTAATGTAACTTATTGTTTACTTTAGTTTCCATGCATCTCACCTGGCTTTAAAAAAAAAAAAAACTTACCCAGCAACCACTACCTCCAGGTCTCCATCACCATCCACATCTGTCACTGCCATCCCATAATTGAGCTGTGTCGGGTTATGGACTGCATCAGGGGGCAGCACTCTGTCCGTAACCACGGAGAACATGGATTCATGGGAGGCTCGGCCGAGCTGAAAGCTCAGATAGAGAAGGAACAACCAGAGTGTCTCCATCCTTTCAATATGCATAACAGAAAAAGATGGTTAGTCAGGATGGGAAAGTAGTTCATAAGTTCATAAGCATAAGTGTTATCATTGCGTTTATCATTCAAAATACATGACAAAACAAATGTAGTTGAATATAGACATCTCAGTGTAGAAACTATCAACATTTTCCTTGCAATTGGCAAAATTACATATCCACTAAACATTTAATGTTGATGCATCGCAAGGACAAACTTCAGAAATACTATCTGAAGAGACCAACATATTTTGTAGACTATACCAAACAACGTGGATATGTCACAAAACAATCGTCCTGTAGGCTATTCCCCAATTAGAATATCCACATTTTTAAAATAGCACACACTGGTATAGCCTGCATTGCTTTAGTTCTAGGCATGGTATCTACACCTGTTTATCATTTAATTCGGTTGTAAAGGCATTCATTTACTCACCTTAACAGAATACTGATGTTTCTCTCTGAGTAAGAAACTCCTTTATATTTATATCGAATATCTTCTCTTACACAACTAGAGATATAAGGGTTTACGCAAGTGGTTGTGTAAGGCAATAGCCAATCACAGAGAACATCATTGAATATTCAATGCATCACCAATCAACATCTAAGCAGTATAGAAAGGGGCGTGAACACGATTTGTTTCGCATGCTACACGTGAAAAAATACACCCTTTTTCAAATTTAATATTTTATAAATGGGTTGATAATGATGTGGTTATAATGTTGTTAAAAACACACACACACACAAATTGCTGGCTTAATTTAGGCCACACGAAAGAAATAATTTACGAACAGAAATAGCTAAGCTTACACTTCACAATCTATCATATTAACTATCATGCATTTGTTTTAACATCTAACATCAGTAATTGCATTTCTATACGTTTTTAAATACAAAACAACTAAACAATCTGTTAAAAAAGGCCGGTTTTAGGGACTAAAGAACTACCATTCCCAGAACGCAACGCGGCTTAATGACGTACTCAACAGTTTCCAAGACTAACATCCGGCTGTGTGTGTCACCCTTCAAACGAGTGCGTAAATAATATTTTTGTTTGTCTTTACTGTTGCGTGGACGAACTCCGCTGCAAGGTGAACATTTATTAGGGTACCATTAGCCCACAGTGTGTTATACAACCCGTAAGTGTTACATGAAATCCTCTTGTTTTGCATTACATGGTATAACTAGCGAAGCTGTTCAGCTATTTTAAGATTTAACGTTAGCTAGCTAGCCAGTCAGCTTCACTATCTCAACTATTAACTTGTTAGACTGACCACATGGATATTGTGTGAGACTTTGAATTTTTGTCTTCTTTCAGTCCGCTTCGTTCTTCCTAATCGTTCAAGGTGCGGAAGATTATGAGCATGATATGTTTGTAGACTTGGCTGTAAGCTGGTTAGTGTCCTGAACACACCAGTTAGCAAGACTTACACAAGACGTGTTTTGGCAGGTTAGCTACTTCAGAACGTGCAAACAGTCACTGGTGCAAACCAAAACAGTCCACACATATCCTGTGCACACTTGTTCATAGACCTAACCAAGTGAGGCTGAGCTGTCATATTGTGTATGGTTGTTCATTGTACATCTCTTCACTCTTCTATTCAGCAGGTAACCTTGCTGAAAATGGCTGATCAAGAACAGCAAGGAGACTGCAAACCATCAGGGCCACCACAGCGCACCAAAAAGCCAGACCAGGCTCTGTACGTCCCCAAAAGTAAACAGAAGGATGGTGGTGGTGGTGGTGGTGGGCAGGCAGGGGATGCCCAGGGACCCAACCGCAACCCCAAGCACAACCCTCACACACCTGGAGACAAGAAGGGCAGGCCCAGACCCAAGTACACAGACAAGGCCTGGAAGAATAACGCCAAGAACAAGAAGGAGAAAGGGGGAGGCAAGACACCAAAGACGGATGAGTCGCCAGTAACCGAAGGAGACCCTGCTGTCGGTGTCCAAAACGGTGACTGCAAAGATGGGGAGACGGAACGAGTGAACACAGAGAAAGAGGGTGAGAAACAGGAGGAGCAGCAGACGACGGAAGAAAAGAGCAACGATGATGGTGAAAGGGAAGGATTGTCTGACAGGTTGACGACGTCTGACACGAAAACTTCAGATGCGGACGAGGTCGCGAAAAATGAGGAAGAGCAAGAGAGCTGGGACACGTTGTTCGATGATGACGGGGAATGTCTGGATCCTCATTTGCTGGAGGAGGTTTTGCAACTCTCTGTTTTGACAATACTTTTACTGGACTGAATACTGCCTATTTGGGCTGGATGTTTATTTGGTTGTGGTGAGGTGCCTTAGACAGACTAGCTGTGCTGGATGTAGAGCAACTAGGAATGAATCACCATAGTGAAATGAGACAGCTGTACAATATGTCAGTTTTGCAGTAGATTTAAAAGACACCCAAAGAAGGACAAGGGCCTGAAAGCTTGCAGATTTAAGTAAATGTTTTTGCAGAACTTCAGGTTTGGGGAATCCATTGTCTCTTTGTAGAACATGTCAGTTGTACCATGATATTAAAATGTCTCTACAACCTCTTCCCTTTGTAGATTGCTGAGAAGTCGGGACACAAGAAAGAGTCAAGACAAGAAAAACAGTTTAACTACTACGACTGGTCGCCAGAAGGAGAAGACATCGAGCTTCGGGACGACGAGCTGTCACACATCGTGGAGATCTACGACTTCCCGACCGAGTTTAAAACCGAGGACCTGATCCGCGCTTTCCACTCCTATCAGTAAGTCCCGCAGGCATGGAGTCCCATGTGGTGAAACAACTCAGATCAAGTTAATTTATGCTTCTATCTATATTTCTATCTATCTGTATATTATATATATATTACTACCTATCTATATATTATATATATATATATATATTACTAATCTTTGGCAGAATAGTAAAGAATTTTATAGAAAATAATACAATAGACTAGAACAAAATAGAATAGAATAAAATGATAACAATGAATATTGCTCATAAGAGTGGAAAATCACCTTTGGCTCACCAACACAGAACAGCACACTTAAACAGAAGAAAATGACCCTGTAATTTTCCGCAAATAGACAGGCTGTGCAGATTACGTGTGTCTCGAGGATTCCCACATGTCCTAGTTTAAGTTTGTTCTGTGTGTGTGTGTGTGTGTCTAGGCTAAAAAAGAAAACAGGTTATTAATATTGTCAGTTGTTAATTAACCGTAAATGTATAGGTTCTGTTATAGGTGAGAACACCACTCCTGCTTAATCTGTAGCTGAAGACTAGACTGTTAGTCAACCTTTTTTAATGAAGGCAACTCAGGAGACCCAGAATGTCATCATCCATGCAATTTTCTGTTTTGGTCAGAGGATTCCTACGTACATGGCGTCTAAGTGGGTTGTGCTGTGTTGCATGTTTTGTCTCCAGACAGAGGGGCTTTGACATTCAGTGGGTGGACGACACGCACGCACTGGGCCTTTTCTCCAGCCCTATAGCAGGTAAGAGACAAGAAGCCAGTCTCAGGACATTACATCACATCACATTTTACAAGACTGTGCAGTTAACTTAGTACAATAAGTACCTTCTAAGAACTTTTTTTTTAGCTATTAGATGACTGGGTAGTTACAATGAGTGCCCTTAGTAATTGACCTCAACTCAACATTGTGCTTCTTTCTTTCTTTTTTTTTTTTTTTTTTGCTTGTTTTTGTTGTCGTTTTTGAACACCATGCCATTCCTAAATTAATAAATTTTCCAAAACAAGAGTCCCAGACTGAGAGGCCTAATTGGAATGGATGTGTGTTTATGGGGCTTTTCCTTCAAAAATTGCGCAGACCCCCCCACACACGGATAGATTAAGCTATATACAGCTCTCTTTATGGCCAGCCTGTAGTTTTTTTAGGTTGTGTGTGACGACAATTATGAAAATCAAAATGTAATACCTGCGTGTTGCGGTTTCAGCCTGTGTTATTATATATAGCCTAGTCGTGGTCTAAAATTTGAGTAGCACTCAAGGCCAACACGTTTTCTGCCCACTCTCAGACACTCTCAGACATCATAATTGCGTTTTGGAGCCGTGTTCTCTTGTGTTGTTTGGAATCCTCCTGGCAGCCTTCTTGGCTCTTTTAATTGGCTTTTTTTCTCCCCTTAATGAATGTTTATTTGCTGCATTGTTTTAAATATAAGGATCCATGTTGAGGGATTTTGGGGGTGGGGGGTAGGGGGGTCTACAATTTGCTGACAAGGAGTTAGTTAGACCGCATGTTTACGTTAACTGGTCACACTTCTCGGGGCCTCCACTTGGCTGTTTACATGCATCATGGGTAATGTATGCCAGAATACATTGCCAGCATCTTGGTGGTCTGGTCTTGGTGTACCCCTACTTGTCTCTGGGTTATCTGCTAATTGCAGACTCGTCTGTGCAGTGAGACAAATAGCAATAACATGGGAAAGTAAACTGAGCGTATACTGTTTGTGTATATGGTACATGATCGAGACAAGCCAGCGAAACCATGTGGGCTAGAGGGTAACAGTAGTGAAAATCACCTAAGCCAACATGATGATGATGATGTGTAGAGCATCCAAAAAAAAGCAGAATTAAAGTGTTATCATTCACGCATCGTTTCTTCGGTACATTAGGGATCTGTTTGTGTTTGTGACGCATTGAAAATGCGCTGTATAGAAATAGTGTTTGACAAATAGGACCCCATGTGTTTTTTGTTAAATCCAAGGGCAAACTTGTATACAGCAAACTCTCAGTCATGTACTATTTGGATTTGATTGTGAAGCGATTTGGGAGTAACCACTCTCATTTTTCCTTACATTTACACTTACTTCCTCACATTCTGACAATCTTGCCAGGGTCAGTTATTCAGTTGAAATCCATGTAAAAAGGACGGACTATTCCATCAGATATTAGAGCGAGACAGAGAGGCAGACAGAGAGAGAGAAAAACAGACAGAGATCGATCACAAGCTGAGAAATTGACTTGTAGTTACAATATGACATCTACGGACAGAGACATGAAAAAAACACAATGAGGAAAAGAGCACAACTAAGGCATACAATACAAAAAATATACAATATGTATATCCAGTATACAAAATGGAGACGCATGTGCTTAAGAGACACAACATCTTTTTTTTTTTTAATGACTGCAACAAACTTCCTCTGTCACCAGCCCGGGATGCCCTAACGACGCGACACCCTATGCTGAAAGTGAGGCCCCTCTCCAAAGCGTCAGCCGTCACCAAAGCCAAAGCACGCAGCTGCTCAGGTACTGCTTGTTTACATGTACAATAGTAAAGGTGGTGGGAAGTAGAAGTAGTGTTTGTGCCTATGTCTAAGCTTCGGTGTGTAATGTCAAAACAGACCGTACAATTACATGGAGGGTAGAGATACGCATACATTGGTTAAATGATTTTATAGATCTGTATTGGATAGTCAGAAGAGCTAAGCTGTAAGCAACTGAACTTCTGTTGGTAGCTTGAAGACGTTTCACCTTTCATCCAGAAGGCTTTTTCAGATCTCTGTTGCTTACAACTTAGCTTTTTTGACTATCCAATACAGATCTATAAAATCATGACCTGGATGAATGAGAATCTTCACACATACAGACATCTGTATTGGATAAATAAGCCGAAAACGATACAGGCCACGCAGAACCTTCGGAAACAAACGTTTCGGGTCTTAGGCCATCATTCACGTTTCCAGTTTGAAAGTCGGCGTGTTCATCTCTGCTCTGCCCGTCTCCATCTCAATTTCCATATCCATCTCCGTCTCCATCTCTCCATCTTTATCTCTATTTGTATCTCTGTCTCTATCTCTATCTCTCCATCTCTATCTCTCTGTCTATCTCTATCTCCATCTCCCAATGTCTGTCTCCATCTGAATCTCCATCTGAATCTCCATCTGTATCTCCATCTGAATCTCCATCTCCATCTCCAGACTACCTGCTGCCGGCTAAGGAGCGCCCCCAGACGAGTGCGGCCCTGGCTCGGAGGCTGGTGATCGGGGCGCTGGGCGTGCGGAGCCCCCAGCCGCGAGAGGAGCGCGAGGCGGAGAAGAAGAAGCTGAAGGAGGCCAGAGGTGAGGGAGTTCATGCCAAACCAACTTTACTAACCATTTCACAGCACAGTATCGGTAGCCAGTCTAAAGAGGAAAATGGATGACCAAAAATTACCCAGGTCAAAAGTTCACAACTATTTCCACAGTACGGTTCATAAGACAATAGAGAGGAATTTAGCATTCAGTTTAGCAAACACTGTTTTTGAAATGCATCACGCAACATCGCGATGAGAAAACAAAAACGGTTACAGTATGTGAAGCATATAAGTCGATATAATTCTATCCACACTGCACACCAACTTGGTTCAAAAGCTATCAATTATAAAAGCTATCAATTATTAATAACAACTACTACTATTACTATTATTATTACTTTTATTATCACTATTACTATTATTACTATTCTTTTATTACATTCATTACATTTATTACTATTAACGACAGTGATTCATATTTATTACTTTATTACTTTCATAACTATTACCGTGAATATTACTACTTTTATTATTAATTTTTATTACTTTTAACTTTACCTGCTTGCATTTTTATTACTTTTTACTGCAGTTATTACATTTATCGACACATTTATTACTTTTACTATTATTAATATTACAATTATTACTATTGCTACTATTTTATTATTTTATTATTACTATTACTACTTTTAATTATTACCTATTATTGTTGTTGTTACTACTATTACTTTTTAATATCACTTTTATTATTACTATTACTACTATTGCTATTACCATTATTATTAAGAAGTAGAAGTAGTAGTAATTATGTACAATTAGCTTATATGAATATGTGCTTTATAAAATGGTGAATATTTGTTTTAAAATCACAATCAGAAGTCAGACAGACCTTGTGAGTTCTGCCTTGGAGTCAGTTTCTTGGGTTGAGTTTGTTTAGGTGGGACTAAAAGCCCAGGTGAGTGTGCTACACTTAAGTGTACTAATGACCATAATGAAAGTTCACTTGATCACTGTGCCTACTTTGTTACTTTGTTAAAATATTCCTGGTCCTGAGGTTGAAACACAGAAATAACTTGTATTAACCCCACAGTAAATTGGACAAAAAAAACTTTAAACTCCGGGTAATATAATCAGAGACAAGGTAACAGCCTTTGGTTTCCAAAGTAATGTCACAAGTCAGTGGTCAAAATACAATACAGGATTCCAAAACATGCAAACAAACTGAAGTGTAAGTGACACCAGAACTTAAGTTAACAGAAAATAACTTAAGTCTAGCACAGAGAGAGAATGAGACACTGATTGGCATATACATTCAGAGTTGTTAACCTAACTACACAGGTTAAGAAAGGTAGATAACGTCAGCGCTTAGTGTTTGTGAGGGTGCCATCTTGTGGCCAAATGTTAAAACAACTGTCTTCACTATAACAAAATCCACTCTACTACGGAATTTAAATGGCATCACAGCACATGGCCCTACCCCTAATATACAGTAACAACACTGGAAATGTGGAGTAGAATAGCCTGTAAAAACAATTTGTCTTGAAAAAAACTTGAAAAAAATGTGATTATTACATAGATATATTATATAGATATTAGGTATCAGGAAAGCCTAAAAGCATTTTCAAACTTTACAACACAGTACAATAAATACATTATTATACAGGGTGGGATTATAAATTTGGATTATACATTTGGTACTCAGTATCATTTTAGTATTATTTTTAATCCAAGATATCCAAGATATGAGTATTTTAAAAATCTGTCTTGTATTTCTGGTCCACCCTATATAACTGATTTTAGTCAAAAGTTTATGAAAGGTTGCACTCGTCCAACTGATGTTCACAATCAGTTGTTATCATTGTTATTAATCTCTACTGTCCATTGTCCTCATCTTCTGATGCAGTCACCTCATCTTCTGTCTTGATTGTTCACGTTCAAGCTCACCAGGTTCTGATGTCATATCTAACGAATGTGGGGTAAAACAAGAACAGGTCAATCGTATCGATAGCAATGCCGCTTCGGTTCGGGAGGTTATTTGGCTCCGCCAGCGTTGATTAATTCCGTTAAATGCACGCCTCGGTGGCGGTTATCTCTTACACAATCAATACTGGAGGTATTGACACACCCCTGGCAAACATTATGCATCTGTATACTGGAGTGCCAAACACCAGAGTTTCAGCAGTAGTGAAACACTACACCAGTAGTGTTGGACATTGGGCAAAAGAGCAATAACCCTATTATTTCTTGATTAATGCATGTTTAATGTCACTGTGGTGTGTGTGCTGCATAAGAGGAAAAAAATGTTTGCAAATGTTTGGGAAACACAGGTGTAGTAATGAGATAAACCACTCCATCTAAATAAATGTAGGGTTCTTTGGAATAATATTCCAGGATGGATAGAACTACAAGTACCCATTATAGGTAACATTATGTAACCAGACAGGCTTAGGCTTTTTTTTTTTTTTTAAACATGTCGTTGTAATGACCTAATACTTAATTACATTTTATTATCAGCTTTCAGCAAACCCCCCCCCCCCCCCCCCCCCCAAAAAAAAAGTAGAACTCCAAAATCCAAATGCTCATGTTCCTTTTAGTTTCTTGCACCGCTCTGTTTGGCTTGTCACCTCTAGTGGTCATTGTGTGTAATTACAAGCCAGTTTGTGATTTTCCATCTCCTGTCTCCTCTCTCCTCTCTCCAGACCAGAAGCGTCTAGCGGCACAGCAGAGGGAGGACGCCTGGGAAGGGAAGTGAGCTGATGTGATGTGATGTCAACAGGAAGTGACATAACGTGGTGGTGCGGTGTATAGTCCCGAGTCCTTAGCGCCCCCCCCCCTTCTTTCGCCCACTTCCATCAAATCCCACCACACCCTACTCTTCTCTGTTCTTCAACCTACCCTATCCATTACCCCCCCACTGCCCCCCTTCCTAAAAAGCTCAGTGAAGCCTCAGGCATGCAACGTGGTGTGGTCCACCCCCCCCTCCAGTGCTCTGTGTCTCTCCCCCCTCCTCCTCCTTCTCCTCCATTGAACCCTACCCTACCTCACCTTACCCTCTCCTCCTTTTAAGAAACCCCCCCCCCCCATTTCACCTCATCCCAGTCTCTCCCATAGACAGTAAAGATCGCCTCACAAACAAACTGAAGGGATGTCATTGTGATGCCATCTGCTTCCGTAGAGTAAGACATACTGTACCTTCAGAACCAATGACCAGAGTCAATGGATGGTGCACAGGGTTTTTTTTTTCTTAGTGAGCTTTTTTTTAAATGACTATGTAATTCTCTTACTGTACTACATTGGTATAGGCACTGAACAGGCGTAGAAGATGAGGATGAGCTGCCTGAAGATGCATTTGTAGAGATGGAGAAAATGTGTTTTTCATTTTTGTTTTTTTTAATGTCATGTAACGCTTACTATACATTGATAATTTATAATGTGTTATTAGCTATGAACCGCAGTGTTGCTGCCTGTACTAAAGTTCTCTCTTTTTCCACTCTCATTCTCTGCATAAATGTAACATTTGTCATGTTGACAAGGGCTACAAATCAGGTTCATTTGGGGCAGTAGTGCTCATCATTAATCTGTGTTAATCTGTGTGTGTGTGTGATTTAATATCGCAAGTCGTTCTCACATAATTCAGGTGACAAGTAAACAACAACTTGTCTTTGAACATCCTTGACAGTCTTACATGTGGCTTTTGAACTTCATGAAGGTATCACAAAATGAATTTTCCTTTTTTTCTGGCAAGATAAAAACTGTTTTCCGTCATAAAAAAAGCCTCATTATTTTGAGCACGTCATGCTAGTTCACATAATCGCTACACCATTCAGTAATTACTAACACACAGCAGACATTATAATATCTAGGGGAGGTCAAAGAAGAGATGTGAAAGGCATGGGGTAGCTACTAAAAAGCTAATCTATTGTGGCTAAATTGTGGTGTTTTGTTTTTGTTTTTTTGTCCCCCCCCCCCCCCCCCCCCCCCCATCACAGGCCTGTCACAGTAGTTGTTTTTTAATATGTACTGTATATATAAAGATTTCAATTTCTTTTTAATTTCATACTCCAAAGGGTGTTGAATATCAAAGCAATTTTTTTTACAGGAGCCAAAAAATATGGTAACAAATGCCACACCAAAAATATTGAAATGTATTTTTTTTTTTTTTAATTTTAACAATTTCTGTATTTGTCTAATGTGAGCTCATTAAAAACAAAACACTGAACAAAAAATATTTTGAGATGATTTTGGTTTTCTCTTAACCGAGTGATTAAATTTCACTCACTCACTCACACACTGTGGTTTGACAGTAGGTAGTATTTCTACTGATGATTGTGGTGGAATGACATGGTACCAGAGTACCAACATCATCACCTGTGGTGGACACCTCCAGCTTCCAGCAGTGAAAGTCCTGCCATATTGGTTTTGCCTGAGCAGATAACAGTTTAATAATGTATTTGTACTAATTCAGAATTGGTCCTGGCTGTCAAAAGACTTATTCATTTTTTCCACTTCTCCAGCGGCAGCCAATCAAATCGTACTACACAAACTGAACAAGCAGTAAGAATTAGCTGGGTTTTCTGAATGGCTTTACATTACATTACACTTAGCAGATGCTTTTATCCAGAGTGACTTACAAAAAGTAACAAATGTGTGGCATTGCCCTTTACTCTCTGAAGGCCAATTTCCCACAGTAAAAATGGGCATGGTCACAATGTGCAGAAACTGAGAAAATGCAATTTAGAACTTTTTTTAAATTTGATTTTAGAAGTAAATGCCATTTTAAAATTTCAACGCAACTACACTATAGGCGGAGTAGTTTGAAAAATGTGATTTTGTGACTATGCCCGTGTTTCCCGTGGACTCCTCAACGGTGTCGCATGGCGTTCTGTAGCAGAGGCTCTGCACCAAGCCCATGTATTTACCTGTAACGTGTACCCGCATCTCAAATCGTAAATTAATTACAAAAGGGTCAGGTTGGTTTTAGATTTATTATTCATCATTTCTTCTAAATACTTTTAAATTCAGTTCCTCAGCATGGAAATGGGATCTCTGATAACATTCCTTTTCAAAAAAAAAAACAAAACAAAACGCTTCATTTACAGTCAGTCAAAAAAAAAGCAATTCTAAATAATAATAAAATCGGCATCAATAACCCTGTACAGCCCCCTTATATTCACATCCACATAGCAATGTCCATACAGAGATTATTTTCCAGTGTTAAAAAAAAATTAACAATAATAATAATAATAAAAAACAACTCCAGTGGTAAAAACAAATAAATTAAAACAAAACTAAATTGGCATCCCACTCCCATCATCTCGTACAGTATTAACATACCAAAAAAAGTGGCAAATCCTTTGTTTTGTTTTTTGTTTTTTTTCTCAGACTGGAATACTGTGATCTGTGTTAAAGCATAACAATAGACTTTGTTAATAGTAATTTACAAGTATTTATAGAGTCCACACAAGACCGCTGTGTGAAGAAGTAGTGGTACTCCCGTCCCGTCTGACATAAATTAGTTATTTATAAAGTTGAAAGAAGGGTAATTTAGAGTCCTGTACACGTGTGTGTATGTATGTAATGAAATTCGAGCCCACAGACTCCCAAGTCCTGAGTCCACTTCTGACGTTGTGCCCGTGGGCCTGTGCAACTTCCGTTAAAAAGGCATCCTCCCTTTCTTGGAGGGATTAAAAGCAAGGGTGGCCTTTGAGCCCCAACACAAAACAGGGAAACAGAAACACAAACACAAAGTTGGCAGATCGGGGATGCAAGTATCACCGTGCAATGGGATGTAGATATATCGCACATGATGTACACACCATGAAACATTTGGACAAACAAAAGGAATTGTCTTTCTAAAATGGTCCACAGTTTGGTACCATCTACACAACTAACCTATTACACACACTCTCTTTCTCTCTTACACACACAATCATGAATGCACTCTCTCTCTCTCTTTCACGCGCGCGCACACACACACACACACACCACACACAAATATGGCCCCTTCCTCTTTCCCTCCATGACTCTACACCAGACTCACCCTATATCCTTTGCATGCATTTCATTCCTTTGTCCTTTCACCTCCCCTACCTCCTACGCCTGTTCACAATCATAACTGCCCTACATTTCCACCGTCTCCCAAAACACCACTCAGTATCTCCCATCAAACAGCATCTCTGTTTCCCCCGCCCCCTACATCTAGATGTTCATGTTCAACTCATCCCCTACTTTACATCCTCTGCTAGTCATTCCCCATCATTACTACTACTGCTGCTGCTACTAGATCACATCTCCTTCTTTTCTTCCCTTCTGTTATCTCCATCGACTCCACTCGTTCTGCTAGCTAGTGGACCATCTGAGCCTATCTCCCTATGTTACCACATTACCGTACTTGCCATCTCTCTCTGCTGGCAAAGAAGTGACACATCATACATTTATACTGTACCATCATGTGACCACCACATGACATGACAACATGACAGAACTTTTTTTTAATGCCCTCTCATCTCAGCCACACAAAATAAAATTGTTAATTACACATGCTCTTTTTTTTTCTTTTTAAAAAAAAATTAATCTCCGTCCATCCCTTATATCCTCACAATGTGGGAAAATAAATTAAGACATAACATGCAGATGAGATAGGTTTTTTAGCCTGCACACACACACACACACACACACACACACACACACACACACACATACACATACACACACACATACACACTTCCCTCCACATGCCCTCCCTTTTTTGTACACAACTGCTTCTTCTCTGGGCTGGTGGAAGGAGAGGATTTAATAAGTTAGTTTGTTCATGTCTTGGTGCCATCACATCAGTCAGTCAGTCCATCTGCAGTCTCACTTGGCAAACAAACTTAGTCAGATAAGAAAACTGTACACACTTACTTTTATACACACACACACACGCACACACACGCACACACACGCACACACACGCACACACACGCACACACACGCACACACACACACACACACACACACACACACACTTCCCTTAGTTAAATCAGTCTCAGGAGCACGCTCTCTGTATATATCCACACGGGTGGGGTCAGGAGTAGGGGGGCTTGTTGATTCTTTGGTTCTCCATCTGCTCTGCTCCTGTGTGTCCAAAGGGAGGGCTGGGCCACCAAGATGATGGGGGGGGGGGGGTGGAGTGGTGGAGGCCTGGGCTCTCCCTTCCTCCCTCCTCCCCTCCCTCCGTACCCCAAGCTCTGACCCTTGACCTCCGACCTTTCAGCACCTCCTTGGGTACTAACAGTACTGTAGGTGAAGCGACCTCAGCAGTCTGACACCTCAGAGCAGGAGTCACCGGCGGTCTTCCTGCGCTGGCGCACGGTCTTCTCCTCGTCCTGGGACACATCCTGCATGGAGGAGATGGAGAACAGAGATATCAGTTATGGATGGATGGATGGAAGGGGAGAGAGAGAAAGAGAGAGAGAGATAGAGAGAGAGACAGACAGACAGACAGACAGACAGACACCGACAGAGACACAGAGACACAGAGACAGAGACACAGACAGATAAAAACACAGACGCAAACACAGACACAGAGACAGTCAGACACAGAGACAGTCAGACACAGAGACACAGACAGACAGAGACACAGACAGACAGAGACACAGACAGACTTGAATCATCCCAAAGACAAATGTTCAGGCAGTCTTAAAACCCAAAATCCAAGCCATACAGCAAACACAGGCACACAAGCCTCTGTACTAACTTACTGAACAGTAGGAACAAACAGTAATGTATAATCATGCACACACTGCACTGCACTGCACTAGGTGAACAAATCTACTTAGACAATACTAACTGGACTGGATTTACAGTATGTCACAAAAGTGAATACACCCCTTACATTTTTGTACATTTTTTTATTATATCTTTCCATGGGAGAAGTCTAAAGATATAACACTTTGATACAAATGTAAAGTAGGTGTAAGCTGTACACTGCCTACTTTACATTGTAAAAGTGTTATATCACTTTTGTGACATACTGTAAATCCAGTACTCGCTTTTGTGACATGTATATACGGCTTGCTCACACTCAGCATACTAACCCAAAACGCTTTGCAAGTTAATGCCTCACATTTACCTATTTACACACTCACTCATTAGCCGATGGTGGTAGGCTGCCGTGCAAGGTTGCCAACCAGAACTTATTGGAAATAGTAACCGAGTGGTACAACTGAGTAAAATCACATGCAGACTTCGATGTTTATATTATTATGTTTGGCATCGTGTCTTCCTGTCTTGTTTATAAGATGTTTAATGTTCACTGTGGGCTTAGGGAGTATTGCAATTTCAAATTCTGTGTGGGCAACCTGTACATATGGTCTTTGACAATAAAGCTGACTTTGAAAAAAAACAGCACTTTTTCTGAACTTCACTCAACTACAGCTAACAATGCACACATTAAGAATCACACGGGGGTGTCACACACACTTGAGCCAGAGGAAACAATACACACACATTAACAAGGTTCCTAGGACAAACAGCCTCCCTAATATGCACCCATACTACATTCACTGTGCAACAGTAGTTATATTAGTAGTAGTAGTAGTAGTAGTAGTAGTAATAGAAGTAGTAGTAGTAGTAGTAGTAGTAATATAATGTTCACTGGTCTTCTTCAAGCAAGCAAACGTTGACCTTGTCAGGAGGACCCTGGAGAGGGACAAGTGCCCCTTAGACTGCTGGTCCACTCCTTTTGCATCCTCAGTCACTGCTGTCCCACTATGGGATAGGGGTTTGAGAGGGAATAAGGGACTGTTGCAAGTGGAGCTAGATAAACTAGTGCATGATGCTTATTTCCTCACATGAGTTATTGTGTGTGTGTGTGTGTGTGTGTGTGTGTGTGTGTGTGTGTGTGTGTGTGTGTATTTGTACTGTATGCGTGTGTGTGTGTGTAGGTGTTTGTGCACGTGTATGCATGTGTATGTGCATATATGAGTGTGTAGGAGTGTGTGTGTGTGTATTTCCACTGTATGCATGTGTGTGCGTGTGTGTAGCCGTTTGTGCACGTGTATGCATGTGTGTGTGTGTGTGCATATATGCGTGTATGTAGGTGTTTGTGTGTGTGTACGTGTGTGCGTGCGTGTGTGTGTGTGCATGTGTGCGTGTGTGTGAGACCCTACCGCCTGGAAGACTCCGTTGGGACCCCAGTCTCCAGGTGAGTGGTCGTCCCCTTCATCAGCTTCGTCCTCCTCTTCCTCGCCCTCTTCCTCCCGTACCGTGTCCATGCCGTCCTCCTCGTACTCTGTCAGACAGTCCGATTCCTCCGCTGCTTAAAAAAAAAAATAGATCACAGATAAACCACCCTTATTTTATTTACTTAAGAGTAGGAGCCAAATGTTGCTTTCTGTTTGCTCTGTAATTTTTTTGTGGTACACTGGGTGGCGCATGTCTGTAATTGAGGGGAACAGGTAAATGTATAGGACGGAAACCGGGCAAAGGGTTTTTGATCGCTATGCTACGTTACATGCTAATGCCAACACTGAATGCTATCGCTACCTGTGAGTACGAGGAATGCTTTTTTTCCCATGTGCTGTGGACTATTCATTGCTGAAATTAACTGACTACACTTTCTGTTTAACATGAACATCTGCCTACGTGTCTTGTTAAGCACACAGTAAGTCGAGGCAGCGTAGCCAAAGTAACATCTAGCGTGACAGTCAGACCACGTCAAATACTTCAGTAGTTCCGTATTAGACTGAAGCAGAAGGAGAGAGGTCAAATCAGGGAATATAAGGCTGAACACATCCTGCCAATCTGCATTTAGGATCAAATAAAAATATGACTGTGGTGTGTATTGCTGCGTGTGTGGTATATAATTCCTAAAAAGAACAGTCTGTAAATGTAATTCATTATTCGATTTCATTATAGCTATCTCCAATTCTAAATATGTCTGGATGCCTCATGCTATTTTTTAATCGCTTAGAATGAAAGCTGTGTCTAAACAATTTCAATGAAGAAAGAAAATTCTCGCACTGTGCAAACTTTCTGTCTACAAGATTTTAATCAGTCAAACATCTTTGTCAGGGTGATTTTCTCTGTGCAGATATTTCTTCTTTATTTAAATTATTTCCATGAATCCAGCATTAGATGAGCAGGCTTTTGTTGATCATTTCCTCTTTGCAAACCAGTAAGAAGATATATGAGGACCAAATGAAAAACAATTATGAGTCCAAATCCATGTTCAAGACTGACCATCAGCAGCTACAAAGCCCTGGACTGGCTCAATCCGGGAGACGATCTCAGCCAGGTCAGTAAAGTCCGCTCCCGTGCATGTGCAGGACTGCAAACCAATAATATCAAAAAAAAGACCATTAGCAGACACACATATAATACTGTGAAAAGCTGTAAAGTATGGGAATGATAACAGCTGTCAATCTGTAATGGAGTTAAGAACATAGTTCGAAATACAGGTGGTACTGGGGTATATAGTACCCCATGATCAAGACCCAGTACCCCCCCAAAGAGACAAAAATAGCTGGGTTTTGGGGTACAGACATATTAATGTAATCAATGTAAAATGTAAAAGCTAGTACCCCCCCCCCCCCCCCCCCGTACTTCCTACAATTATGGAGGACTAATTCACACTCTGGTTAAGAATGTGCTCTGACTGCCATCCCAACTAGCCATTCTTTGGCGTTTTGGTCAGGGGTTGTGACATTTGGTACCCCAAAGACTTGGTTTCAAGGTTCTGGGTGAAGTGACTGCTCTCTCCCTGTTGTCTCTAAATAATCTCTAATTAGTGGACAAAGGGATGAAAGTGTGTTGCTCACGTCGGTCTTCTTGCTGTCGTTGTAGTCGGCCGAGCGGTGGTCCTTGAGCATGTTCTGGATGATGTCCCCACGGGCCCAACCCGTGAAGAGCAGCTTCCCATGCTGGAACCCCACATCCTGCACACAAGATCCACCACAACAACGGTGGTGACGCACCATTGAGACACAGACTTGTGAACTATTTGCACAAACTCCTAGTTCTCCTAAAAAAAAAATCATTTTAAGTGGTGTCCCTATAGGCTGGCTATTGCGACTTCTCAATCACAGACAGGCTTTCACACACACACACACACACACATGCAGTGTACTGAGACATGCTTACACACACACACACACACACACACACACACACACACACACACACACACACACACACACACACACACACAGTGTCACAGGAAGTATGGGCGCACCCAGGCTAGTGTCACTATTGCCTGATCATTAACCTTTAAATTCAAAGCATCAAAACCCTGTTCCATCATCATGAAGGAAGATGTGTACTTAGACTGTCTTAATGACTGTCTGGCAACTTAAATTATGCTAACATCTGTTTGAGTAATAAGTAAATAATTTAGTGGATAATAAAGTACGCTTACAATACAATGTCTATCAGATATTAAAACAAGACCCACCAGCATGGCAGAAACAACCAATACTGATACTTGTATTGATTTTTAAATGCAGTTGCAAAGTTCACTGCTCATTAGGGTTTTATGTAAAGATTGATATGCCAAAACGTGCCAAAAAAAAAAAAAGAAGAAATGTCTGAGCCTGGAGACACTTACGTAGATCTCGTCGAACTTGCCGAAGTCCATGGTCTTAAAGCGGTCGATGGGCGGCCTGATGTACTCGCAGTACGCGCTCTTCTTCACGACCTCCAGCTGCCGCACGCACGACACGTACGCCAGCCGCGACTGGATCTCCGCCATGTCGGGCACCTGGGCCAGCGCAGAGGTCAAAAGGTCATTAGAGCCAGGCTTCATTCTGCTATAACGAGGACTACGGTTTTCATACCGCTGCGCTGGAGATGTCTTGTTTCCATCATACTGTACAGGGTGTGCCAGATGTACACTTACACTTACTGGGTATGCACTTTGTTGCACATGGCACAAATACTTACATAACCCTACTTTTGGGCCTCTCCTGTATATCATGGTGACCCTTTAATGAATTATTTTTGCTCATTACTGATTTACAACTCCTGACTTTTACATTTAAACTTTAAGCTTTTACATTTCTCATGGACATGAAATCTCCACTAAATTGGGTTTTCACACCTCAGTGTCCGCCTCATCGAAAGAACAGGGGTTGAGACTAGGTGCACTGATTTAAAACCTTTTTAAAATAAAGATCCATTTTCTATTGCTGGGTCACCTTGACTTTCTCTGCCCAGGGGTTGATTCGTTTCCACAGCAACCAGAAGCCAGAAAGGCTGTCGCCATAGTTACACAGGTCGGTCTCATCTTGGCTGCCCACGTCGATTGCGATGACCGTTTTGGCACCAAGTGTCCTGGCGATGTCAGCTGTAGGACGTGAGACGTTGCGAACGTACAAACGGACAGACAGACGTAGAACACACACACAGGCACATCCGCAGGAACCATGGATGCGTTTGTGGGAGAAAACCAGTTTGATGTTATCATTAAGAAACACTGACGAAAAAAAAAAAAAAACTACTAAAATCCTATCACACCATTACATGGTTTTGCCACGTTGCTTCCGGCTAAATCATGAATTTCATGTTTTAAGGCTGCTGAAACACTATAATTTTCCTTTGGAGTGATGATGAAAGTACATACATACATAACCACAGCACCGTTTTTGTAACCTCATTACCAGTAAACTGATTACGTCTTTCGACTCAGTGCCAATAAAGCTCTTGCAACGACTTTGCAACAGAGAAGAATGTGGCAATACGGTGCAATGGTGTGACAGTTGGATAATACTAACTACCAGATGTTCACAGGAGGTATCTGATGTGATGCCAGCCCATAGACAGCACAAAGGTGTGTGTGTGTGTGTGTGTGTGTGTGTGTGTGTGTGTGTGTGTGTGTGTGTGTCGCGCAGAGGGTGGGGGTAGGGGTTGCAAGGGCCATGTCAATCAGAGCATCAGGCAGCTTGACCTGCTCAGCGCCTTGGCAGCTCGCTTAGTTGCAGTTTGGTGTTGCGGGCAGTGCACACTGAAATTGCAAGACGACTTCTTGAGGGAAAAAAAACAGCTTTGGTCTGTCTAGTAGGGGGCACCAACATGCAGATATCTCCAGAAAAGTACAACCATGTCGCACAAAAATATTCGTCATGCTAAACTACAGAAGCAAACAAAAACAAACAAACAAAAAAAAACTAAGGCTAAACAAATCAATACGGAAATATAATAACTGAAACAGCAAGCTTGACCCATTTGTGAGACATGGTTTGAATTTCATTTCAAAATTGATAATACACCAGTCATTTAAATCAACAGTTATCCAAGAGGCATGCAACAATCAATTCAACTGAAGAAAAGTGGGCTTTAACTGCATGCTATAAACCAACAAAAGGTATTGCAGAGCCGTGACAACCACAATTTCTTCACACAGCATTCAGCAGTGCTCATGCATGTCCAATGCAGCAACTGAGCAAATCCTGCCTTGTTAACAGTACTCGTGGAGTAACTGCAATACCATCCTTTTGTTGAGTAGCTATAACGTGCAGAGAAATCTCCAGATATGTTTCATCAGCCCTCTCTCCAGTTGTAATATAACAATTAAGAAGGGGGGGAATGTGAGTAACTCAGTTTTGTAATAGCAAAGCCATGAAATCGCTGGTTTGTTATCATTAGCAAAAGGTGTTAAAAAACGAAGATTTGGCTTGTTAGTTATGTCATGTCGTGTTACATTTCAACTGGATAGACCCTTAGGTTTGGTGTGTGGAGCAGGGTTAAGGAAAGCCAGGCAAATGTAACCAACAGCAATGCAACCAGTCCCAGTGCTTACTGTTTACTGGATGCATCACTTTTAAGTTCACAAAGGGATAAGCCATGCAATATTTGCTATTTAATTTAATATTTTTTCTATTTAATATTTAATAATTTAATAATATTTAATCATCTTTTTCCTCCTTTTCCCACCTGATCACACACCAGACCAGACTTATGATTTAAATTAGAACTTGACACACTTTTTCAGGGCGATTAGGCCCACCACTGCTGTCCCTCACGGTTGACCGACACATAGGCTAGTTTAATTACTGAAGCCCTTAGCGACCGGGCAGTTAATCTAGTCTCTGTGTGCTGCCTTTTCCATCCGAGTTAACGTGGTAAAAACATCTCCCTAGAATGAGCCGTGTTTACTTTGATTTATGTTTCAGAAGTGGACTTGATACTAAACCGCATGTAAATAGCTGATACCATTAAGTGTTGATGTTACAAAGAACTAAGGAGAAGAGGGGAGAAGAAGAAAAGGGAAGGAGACAGAAGAAGAAGGTGACAGAAGAAGAAGAAGAAGAAGCAGAAGGTGACAGAAGAAGAAGAAGAAGAAGAAATAGAAGAAGAAGGTGACAGAAGAAGAAGAAGAAGAAATAGAAGAAGAAGAAGGTGACAGAAGAAGAAGAAGAAGAAGGTGACAGAAGAAGAAGACAGAAGAAGAAGACAGTAGAAGAAGAAGAAGAAGGAGACAGAAGAAGAAGAAGACAGTAGAAAGAGACAGTAGAAGAAGACAGAAGAAGAAGAAGACAGTAGAAGAAGAAGACAGAAGAAGAAGAAGAAGACAGAAGAAGAAGAAGAAGGTGACATAAGAAGAAGGAGACAGAAGAAGAAGGACACAGAAGAAGACAGTAGAAAGAGACAGTAGAAGAAGAAGACAGAAGAAGAACAAGACAGTAGAAGAACAAGAAGAAGAAGAACTAAGATGATGATCATTTCTTCCTGAGGCTATGCTAATGCTAGGCATGGCTTAGTAGGAAGTTCAGCATGTCTGGTCTGCCCTGACGGAAAAGGCAGGAATCCCTTCAGCTCCTACCGATCTATTCGAAGGCACCAAGTGGACGTGCATACTTACCTGTTAGGCTACACACATCACGCATTAACCTTTCCCATCCCCCCTCATATTCTACGTACGCCTTACCCTACGCTCTTGCCATTTCAAGCACTCCACCACCACCACCACCACCACCACCCCCTCCCCGCCCCCCCCACCGGTCTCCTCCTTCTCAGGGGTGGGCTTGATGGCCGGTGGAGGGGGTGGGATGGGGGTCGGTAGAGGGTCGTTTCAAGGGAGGCGACCCCGTACTTGCCTGGGAGGTTGTTGATGTAGCCACCGTCCATGAGCAAGTTGCCGTCTTTGGGGTCGCAGAGGGGCGGCAGGTACCCCGAAAGGGTCATGCTCGCCCGCACATAGCGCCACAGAGAGCCTGGCACACCGAAGGGAGGGAGGGAGGGAGGAGGAGGAGGAGGAGCAGGAGGAGGAGGAGGAGGAGGGAGGATAACATCTCAATATGGTCTCTGGAAAACGCATCGGTTTGATCCGTACGACTCGACTGATTGATTAGTGACGCTTTGCACACAGCACACAGGTCGACCATCGCGGGGGGGGGGGTTGGGTAAGGGATGGGGTAGAGGGGCACAGGGGTACAGGGTGCAGGCAGCCCAGCACGCGCTCTTGCCGACGGTCGACCCAAAGGGTGGGGGAGGGGTGAGCGAAGCCTTTGACCGGTTTAGCCTACCTTGTGACTTCACCATACCCAAGCCAAAACCAAACCCCCACCGCTTGAACTGCTGAGGGCAATACATGAGTACGAGCGGTAGGCAGTATGGCAGAAGGCTTTTAACGGGAGCCACAAAGTAGACTGATTTCCAAAGCCCATCTCTGGCAGAAAACTCTCTGGCTTCTGGCAATGTTGTGGGACCAAAAATAGTCTTGTCTGCTACAATCAATCAATGTATAGTCATATTACTTTATTCTGTGTCATTCAGAAATGATTAAACAGGAAGAAAAATACTAGCTATATTAGCTTAGGGTCTACAACTCAAACTCACAGTTTTAAACTCATTGTCTTAGCTACACATATGACCCTAAATTAACGTCCATGGTCCTCTACACCATGGACATCTACAGTCCTTGCACAGGGGCAGCCAGAGAGTCTGTACAGATGGGCTTTGGAGCATATGTCAGTGAACACGTGTTTGGGGGCAGCCAGCCAATCCCATCCTGCACTACCGCATACAGCCAGCAGGGAGCAGTAGCAGCTGCAGCAGCAGTCGCAGCAGGAAGAGGAGAGAGGCTGGCTCCAGCATGGGTTGGAAGGAAAAGGAGCACCATGTATATGTAATCCAAAACAAGCGAGACAGAGAGAGTTGAGACACGGTGTGACAATGTTGCGTCAGGTTTTGGAGTGGCGGGGCAGGGGGGGGGAGAGACACAGTAGCAATGGGGAGAGTAACACAGATCACCAGTTAGGCAGAGGTGGTGACAGGGGGAATAAATCACAGATGCTAAACAGAGTCAATAGCTCTTAGAGCAGACCTGTCAGCCATTTTGATTTCTTTGGGGGCGGGGAGGGGGGAGTGGGTGTATCTTAAAGCATCATCAATATACACGAATCAAAGGTCCATGACAGGATCCAGAACAATGGCGCCTGCTGATTAAGGCCCAGTAACAATGACTTGAGTGACATGCATGGGTCAACACATCATTGCTTTGAGATGTTGAAAGCTGATTAAGTGCTCATATCAACATGCAAACACATAACACAGGCAACACGCAACAGAGAGGCAAAGCCATTGTGTGTCTGCTTGCACTCAGCCAAGCTCTAGCTGCAGTGGAAATAGCTTGTTTGCTTGTGCTTGTACTTGCTTGTGCAAAAGAGGTGGGGGAATTAAAAAAAAAAACAAAAGGAAAATAAATAAAGGAATAAACCAAGAAAATGGAGGACCATGAAGAACAACAGGCAGACAGCCACATGTAGAAAGGCGGGTAAACAGAAACAAACAAAAAACAACATAATGCCCAGATGTGTCAACATTAACCCTCAATGCAAAAACCAATAAAGAAAATAAAATAGAAAACACCCAGACCTGCCGTGGATCTGTCTGCCAAGCACCCTACTTCTAAACCAAACCCAGCTTTTTAGACCCCTAAGAGTTTCCTTCCAACACTCCCTCTCTTCCAACACTTACGCTGACACCCATGACACCAAATAAAACATTACTAACTTGCTCTGATACCCACAACACCAAATAAAAACCAAAGTAGCCTAGCTGCTAAGAGGTGTTGGAGGTACACAATCCAGAGCACAATTCACAAAGGCCAGCAGATCACCACTAACACACTGCCAACATTTCCAACACACGCACCATCCTAAACAGAGTGTTTGGACATGCAGCAGTAGTACATTTCAGCCCAAGCACTGCTGAAACCTTTCCTAACCTTCCCGGAAAACCCAACATGAAAGGAGGATGACACACACACAGACTTCAGATGCAATCAGCTTTCACTTTCAGAAATGGGGACAAGGACACACAAGCATATGCGTGCATATATACTGTGTTGGGTGAGTCAAAGGGTTGGGGGAAAGAAGGATGCCCTTTTCCTCCACAACCAGAGCGAGAGAGTGAGAGAGAAAGAAAGAGAGAAAGAGAGAGTGAGAGAGTGCAAGACAGAGACAGAGAGACAGAGAGAGAGAGAGAGAGAGTGAGAGAGAGAGAGAGATGGGAGCTCATGCACATTCGACCCAGGGATAAGGACCTGCTGACTTAACTGAAACACCACTGCCATTCTGGATGGAGACCTTTTCACGGGACATTTAATTCAGTCAGGGAGAGATAGCTTTATTGTTTTGGTTTGAAGGTCAATTTCCTAGGCTACCTATGGAAGCCTTTAGAGGACAAATCGCATGAGGTGTAGGGAGGGAACCCAGACCTCCGATCTGCTCTGTCTGTCAGTGGTTCTATTTGGTGTATATCTGCTCTGCTGATTCCTTCCAAGCCATGAGGTTCCCGATGTGCGAGCAGTCAAAAACAAGGGTATTCTGGGTAGGGGGCGGGGTCAAAACATAAAGAGAGAGGGTAACCAAGTAACTGACTGTCGCCAAGGGAACTACTTTTTTGTTTGTTTTTTTTTTTTTTAATGTTTGAGGGACTTGAGGGAGTTGAGGAAGATGCTGATGTTGTTGGTGTTGATGGTGGTTGTTTTTTTGTTTGTTTGTTTTCTTTTGTTGTGGTTGTGTCGTTGAGGGGGGGTGGGGTGGGGGTTTGGTTGTTATTGGGTGGGCTGAGCTCTGACCTGGGACATTGTTTACATAGCAACCATCCACAAGCAGGTGACCATCCTTGGGGTCGCAGAGAGGAGGTAAATAGGGGGTGTAGGACGCACTGGCTCTAACATAGCGCCACACTGAGCCTGTCAAATGAAGATGGAGAGTAAATCAAAATGGACCACAGCAGTCCCCCCCCCTCCCAACACACATAGGAAGGGGAGGGAGAGAGGGAGAGAGAGAGAGAAAGAAATGGTGAGAAGTAATGAGAGAGGAAGTGAAGATTGAGGTTGGGGCTACCAGTGAGAAAGTCAGAGTGAGATAGTGGAGATAGACAATATAGTAGAGGTGTAGAAGACAAAGCATCAGTTAAGCTGAAGAGATAGAGATATAGACAAACAAGAAAAAGAGGGGAAAAAAGAGGAATTGAGAGGAAAAGAGACAGATTGAATACAGGGGATAAGGAAGGACAGTAAGGTCAGTGAAGTGAGATGAGAGGTGGAAAGGATACCAAGGACACAGGTAGGTAGGAGACAGTGTGGAGTGGAAACAAACAAAAAAAAAAAAACACCAAACACTGGACAGGAGACGAGTGAAGTGAAAGTGAGAGTCAACAAAACGGAAAACAGTGGAGAGAGCTCACAGGGACGACACTCCTGTCTAGCGATATCCTTTTACTTCAGCTAGCAGATTAAATAACCAGGACAAGACTAGATCGAGTGAACATGAACAAGAGATGGTTACACTGTAAAAACTAGGCCAGTAACTAAACCTTGGTTTCTTTTGAACTGAAATTTATATCCAAATATAGACTGATCTCATTTTTACCCAAACATAGACTGAAATAACCCTGTGGGTTTAGGCTAGTCAATGTCAATATTGCTATTCTAAGCTGAGGATTAGCGTTAGCATAATGTGCTTGTTAGCAAGAAATGAGTGGAATATGCAAGTACATACACAAAAGCTTATGAAGTATCTGCAAAGAGCACTGAGAGAGAGAGAGAGAGAGAGAGAGGGGAAAGGAGGGAGGGAGAGAAAGAGAAAGAGGGTGGGAGAGAGAACAGAGAGGAAAGAAGTGGTGAGAGAAAAGAGAGAGAGAAACAGAGAGAGAAAGACAGAATAGAGAATAGAGAAAGAAGCCTTTTGACAAAGTTGAAGAAAAAAAAAAAAAACATGCATGGAGGATTTGTCCATGACCTAAGCAGCTACTGCATAATGGGGTGTGTCTATATGCCTCACTAGTAAAACCGGTGACAATCATGTCTAACCTGAACAAGAGGCTAACCCCTGCTTGCAATGTATGCTTTGGCAGACTGTGTGCTACAAGAGAACATCCAGCCAAAGAAAACAAGAGGGAAAGAATATCAATGTGGGGAATTAAAAAAAAAAAAAAAAAACAGAAGGCAAGGGCAAGGGGGAGGGGCAGAAAGTAGCAGTAGGAAGAATGTTCTGGATCCTAGTGTCGCCCGCAGAGAACAGACAGGTATCGAGGGAGGAGAAGACTAGCCTGGTAAACCAGCCCCTCGTACTTCACTTCATCTTATACAGAGGGTCTGGCTGTGGTTTCATTGACATTGTTGTCTCAGGCAGCATCCTGCCTGACCAATGAGTGAACAGAGAGAGGACGTTGACTTTGGTTGTGACTTATGCAGTTAGCTTGGCTATAAGCCTGCCTACACACTACAATTCAAAGGTAGCAAACACAGTCGACGTCATCGCTCACGAACACTCCCTCTGTTCGCCGATTGGTCAGGCAAGATGCTGCCTGAGACAACCATGTCAATGAAACCACAGCCAGACCCTCTGTGCGAAATGAAGTAAAGTACGAGGGGCTGGTTTACCAGGCTAGGGGAAGACACCTCAACCGTCAGAAGCTAGCAGGAAGCTGCAAGAAGCTCTAGTGAGGCTGCTCACCACTGTGTTTTGGAGTCAGTCAGCAAAAGCGATGGAGCTACATTTCATGGTGATTACAGAAAAGCTTTGAATTGGGGGAAAGGAAAGCAAAAAAAAAATCAAACAAATCCCCTACCACCATCACACAATGAAAGAGGAAGAGAATGATTAGGGTTGTGTGGAAATGGAACGGGAGTTCACAGTTTTGAAGTGCTAAGAGGCATTCATGTCAATAGGAAATGGATGTTGTGAATAAAAAACAAAAACAGAACAGAAGCAGAAATGATTTTTTTGTGTCTGGGATGGAATTGAAAACAAAGGGCTGGTCAGAGGAGTGCCGAAAAGAGACGAAGGAAAAAGGGAGGATAGAGAGATTATGAAAAAAGGAAGGAAAGGAGGAGAGGTGTAGAGAGAGGAGGACAAGCTTGGCCCCCCGTTTTAAGTTAGTCAGGACATGCAAGATGCACTTTCACAAGCACTACTCCTATTGGCTGAGGCAGGGGAAGTGGATCCCCTAGATCCCCAAGACACCCCAAAGCCAGCAGTAGCCATCCAATCAGGACGCAAGAAAATGCCACTAGCAAAAGCTTCAGAGGTTTTTTTTACAAATACAATTGTTTATTATTTTAGTATTTTTTTTAATAGAGTCAAAATTACTTAGAAATTTAATTTGGAAAATGGAGTTGGTTTTTGAGGTCATCAAGTAGTAATTTAGTAATGAGAAACTGAAATGGACCTAATCCACCGAACTGGACTGGACTGGGTTTGGGGTGGCGGCTCAAAGAGTGGATACACCCCAAGAGCAAGAACACACTATGAGCAAGGTGGCAAGATCGACCTCACACACACACACACACACATACACACACACACAGAATTACTGCAGGGTTAAGGGGCAAAATGCTTTTCAAACCAAACAAACATTCAAGGCGGTCAATCAATCAATCAATCAATCAATTAGTTAATCAGTCTGTCAATCAATGGGCATTACATGAATGATGATACACAAGCATGGATGGGGTGAGAATCGTACAGCACAGTACAGTAATGCATTCTATAATGTTACTGAAAATCTTGCCCAAAATCCCCCCCAAATACTATACAAATCATTATAGAGTAACAACAGCATGCAACACTACTATTTTAACACCTTAAAGTATAGCATGATTTTAGAAACCACAACTACATTGTTTTCTTTTTACTAAACTAAGCTCTGTAGAAAGTGTTAGCGTGTTTAATATCAAGCTCTACAAATCTATACAATGGATCCAAACAATCTAAAGAGCTTTCTTTTTTTCATTGCTTTAAATCAGTTATTTTTTAGTTGTTTTTTTAAAGGATGCCCATGACTGATTGTACTGGTTACTTGCATTAGTTTTCTGGCATCACAAGCATTCACAAGTAGATTGTTGTAATTGAAAATGCAGTTAAAAATTGTAACCTACAAGACCAATATACCCGCTAGACTACAGACTAAAAACAGACCATCAGTGGCTGGTCAGGTTTCTGTGCTACCCTGGTTTTATGCTACACCTAAAAAGATTTGACGCCTAACTGTATCTGTCTTCAAGTGTGATATGTAGCATTGCTTACAACATCTCAACCTCTTACGGCTGGGACTCTGAAAAGTGCCAACAGGCTAACAGTCGTCTCTTAAACTGCCAGCACTCAATAAATGCAACTTTCCATTTGATATACGAACACCCCGCTTTCCCCCCCCCCCAAAAAAAACTGCTGCTTTGGCCTTGGCACTTAACTTAACTTGGCACGCAAATATCCACATCCACATGTGGGCCCCCGAATCCCTCTCATTCTTCCAGCCCTTATCAACCAGACCCTTGGACCTTTTCCCAGAACTGATCACATTTCTAAAAGGTGCCGTAAGCGGGGTGGGGGGCGTCCATGCTCAGAATACTGCTAGACTTGCAAACAACGGTGACCCAATTCTGAAAGCGGGGGCGGAGGGCTGGGGGGGAAAGTGAGACAACATTTTTTTTCTTTCTCAGTAGTCCTGAGCACATCATCTCCATATCTTATCCGTTGCTAGTGTTGCTTAGCAGCACCTTCTTCCTCTTTTTTTTTGTTTCATCTTTTAATCTTTTTTTCCCAGCAGGAAAACATTCCCAGTGCACAGGAATGCTGAGAAATGTAACTTTGTACCCTCCAGCTCCGCTTTGGAATTGCGTCTTTACCTTTACTGCAGGTCTACTACAGGCAACATACTGTACAGTATGTTGACTCATAATGATCCGTTTTTACTGTAGCAAACAGCACTGTTCAAAGTGTACATCAGCCCCAGGAATTGTCACTGTCAACTGTCAAGTTTAGCTGATAGGGGCAGAAAGGGAGCTAGAACCAGTAACCCAACAAAAAAAACCCCAACTCACTAAATATACTAAATAGAATTCAGATTCAAATAGATAAACTCAGTAAATAACCGAAGTAAATAAACGGGTAGCTATTCGGGGGGGTGGGGGGAGAAGGGAGGCTGAGAAAGGGACAGGACATCGGGGTCACTCACCGTCCTGGTGAACCCGCATGGCCGAGGCAGTGATATCGGTCGTCACGTTGAAGTAGGGCAGCCACAGGTCCTGGGGACAAGGGACAGAGACAAGAGACACACAGTGTTGGAGGTGGAGTTCACTTATCAGCTGTATCAGCTGTAGACTGTGGTGGAGTTGGACCGGATGTAGGTGGTGTATATGTAGGTGGTGGTGGGGATGCGGTTGAACCTGATGTATCAGTTGTAGGTTGTGGTGGAGTTGCAACTGTAGAACCCAATATAGGGTGTGGTGTATTTCAGACTGACTTTACACCTGAAGTCCCTGCTCAACCATGGATTGTGTGTGTGTTTTATAAATAAGCTAAAATAGGTGTTCAAAGCAGTGTGTAAGCAGTGATGTGAGTCATTAGACATTATTTACGGACACGCACGCACGCACACTCTTTCTCCTCCCACCTAAAATTAAAATCTGCCTGCAGTTTTATGTGACAACTATAAAATTATATTACTTATTTGATTAAAATCCAGAACAAGACCAAACTCTTGGTGTTTCTGGGGCAAAAGACCGTGAATCACAAGAACTTTAATAGTTAGTGACTTTAATAGTTTCATTATAGAAAGCCCATTAAAAATTGAGGGAGCTGAGGCTGTAGGGACACTGAGGTACTGTGTATCCAGGCTCTTCCCCCCCCTGTACGACTGAACCCTCAGCAGTGTGACCGCTTACCTCAATCTGCTTCTCCTCAAACACGTTGGAGATGCTGGTGTTGAAGGCAGAGCCAGAGAACATGGATGTGATGGGGTAGGTCAGGTCCAGCACGGTTTTGAACACCGAGTTCATCGCCTACGAGGAAAGAGAAATCATACTACAGTTATAGTTACTATAGTACTATACATACTATACTTATAGTACAAGTTTATTATAGGCTGTTTAAAAAGGTAGGGCTCCCCCCCTCTCCTGTTCAGTGAATGCAACCTCAAAGTAAAGTATTGAAACAAATTCTTTATTTGTGCTGCTTACATGCTTTCACATTGTTACAAATTAAAACGGAAACCATATGGGAACGGCTGTGACACTAATCATTTTTCTTGGACTCCCTTGAAACGGTCTATTATGTAATGGCAGGATTGTTGCTAAAGCACACAAGCCCTGTGCATTGTGGGACTGCATCACCACTGTACCTTGGCCCACTCCCGTGCCCGTTGTTTGACGCGCACGGCGCTGCGTTCCTCTGCGTACAGGGCGCCGATAAACGAGCCGATGGACGTGCCGCCCACGATGTCAATGGGGATGCCCGCCTCCTCCATGGCCTTGATCACACCCACATGGGAGCACCCTCTGTGGGATTGACAGCCAGAGTGACCAATCAAAACCAATAATAACCTTCTTCTTCTATGACTAGGTAGTGCAGTTCAACACTAGAGATGATGTGGGCCTTCCAAGCATGTGATTTTTGAGACAAAGCCAAGTAAATGAACTCAGAGTGACTTGTAAAACTCTCATAAAAGAAGAAACATATTGCTTCATTTTGCTAAGGAAATGATGTGATTTAAAAAAAAAATTAAATATACTTTGAGGAAAGTCCAAAAAAGGGTTCTACATAAACTATTTTAAAAATAAAAACCACACACACACACACACACTCACACTCAATTTGTATTACAACTTTATACAGCAGTCAAAAGATCAATGTGATTGGCTGAGCTTTCTTACCTGGCCCCGCCTCCTCCCAGCACCAGGGCGATGCTGTTGCCAGTCAACACTCGGGCCAGACGAGAGAAGTCACTATGGCGATCAGCTGTCTTCTCAAACACCTTCTCATACACCTCTCGCTACACAGACACACACAGACTTCAGTTATCATTTTCAAATCACAGTCACTCACACACACCGCTTGGCTTTGACTTTAAGGACTTTGGTTAATTTCCAGGTCCCAACCATTAATAGGGCTTTTTAAGTGATTTTTCCTAGTCTCCCATAATAAAGGAGGGAAAACATGGGCATAGTCACAAAATCACATCTTTTTAGTTACTCCCCAGAAGTAACCCTTCGTACAAACAAAAATAGTCTTGAATTTTAAAAAAAAGCATTTACTTAGAAAAAATATAGGTTTTATTTTTTTTTTTTTTTTTTTTTCATTTTATCAGTTTCTGCATTTTGTGACCATGCCCGTAAGCTCCTAAAATAGTCTCAAATAAATCTCACATAATAAAACTTTTGGCATTCAGGTCTATGAGACTGGTACTGCTGCCCTCTGCTTTCGCTTTCTTTTGTGGGGGGGGGGTCCATTTGGAAACACTGATGATGGGCAGAGACGCGAAATGTTCCGTTTCCGACTTCCGCAACATGCACGACCTTTACTGTTTTCGGGGTTATTCATTTAATACAGATTTTAAAGAACCATTTAGCCTCTGTGTGCGGTCCGTGTACCCTCACCATACATGGCAGAGTTGCAGTTTCTGCATTTTCTGACCATACCCGTTTTTTTCCTGTGAACTTCTCAAAAAGTCTCAAATAAATCTCGCATAATAAAGTTTTTGGCATTTATGTCTATTAGGCAGGAAGCATATGAATGAAAACAAAAAAAATATTAAATAAATAAATAATACACATTTCTATCGTGTTTCCTAGGCTTATACTGATGTTTATAAGATGTTTAGTGTAACAGTGCGGGCTTAGGGAGCACTGCAATTTAAAATTTAAAAGTATGACCTGTACATACGATTTTGACAAAGCTAAGGTCAAAGATAAGGTCAGCCATATGTACAGGTTGTGTACACAGGATTTAAAATATGCAGTGCTCCCTAGGCCCACATTGTACACTAAACATCTTATAAAACATGACACATAATATAACATAATATAAACAGAGCAAAATTACCGTAAAACATATATTAATAATACTATATATATATATATATAATATTATTAATATACATTTTGTTGTAATTTTTGCTATGTTTATATTATGTTTTGTTATTATGTTTATATTGTCATGTTTATAAGATGTTTAATGTACCCAAATAATACAAATAAGTAAAACACTAAATGAGCAGCGTACCAGTCGGGAGGGGCTTCGGCGGGAGAAGACTCGGCGGGGGCAGCGGAGGTGCAGGTGACCGGAGCACCAGCTGCGCATGTTGAGCCACTCCACGGTTCTGGAGGGCCCGGGCCCGTCCTCCTTGTGCAGCAGAACCAGCTGCTTCAGGGCCCGCACCGCCGTGTTCTCCAGCATCTGCTCCAGCTATGGGGAGAGAAGGGGGGGAAGGAGGGAAGGAAAGAGGCAGGGAGGGAGGGAAGGAAGGAAGGAAGGAAGGAAGGAGGGAGGGAAGGAGGGAAGCCACAATTAGATGACTGCTGTAATAGAACACATACACTGAAGTGGCAGTGGTACCCAGGTGTGCCACCAAGTGGGGGTAAATCCGGACAATTCATGGGGACCAGAGCTGTAAAGTCATAGAATACTATAATATGGTTGGGGTGGGGCCCAAAATTATTTTCTTTCAGGAGGCTCACAATTTCTAGCAGCACCCCTGGTGGTACTTCACATACAGTATGCCAACACATTGATGTTGTCAGACTATATGTATTGTCTACTACTTATTGGGTGAGACAAGACTACATAATTTAAACTAAGTGATTTTTATGACTGGGGAAAAAAACAAAAAACTAAAGTCACAGGTGAAAATATGAAAACTTCACCTCTCTGCAACCATGGGTGATGTTTAAGATAGTGGTAAGGACCCAGCCTTTGATCATAGTAAAATGAAAAACCACAGTGCTCTGTTTGTTTAGTATATAGCAGTGCAGTACCACCCCGGACTGCCATTTTTTAGAATTTAACATTCAAGAACTAATGTAGTACTGATGAGATCCAATATCTCAACTTGGGGCCCACATCCATGACCACTCTGTCAACCCTAACTACATCACCTGGTGTAGTGTAGTGTAGTGCTAGTCCTGTGCTAGTCTATACCAGCGGAGGACAAAGCGGATCGAGAAAGTAAAAAGTCCTGCCATGCCTGTGCTCTCAACTCAGGTGACTTCACTAACCATCTCATCTACCTCGGATCAGCTGGTTAAGTGAATTGGCTGGAACAAGTATGACTTTTACTTTCTGAACCAGGGATGTCCACCTCTTGGTACCCACTCACCTGTCCGGGGGCAGGCTCCTGTTCGCCCAGGCCCACGATGAGGATGCAGTCGGCCTGGCGGATGCAGCGCTGGGTCCAGGGCGTCATGGTGCTGTCCGTCTGGTACAGCACGATCCGGTTGATGTCCTCCTGCTGGGCCAGCCAGCCAGACAACCGGTACTCATGGATACTGACAAAAAAATAAAAAGAAAAAAAAGGAAAATGAACACAAATAAGTCATTCGTTGTGTTTTTATTTATTTCTCCCGAGTTGTTATGGACATGACTTCAAATAAAATGAATTCAAATTAATTAACTTTTTTTTTTTATCAAAAGACCAGGTTCACAGAGTTGATATAAATTGTGTTATGTAAGGTAACTGGTATGTATGCTCCATGTTCATAAGAGTGAGTTTATTTTATATCAGTGGCACTGTACATTAATGGACAGTCGGTTCTGTCTATTGAAATGTACTTTGTGTGATTGTTGAGCAATTTGTTGGGCAATCTTATTGCAGCACAGAGTTTAAAAGTTACAGGTTGTTTTGTTTCCCTCCTTCAATATCCTGACATAGTGCACACAAATAAGCCATTTCAGAATCGAGCCAGATACAGTTGATATACCCTGGCAGAATTTATGATTTCTTAAAGGGGTCCTTCCGTCAAAAAACACTTTTAGTAGCTCTATTTACAATGTGGTGGGTCACAACAAGCAGTATATGCACGCAGCATTCCAAGACGTGAAATTCGACCCTCATGGTTTTACTGGTCATTGAAGGGTCGAGCTAACCGAAACGAGCGGATCAGAGCATGCTAAACCTATCTACGTCACTAGGTCGTAAGCCCCACCCAGATCCATGTATGGCAAGCCCACATCCCAAAGGATTGGTGGACAGAAGCTAGGTGAGCGAAAGACACTGAATTTGCCCAATCAGAGGTGCCTTATTGACACGTCATGGATATTCACGAAAAAACAGTCATTCAACCACTAGACCTGTTATAGCTTACAGAAAACAACGTCAAACAAGAGATCTAGGACATAATTTTTCACAGAAATGACGCACAATGCATTCAACCATAGTGGTGACACAGAAATATGAATAAAAATAACGATGGAAGTTCCCCTTTAACCATTTTTCAGAGGGTCCTTTTGGTAGTTTGTCGTGTTCACTTTATTTAAATCATAATGACAAAAGTGTTTGACAAATGACAAAAACTTTTACTGAAGCCATGTATTGTCATTCATATTCTCTAAAAAATGGTTGAGAAATCATTTCTGCCAGGGTATGTAAACTTATGAGCACAACTGTATGATCTGATACACCTTCAGTAGAGCCACTTGCCCCCCTGACTTGTAAGATAAGCCCCTTACCTGTCGAGGGCTGATGCCCCGAGCCGCTCTCTGATGATGTCACTCGTCAGCAGCAGGGTGGGTCCTGGAAGAGGCAGCAGAGCATGGTGAACGAACTCATGCACAAGTGGACAACAACAACAAACCTTAATCTCTTTGTTTGTTTGTTTGATTATGTATTTATTTTATTTATTTATTTATTTTATTTCGTTGAATTACATCAAACTATCACGCAGCCTGGCGGTTTTACTGACTGACAATGGCCACGGCTGACTTGGCTACTGGATAACTGGCTGGCTTAATCTGACGTCAATCAAGAACAAAAAAAAGATATGCCAGCAACTACAAAGGTGGAGTGTAAACGACAGCTATCAAATCAAAAAGCAGCTGGCATAACCTTATCCAAGCATCAGGTACTGAAACCTTACAGGGGCAAAAAATAAAAAAAACTTCCTTTCCAATTTGATGACAGAAATGTCATCTGACCTAATTAGACATCTGTCATGTTAACCCAGCCAACTGTACAACTGCTGAATGACCGAAGTTGAATGAGCTCCTTCTAGACGTTAGGTGAGTACAAAAATGGGGAGGAATGGGCGAGAAAACTTAATTTCTGATTTGACAGCGCAGGTATTGAAATGGGAGAGGGTAATGGGCGTTACCTATGGCACTGAGGGCGTGGCTTAACTCCAGGTTGAAGGCATTGATTGGCACCTCGTCACAGACAGGCAGGACGGCCACGGTGGAGAGGTTGCTGGCGGGGTTGGTGACGTCAGGGCTGGAGCCCAGTGAGGGTAAGCCCAGCGTAGAGCCTGTGGGCAGGGACACAAGACAGAGACAGGAAAGCAGACAGACAGACACAGACAGACATGGACAGACAGGGAGACAGACAGGGAGACAAGACACACACACACACAGACACACACACACACACACACAGACACACACACACACACACAGACACACACACACACAGTCACAGTTAGAGCGTTTAGACAGATCAGGTGACAGATGTTGACAAGACTGGAAACACGTGCAAATCTACAAAAAACACATCTTAACAGCTGCAAGATAAAGTTATTGACGAAAAGAACAGCCACACACTTGTTTTGCCCTCAAAGCGATTACTTGCACAGCACTGTGACCAGGTTTCGCACCTGGCAAAGACCACCTTGGTCGAAGCGCTGTGCAAGTAATCCCTTTGGGAGGAGACAAAAAAGAGGAGACAACACATTCTTTCGTCAGCAGGTGTTGTTTTCCTCTTTCGAGTAACAGGGGTTCCCATAAAACCAGCACAGTCAATAAATATAAAAAAAATAAATAACACCAATACAGCATGGCCAACATGTGATGGCGCTGTAAGTGGACCCACTTGAGAAAGGCCCCCTGGCCTGCTGAAGGTTCCCCAGAATCTTCTGGCCCAACAGGTGAATCAGTCGGGTCACTACCTGCAGAGAGGAGATAAACAAACACAAGTCATCCAAACTGTGGGGTATTCCATTAAAGTCGCTAACCCACCCCCCCCCCCAAGTATGAACTGAGAATGACTAAGTTGAGTGGATCAATACAGATTTAGCAGCAGCTGTAGTAGTAGTTTTAACCAGTGAGTGCAGACTGACTGGTTGTTGAGTGGGTAAAATGACATGCCATTTTGAGACACCGAGATACCTACCTACCTGTCTGCCTGTCTGCCTGTCTTGTCTCCGACTTATCCACCTATCTATCCATCACCCACTTATCCACATATCTATCTATCTGTCTGTCTGTCTATCTGTCCGTCTGTCTACCTGTCTATTTTGTGATGATCAATAACTATGATGTGTGACTGCTGTGATGGCTGACCTGTGGGTAGCGTCTCTTGATGTTGTTGAGTGTGCCCTCGGGCAGCTTGACCAGCTCCGTGTCTCGTACGGCGTGGACCGTGGTGGCCCGCGGCTGCCTGGTCAGAGCCTCCACCTGGGGCAGGACAAGATGGAGGACAGGTGAGAATAGAGCAAAACAAAACAAGGTTTTCCACATTTACCTTTAACATTTCCAGCTTGCTTGATCAGTATCTATAGTATGTCCTGACAAGAAAGCTGTTGTTTAATCTTTTTAATAACATCTTGCCTAAACGACAAATTTGACAGAAAGGCAATGTATCCATATCAAATGGATGTAGTAAACTAGATGAACTACTACTACTACTACTAAAATGACTAGTAAACTAGATGAACTACTGTTGTTTAATCTTTTTTTTTTTTTTTTATAACATCTTGCCTAAAAGACAGCCTAACAGGCAAATCTGACAGAAAGGCAATGCATCCATATCAAATGAATCACTTAAAATATGGGAAAAGATGCCATCATTTATAAGGGATTGGACACAATGTAGCCTTGTTTTGTATCAGAAGCAACTTGCTCTTTGCAAACCAACCCTAATAACCTTATCAGAGCCATTACACATACAGATAAGACATTGACAGTGGCGGATAAAGATTGAGGAACAGCCGGAAGGACATATTGTGAGGCGGCTGTTATCTGCCTCGGTCATTGACCGCGAGACAACCGAGAGATGCACCACAGAGAGAGAACACAGAACACCGCCGGAACTCACCACACCGATGAGGTCGCCGCGCCCATACTCCCCCACCAGCTCCTTCTTGCCATTGGCCTTGCGGATGACCGAACGCAGACGCCCGTTCAGGACGATGTAGGTGCAGTCGGATTGGTCGTCTTGCCTGAGGACGAAGAACAAACCAATCAAATCACTTTTTAGGCCGGAAGAGGTGGAACCTTCTGGAACAAATTTCTCCTTCAAAAGTTCCTTTTAATGCCCACAGACCTTCATTGGTTGTCTGTGTATGGTTAAAAATGTCAATCGCTTTAAGGACAAATTTGGTGTGGGTTTCTAAACATCACTTGAAGGGAAGGGAGAAAAATTTCAATACAAACCAACAAAACCAACCATAAAAAGTTACATTTATGATGTCACATCCCCACAGTAAAAAGTTCACTTAAGTTCATATTTTTAAAAAGAATCCTTCAGTCTGAGGCAGGTATGCCTGTGCAACAGAGAATATGGATTGACCATAAAGGATTGCACTGAGGACTGAGTCATCCATGACCTTACACTGGAGGTCAACACTCTTAACACAGGCAGTACATCAGCCATCAGAAGCAGAAGTATGTTATCAGCCCACATGAAGACATCATGGTGTTAACAACTGCAAGCAACACAATGACAACACAACTCCAACGTGTCAAAGAGACTTCCTGTTGTCAGCATAGTGAGTTCAATGCATCACCAACGTTGACATCCAAAAAGATATTAGCACCTTCAAGGCCGCGATCACTTAAGCTTAAAAACATCAACTGCACTATCTTTTATTGCTTGGTTTCAGTGAGGGCTTGTTAACAGACATAAATGCTTCTTATCTCTACAACCTGTGAGACTACAGATTAATATCAGATACCTGATTAGTCATTTGTATGGGGCTGAAAAAGTTACGTGAAAAGGTTACGTGATTACCGCACCTGTACCATAAATAGGCAAGTGCCTACCTAGGTCATTTCCAAACCCTACTCCACCTCTTTCTCCCACTCATTTCCTGTCACCATCTTCACTGTCCTATCAACAAAGCCATAAATAGACCAAAAAAATACTAAAAAAATAAAAAGGTGTTGTTGGGACGTTCTGAGGGTACCTGTAGAGAGCACTCATTTCCTGTCACCATCTTCACTGTCCTATCCCTAAAGCCACAAATAGGTTAAAAAAATAAATAAATAAATAAAAAATAAAAATACGTTAAAAAAGGTGTTGTTGGGACGTTCTGGGGGTACCTGTAGAGAGCGCGTCCGGCCTCCACGGCCATCCAGTCGATGGCGAAGTCCATCTGGCGCACGAAGGCCGACATGCGGATGGCCACGGTGTGGGCGGCGCTCAGCACCACGCTGGGCTGCTCCCTCATGATCCTGCAGGGGGCAGCAAAGAGCAAGTGACCAAAGAGCAATCAAATCATGTTACATTAAGTTAAATCAGTCTTTACAATCCAATACTATTAATACAATCAGTTCCTATTAAATGGGAAAATATGAATGAGTCAAGTTTTGTACAATAAATAAACAAAAGTTTGCAAAATAAACAAAAAAAAGTTTACCACCATTTTGACTTTCTTTCAAAGATCTGAGTTCTGAAAAAAAATTGGCCTCTACTCCAAACAACTCCTTACATTTGTAATGTTACGTTAAATTGGTCTTTACAATCGAATACAATCAATACAATCAATTCCTATTGAATGGGAAAATATGAATGAGTCGAGTTTTATTCCCTTAACTAGCCATGCCCAAATTAATGTGCAAGAGAAACAAAAAATTTACCACCATTCTGACTTTCTTTCAAAGGTTTCACAGTTCTAAAAAACTACTCTACTCCAAACAACTCCTTACATTTGCGTTTTTAAACAGGAAATGCCTACAGAGGCCACACATATTCAGGAACCATTTCCAACACCCTTAAATAAACACTATAAATATGGTCTTTCTGCGAGGCAAGTTAGTGCAAACACTGTCTCTATACTAAAATATGTAAATAGGATCCTATTGCCTAGACATGTTAGTGTGACCACTGCCTCTGTTCTGCCAGAAACCTGTTGAATCGCAGACATATAGTTTGGTCGCCAATCTCTGTATTGTACTGGATATGGCTTAGTAACGAGTAACTAATTGGCTCACTGTTTTCTTTTCTCATTCCCCTTTTTTACTTTCTTTATAGTCAAACTAACAATAGGGTTCTTTATTTCCTTTCTTTTTCTTCCTTCCCTACCTATACTGCTTTTCTGTTGGTCTGGGATCCTAGAGATTGGAATTCTGATAAGTCACTAGTGGTTGCTAAGTGTTGCAATTTACTCATCCAGTCTTTGTTCATGAGTTTGTTGACATTTCATAACTGCCGTCTGCAGGGCTACAGTTCCATGAACAAAAGATATTTTCTTGCATGGGCAGGACTGTGTGTGGATTGACATCCAAAATCATTCCACTGCCATTCTAAGCACATCTGAGGAGCTGACAGGACACACTCAGGTGGTTTACTGATAATGTCTAGGTGGTAAAGGTTAATTATAATTATATTTTAATGTATGTCATTAGATAATAAATCAATAAAATTAGCCCTCCAGTGCTTCTAAAGGAACATGTTTGGTCTACGCAGTGTATGGCTCAGTGTAAACCACTATGTTGGCGTTCCATTTACAATGCTGGAACTGTGTACAAAAAATTAGGGGAAAAAAAAAAAATGCAGATTGAGAATTCTGCCAGCATTTCTGCCTGTCAGGAACATGTTCTGCTATTCGAAAATAACAGCAAAAAAAATGAGTAGTCTAATTGGGGCCCTTGGGCTCACATTTGATGCAAAACAATTTCAGTGTGGAAAACCTCCAGCATCCCTTCAAATGGAGGTGTGTGTGTCTGTGGGGGGAGTCATTGGCCGAAAACGAAGTTGGCGACTCGACTCACTCGTAGAAGTCGGACTTGGAGATCTTGAGGAAGGTGCAGTCGCGCACGGCCTTGATGGTGAAGATGAGGGGCTCGCCCGTCAGCACGGCCAGCTGGCCCACCATCTCGCCCGGCTGCGTCACGAACAGACACACCGCCTCCTGCTTATCGATCATGCGCTGGTACGCGTGCAGGCAGCCCGACAGCACGAAGTGGAGGCTTACGTCCTGTGGAGAGGGGGATGGGGGAGAGGGGGAGAGAGAGAGAGAGAGAGAGAGACAGACAGAGACAGCGACAGAGACAGAGAGCGAGTGAGACAGAGAGAGTGAGCAAGGGCAAGAAAAAGACAGAAAGACAGAAAGAGAGAGACATGCAGAAAGACATGCAGAGAGACAGGCAGGGAGACAGGCAGGGAGGGAGAGAGAAGGGAGGGAGAGAGAGACACAGAAAGTAAGACAGACAGAAAGCAGTAGTTTATAAAGGAGAAGCGTGAGTAAAAAGTGAGGAAGTCATAAAGTGTGAAAGCAAGTAATGAACCACAGATGAGATATGAAGATCAGTGGTGTGAGAAAAAGACAAAAACAAGAAACAAACCAAGAAAAAAAAAAAACAAGAACAAAAAAATAACACAAGAAGAGACAAATAAAAAAACATTTCAAATATACAAGTAAAGAATTGAAAAAGAAGAAGAGGCAAGAGAAACAAAAGCTCTATGACAGCTCTTTATTAGAGAGATGAGATATAATGGATGTGAAAGATTGTTTCATAAGGAGGGTGCAGGGTGTGTGTGTGCGTGCGTGTGTGTGCGCGTGTGTGTGTGTGTGTGTGTGTGTGTGTGTGTGTGTGTGTGTGTGTGTGTGTTGGCTTCTGCGGGCTGATACCTGATCTCCCTGCCTGGCCAGGACGGCTCCTGCTTTGGCATGGTGCAGGGTCACTCGGCCATTTAACAAGGAAGGATCCTAGAGAGAGAGGGGAGGGGGAGGGAGAGGGAGAGGGAGAGGGAGAGAAATAGGGAGAGAGAGAGACAGAGAGGGAGATTGAGATTTTAAATGTGTTCTTTATTTACAACCAACAAGTCTTATGCAATTACACTTTGACAATTACAGAAAGGGGGGGGGGGGGTATGTCACAATAAATACATAAATAAATAAGTAGGGCCATCTACAAAAACTGGCTAAAATGCAGTTAATTAGTGATAATAGACCACACTCGGCCATTCAACAAGGAAGGATCCTAGGGGGGAGAGAGAGAGAGAGAGAGAGAAACAGAGACAGACAGACGACAGAGAGAGAAAGGGAAGGAGAACAAAGTGTTATAAAAGGGCGAGAAAGGGTGGTGGTGGTGGACTGTAGGGCTGTAGGGAGACCATGTGAGTGAAGAAATCGCTGTGTGATGCAAGAAAAGCAGCACAGCAACCCTTCTGCAACTGCAAAGTCATCTTGTGAAAAGAGGAACCTTTAACCTAAATGTCTTACAAAAAAAAAAAAAAAAAAAGTGACGGCCACAACCACAGTTTTAAACGTTGACCGTAATTTGCAATCCAGCAATCTGTGCCAATTTGACTATCTGTGCATAACTTGTACATTTCCATAGCAGTAAGCTATGCCCGAACAGTCTCCTCTGCCTGCAGTTGATTATTAGCAATGCACTATGGGTCATGTAGTGCACTGTTGAGACAGAACTGTAACATTTGCATTGTAAAGGCCTAACAGTAATGGAAGCGAAACATGACAGAGAGACGTGACTGCAGTCAGAAGATTATAGGAGACGATGGGAGAGATTATAGGGATGTGGAGCAGGAGTTGCTTTCAATATCATTATACATGCGTGCAGTGACAATAATAAAAACAAGCATTCTGGGGGTGCTGTGGTGCAGTGCATAGAACACCCATACCATGAATGGGCAAGTACCAATGAGGACCCAGGTTCGAACCCGGCCTGGGTCATTTCCCAACCCTACCCCATCTCTCTCTCCCACTCACTTCCTGTCCTGCACTGCACTGTCCTATCACAATAAAGGCAAAAAATATACTTTAAAAAACTATATTCTATAGCTTAATTTGTGCCCCCTGACTGTGGTCATATCTTGTTTGTAAGGATGGGCAAATCTGTGAGGCCTGACTGCTCAATTCTCTGTCATAACTCAATTCTAGGAATAGGTTATTCTGTGACTTTGTGTGTGATTTGTGGCCCTACCTCGATCCTCATCAGTTTGAGGATCTCCTTCTGCGCCTCCTCGAACAAGGCAGCGTTTGGTCGGCCGGGCAGCGGGCCGTAGACACTCTCCAGACTGCCCTCCTCCTCAGGGTACAGGTAGACCCCCGACGGCACCTCGTCCACAGTCACCGACTTCCTCTCCTTCTGGTCCTGGGACACGGACTGTGGAGGAGAACACACACAGGCACACACATGTACAAAACATGAATACTACTATTACTACCACCACCTCCACCATTATCACTAATAACAACAATACCAACAACAATAATAATATGAATATGAATAACACGAATAACAATGTGAATAATAATATGAATAATAATGTTATAGTTTTACATAAATTGTACATGTTCCTAAATACCCAAGGTTGCATCCTTGCATTCACTTTATAAACCCACAAAGCAAAATTTTTTGAAATGGAATTTCCATATTTTTGAGGATTCCCAATATTACAGATATTACTTCCAAACTGTGCACTACACATATCATGGACTACATAGTTACTGTATTCATACAGTGAAAGAGCAGTTGTAGAGTTTTGTCTGAAACTGACCCGTGTGAAGGTGGGCGGGGTGTTGCCATCCTCTGCAGACACAGAGATGCGGCCGCGCTCATAGGCCATGTCAAAGTCAGAGCGCAGACTCTTCTGGATGCCTGAGAGAGAGAAAATTTAAAAGAAGTTTTTAAAATAGTAAATCACAAACTGCAATTTCAATTTTATTTTCAATATCCAACTGGAAGTGGGTTGAACTGGTGGAATAAAGTTTTTTTTTTTAATTATATAAACATATTTCTGTAAATTCATCCCAAATGGACTTTGAGGATGTTAGATCTTACCAGCGATATCCACAGGCATGGAAATAGCACGACTTAGTGTTGGCACTGTAGATCCCTCTTTACCATGCTCACCTCCTAGGAACATAGATGCAAACACAGACAGAAAGACACACACAGACACACACAGAGACACACAGGCAAAATATATTACACATAATGCAATTGTCAGTGAAGCTTCACAGTCATGTGAAAACAGCAAGTAAACTAATAAATTAAATTAATTTATTTATTTCCTTTCTTTTTCTATTTTCACAACCATTACATAGGCATTGGTCTATAATTCATACACTAACATATACAGTATTAATTTATATACAATATATTACTATATCCACACGGTTACTGTTCACCTTTCATGACCCCTGACGTGCGCCTTAACTAGAAAGCTCA
>CM059281.1:16359247-16361747 GCA_030347295.1 Setipinna tenuifilis | reverse complement strand
TGAAACCCACAAGTGTAAGCTCTCAAATACTTTTGGAATTTTGTCTCTATGTGCTTCTGAGGCTGAGAAATCACTTATTTAATAGGCGTTGACATTATTGTTGAAAAACCTCAGGATCTGGGAGGTTGTTTTAAAATCACCCTTAGGATTTTCAGGCCTTTTTTCCAGGCGTTTTAGGTCTTAACGGGTTAAGTGGCTGGTGAATTTTTTTTTTTTTTTTCAGTGGCGCGCACGCACGTGCACGCACACGCACGTACGCACGCACGCACGCACGCGCACACACACACACACAGTCTCTATAGATATGACTCTCTAATGTGTATGTTTACTTACCTAAAAGTAAACCAACAAACTGATTCCTTTTTATTAATGTGTTGGCATTTTGAATGACAGGCAACAAACACACAGACAGACACACTTTCACACACACACAACTTACAGTGATAACATCCAAGATGCTGAGCAAACTGTGCACGCTGTCTCCGGGATACACCTCCTTCACCACTCCATCCTTTCCATCCTGTGAGGGGGAGCAAACACAACTCTCTCAGACACAACAAACAAACAAAGAAATAAACAGGGCTGAAAATCAGCTAAAAAGAAAAACAAACACAAACTAGCACATAAAATTCAAAAATTTACATTCTGAGCTCAAATGAAAGCACAAACCTGTATGACGTGCTCAACAAGAGACAAAAAAAAAGAAAAATCACACACATACTGTACACATAAAGGGAAAAGGGTGTGTACACATTGAGATAACTACCTGCACATCTAGATACACAAACACACACCCATCACTACTGACACAAAGACACAAATGTTATTCTGTACCATTGTTATCCTGTGCCATTAGGGTTGTACAAGTTCACTGTTCAGCAAAACACCTCAGTTTGCAACTAAAGCCACTGTGTTGGAAACACCTCATTTTTTCTTTCCATGCATTTTGGTGCGGCAGTCTCTCTTCACTTGACTTCAAAGTGGGTCAGTGTTTGGCATTAGGGCTGTACATTTCCTTTTTACATTTACATTACACTTAGCAGACGCTTTCATCCAAAGCGACTTACAAAAAACATGCAAGTTGTACAGTACAAGTTGTTCACTGTTCCACAAACCACCCCCAGTAAACGACACTACTCTTCCTCGCACCATGTGTGCGTTTTGGCACATTTGTTTCGCGTTAGCTCCCCGAAAAGAGGCTTAGCACGGCGGGCAAAACGCTAGCAGGTGCTAAATCAGGCATAACTGCTTGTAATCTGGCATTAATGAAACCCGACCCGTAATCCACAAGGGTGATCAGCCACGCTTTGTTTACCTAGCCCTTGATGCCCTCCGCAGACCCACGGGCCTTACATGGGGTCAAACGAGCGAGCGGCACGCTAATAGCCAACACAGGTTGAGTCATTAGCAGCTTACATGTAGAGCTACTCTACTCTACTCTACTCTACTTCTCACATCTGTCGTCACTGTGGTGCTACACTACGGGCTGTAAACATGGCACCGAGCCAACCAATGCCTCTTAGCCAGACTGCTTGTGTGTGCAGTGTGCAGGCTTGTTTTGGGGGCCAGGTGCTGAACAGAGATACAGTGATCCCCCACCACCTGCTACATCACGGTTCATATTTTGCATTCCCGCTATATTGCAGAATTTTTTTCCCGTGTATATATGCATGCTATGTCACTATGCACGCTAAAAGTGTTTCAGAACAATATTATAATTTATGATAACTGTACTGTAACATCTAAAATATTGATTAAAATGCAGTAATAATTCAACAATACATATGGTAAATGTATTAAAACAGCATGTCGGAGGGGTAATTTAAGGTTTAAACTATAAAATAGAAGGTTTTCTATATGGTCTCGCTATATCATGGATTTTCAACTATTGCAGGGGGTTATGGAACGTAACTACGGTGATAGATGTCTGCACACTTGAGCACGTTTTAATTTACTACTACAGTAACCACTCAATCAACCAATCAATGCAGACTTAAGCACAGCTTGTAATGTTTCTATTTACTGCTCTGGTTACCATTCAATCAGTCAAAGAATTAATGTGGCTATATTTCCACAGTGATTTCACGACAACATAGCAGTTCAAGGTTTTTTCTAAAGTAAATGAGTAAAAATAAATACAAAATCATGAAACAAGCATGAGACCATGTCTGTCATTGTAATTCCCAAAAGAAATTCACTTCATAGTCTAATGTACTGTCGCACGGCCACCATGGCTTTCTTTCCAGAACAGAAACTTACATAATAGTGCAAATGTATGTAAATAAATGTAAATTAAACTCGCTAATACAAATTAGCCTTATTTTAATTCATGTTGCCCTGCAAAGGAGGAAAGATTATTGTGGTATTAACCAGACTTATTTAACTTCTAAGAGGTGTGACTATTATTTTAACTATTCACGACTCCAGCTATGTTGCTATTAATTCACTTTGAGCTACAGCCTTTTGTATGAAAGGTGCTACACAAGTTGTTGTTGTTGTT
>CM059281.1:16334247-16356747 GCA_030347295.1 Setipinna tenuifilis | reverse complement strand
GAAAGAGAGAGGTGGGGGGGGAGAGAGGGAGGGAGAGAGACAGATAAAGAGAGATAAAGAGAAAGTGAGAGAAATGGCGATAGAGTGAGAGAGAGATTGAAAGAGAGATTGAGAGAAATGGAGACGAGAGAGAGCAATGGAGAGAAAGGAAAGAGAGAGGGAGAATGAGAGAGGGACAGAGAGAGAGAGTGAAAGGGAGAGAGATTGAAAGGAAGAAAGAGAAAAAAAGTGAGGAAGAGACAGACCACAGAGTGCCAGAGTAATAGGATACATCAGTTGAGCTGTGTAAACACACACAAACCAAACAGACAGGCTGTTGAATAAAACACAAACACATTTTTTTACAGCCTGGAACTACACAACGCCAGAGAGAAGAGAGAACCCTCATTTCCCCCCCCCCCGCCCCCGAGACACAGCACTTACTTTCCGCATGATCTTGCGTCCGTAGAACATGACTTTGTCCCTTTTCCGGAAACGGTACTTGGGAGCCTCCTGCGATTCGAAATCTGTAAAAAAATGGATGGACGAGAGTGGACAAACATATGGATGCCATTATGTACTGAAACAAACAGACACAGACACAAACACAAACAACTGGCACCAGAAGTGGAGAAAAAAGTTGCATACGCACACACATATACACAAGCATACCCAAACATGGAACAGTGTATAGACTGTCTGTGTTGTCTTTAAACGCAAACAAACAACTGGCAGGAAAAGTGGAAAAAAAATACATTAGCATATATATACAGAAGTGTTCCCAAATCAGGGAGACTGTCGGAATAAACGATTGTTTAGACTAAAAAGGCTTTTAAATGAGCTTTTAATTCATTAAAAACTAGATGTGTTAAGTTGAATGCCCTTGAATATAATCATTAACAGCTTAATAAATGTAAATCATAAAAGTACACACAAACAGACAGATACAGATTAATACAACCTCGAAAGGTGACAATGCCTGGACAAAGTTAATTCAAGATAGACATTTTTTACATTTCTTTGTGTCTTATGGTGTTGACAAAATCTCTGACTTGCCCAACAAAAAACTGACCTGGGAGATTGTTCTAAAACAGCACAGGAAGGCCAACACCTTGTGCAACCATACTATATGAACATTTTTTGAAAAATTAAAACCCCTTTTGTCCCTGATCTCAAGAATGACCGAATGTGTTCTTAATGGAAAAAGTTGAAAAAAATACATTATCATATACTATGCAGAAGTATTCCCGAATCAGGGACGCTGTCGGAATGAATTGTTGTTTGGACTGAAAAGGCTTTTAAATGAGCATCATCTTACTGTGTGTGTGTGTGTGTGTGTGTGTGTGTGTGTGTGTGTGTGTGTGAGAGAGAAAGAGAGAGTGTGTGTGTGTGTGAGAGAGAGAGAGTGTGTGTGTCTGTGTGCTTTTAATGACTTACTTCGCAGCTGTACCCGGCGCATGACGAAGAAGATGAGGATGGCGATGAGGACGATGGCGATGCCCGCGCCGATCACTATGCCCAACATCTGTGTGGACACAGAGGCCAGCATGGGTAATAGAGGAGACATGGGGGAGACAGGGGACACGTTATTAGGCAACACTTTGTATGAAGCTTAAGACTTAATAAGACTCTATAAACACATTCATAAAGGCTTATAATGCATTCATAAAGTATGTTATTATGTATGTATTCATAAAGTATTCATAACTATGTGAGGAAAATGAACCTCAATTGAACCAGGCAATCCTAGTCTGGAAAACAATTGCTTGTAGTAAATGCCAGTTTTGGATTATTTTTACTTGAACTGTTAGACTAGCAAACATATGAAGTATTGATAAGACTCTATACACACATTCATAGAGGCTTATAATGCATTCATAAAGTATGTATTCATGTATATAATTAATCACACACACACACACACTCTCACACACACACTCACACGCACTCACACGCACTCACATACACACACTCAGATTCTTAGAATAACGTTTTCCAGAGATTCAGCTGATTCAATCAATGTAACTATAAATGTCCCACAATTCCCAGGTTGGTCAGTCTGCTTGTTTAAGCGAAGTCTTTAGAACATGATACGGTGCTCTTGGGGGCTCGTGGGAACCCCGGCAACACGTGCGCTCATTCTCACAGAAGCACATAAACATGTGGACGGACGAAACGGGACTGACCATGCTGGTCTGCAGTTGGTCCTCCACAAAGGTCTTGATGTTGCCAAAGCCGTCCTGCTGGGAGAGGGCAAAACCAGAGGGAGAGAGTGTGAGAGAGAGGGCGTGTGTGTGTGTGTGTGTGTGTGTGTGTGTGTGTGTGTGTGTGTGTGTGTGTGTGTGTGTGTGTGTGTGAGAGAGAGAGAAGAGAGAGAGAAATGAAGAGAGAAGAGAGGGAGAAGGAAAGAAAGAGCAAGAGAGTGATAGAGAGACAGAGAGATAGAAAAGAGAGAGAGATAGAGATAGAGAGGGAAAAGAGACAGAAACAGGGAGAGAGAGAAATAGAGAGAGAGAAAGAAAGAAGTAAAGAAAGAGCGAGAGAGTGAGAGAGAGAAAGATGGAGAGAAAGAGGGAGAGAGAAGGATGGAGAGAGGGACTGAGAGATTGGGAGAGGGAGAGAACGAGAGAGAGAGAGAGACAGACAGACAGAAACAGAGAGAAAGAGACAAGAGAGAGAGAAAAGAGAGACAGGGACAAGGGAGAGAGAGAAATAGAGCGAGAGAGAGAGAGGAGAATAAGCAGACGTATTATGAGGCAGGGAGAATTAGTGTTGAGTCAGGGGACTGAGGAGCAAGCAGGGGAGGCAGAATGGAATGCACTGGAGGGTGGACAAGAGAGAGAAAGAGAGAGAGGAAAAGTTGGCTTCAAAATGAGAGAAAGCAAGGCGGTGTGTGTGTGTGTATGTGTGTGTGTGTGTGTGTGTGTGTGTGTGTGTGTGTGTGTGTGTGTGTGTGTGTGTGCTTGCGAGACAGAGAGTGTAATAGAGAGAGATAGAGGTAGAAGGGGGGGGAGAGAGAGAGAGAGAGAGAGACAGAGAGAGACAGAGAGAGAGAGAGAGAGAATGCACACAAGAGAAGAATAGTCAGAAAGGCAGCCATAAAAAAAAGAAAGAACCTCAGTATGATGTACACCCCATCCAATGGGGGGGCGGGGGGGGGGGGGGGGGGTGAAGGGGTGGGGGGTCAGCATCACATCTGTTTTGAATCAGACGTGAATGTGATGTGAAAGGACATGGCATCAGCCAGATGAGAAGCGCAGTACAATAGTAAAGGCCATTTTTTTTTTCCTTCTCTTTTTCACCCGTTGTTTCTCTGATCGGTCTCTTCCCCCTCTCGTCTCGTATCTCCAAATGCCAATTACTTAGCCTTTGTTTATCCCTTCTACTCTTTTTTTTTTTCCTTTGTCGTACCTCTTCTTAGGATTGCGACAACATTCTCTTTCTGCTCCAATTGCTTTCCTTCCAACTCCCCCCCCCCCCCCCGTTTTCTTTTGTCTTTGAAGTATGGCTAAAGAACTGTTTTCTTAAAAGGAGAATTCTAGAAACATTCTACATTTCTGGACATTCTGGACTCCATTTGTTTCAGTTGTCCTGCTGTCATATGTACAACATCTCCACATTTTAATGACTAAGGTAGCAGTTTAAGCTTTCTGTGGATAGAGAGGACTCAAACAAATCTTCTTTCCCAAATTGTGTTTGTGTGCCCTTGTCACCCCAAAAGCGTGATAGTGCATTCTCAGTGGAAATGCAGGAAATTGACTGTAAACTCACACAAACTGGTCAGTGACGTACTAGGATTTCAAAACAGCTTTTTGTTTCCTTTTTACCCTCTCTCTCTCCTCAAAATGCCCATAAATGGTCCAAAATTACACATTCTTTTGACTTGTTGAGAGAACTGAAACAATAGTCTACTTAATTAGACTTTAAGGTGTGGATGTAACAGCTAACAAACTCTAGCAATGGCCTTGCCTAGTGTCTCTCTCTATCTTACACAAACATGAAAGAGGCCCACAAGCTTTTTTGATGCCCAGAAACACAAGGGTCTCAGGGTGGCCACAAGAGCTCTGCATGTCTCAGCTCACGAGAACAGAGGAGAGGAAAGGAGAGCAGAGGAGAGAAGGGTAAAGGGAGAGGAGAGTAAGGGAGAGGAGAAGAGAAGAGGAGAGGAGAGGTGAGGAGAGGAGAGGAGGGCAAGGGAGAGGAGAGGAGAGGAGGGTAAGGGAGAGGAGAGGGGAGCAGAGGAGAGGAGAGGAGGTAAGGGAGAGGAGGGTAAGGGAGAGGAGAGGAGGTAAGGGAGAGGAGGATAAGGGAGAGGAAAGGAGGGTAAGGAAGAGGAAAGGAGAGGAGAGGAGAGGAGAGGAGGGTAAGGGAGAGGAGAGCAGAGGAGAGGACAGGAGGTAAGGAAGAGGAGGGTAAGGTAGAGGAGATGAGAGAAAGCAGAAGGAGTGTGTGCAGGTCAGCTGACGCTGAGACGTGATGCAAGCTGGCTGTGCTCCTATCAGCTCTGGTCAGGCTTGACTGAGGCCTGTCTAGCCAGGGCTATTACTGTCAGCTGCACACACAGGCACGCAAGACAAGACAACAGACAGAGAGATGGAGGGAAGAGCAATGCACTTGTGAGGTGTGTGTGTGTGTGTGTGTGAGTGTGAGTGTGAGAGAGAGAGAGAGAGAGACAGACAGACAGACACAGACAGACAGAGACACAGAGAGAAAAAGAGAGAGAGAGAGACATGGGAAGAGAGAAAAAGAGCAAGAGAGAGAAAGAAAAAGAGAAAAAAGTAAAAGACAGAAAAAGAGAGCACGACAGAGCGAGAGAGAGACGGAGATAGAGATAATGAGAACGTGATTGGAAAAAAAGAGAAAGAGATTAGGAGTAAAATTATGAGAGAGAGAGAGAGAGAGAGAGAGAGAGAGAGAGAGAGAGAGAACAAGACAACAAGAGAGAAAAAAGGAGAGAAAATAAGAGCGAGAGAGAGAGTGAAAAAAGGAGATACTGAGAAAGTGATTGGGAAAAAAAGAGAGAATAGGAATAAAGGTATAAGAGAGAGAGAAAGAAAGAGAGAGAGAAAGAAAGAGAGAGAGACTAGAAAAGCACAGCAGATTAACCTCCACCCTGAACAAAAACAAACGCATGTCTTGACGTCCATGAGATAAGCAAGTGTGTATGGGGCTGCAATGGAAAGTGGGGGAAAGGGCAACAGGAACTCGTCACAACTTGACCCGGTCATCTCAGGGTCAAATATTCACCAAATACTTTAATCATGTCAACAACGTGACACTAAAGCCAACAGCTGGGCTAAATTTAAAACCAAAAAAAATAAAAAAGATTGTTGAATGATTTAGCAGTGTGTGCCTTTAACACTGAGGAAGGCAGAGCGCCGAAACACGTCTGTGTAATAAATGGTGACTGAATATGCATAGTGCGGTCTTTTTTCTGTTTTTCAAGTGAGTTATATTTTGGCCAGCACTCTGAAAAACGTCTGAGTGAAGCCTGCTTCAACCTTTCTGAACTGAATGATTTAGCACACAACAGCAGGAGCTGCCAGGCAGGCAGGCAGGCAGGCAGGCAGGCAGGCAGGTCAGTACTACAAGTGACAGACAGGAGGACAGAGAGGAGGTCAGCGGCGAGGACAGCAAGGCCAGAGTGTGGCTAAGAGACAGTAAGAGTTGAAAAGAGCAGGCCCACTGCTGTGTGGGTGGCAGCGTTGGGAGAGTGGGACAGAAGCCAGGATGAGCTGATGGATGAGCTGAGATTTCTGGGTAATTAATCATACAGGTACAGGCAGGTTTGTTTGGTAGTGTCGTTTGTATGGAGGAGAAGGAAAAATGGAAGATTAGGTCTAGGTATGAGGCTATGTATTGGCCAAGAGTGTGTTATGCTGGTATCTGACGGAGGAAATAGCCTACAGGAAGATGTGGATATTTTGCCAAAATGAAAATGAAGAATGAGGAAAATAAAGAAACAAAAGAACAGAGTTGGAAACAAATGGGAAAGAAAGAGGGGGAAATAAACAACTCTAAATACAGGGGAAAGAAAGTTCAGCCTTTAGTGGTTATTGATGTGTTTACTGTTTGGGCTCACATATCAGCTGACAGAATTTTACAAACTCGCTTCAAATATTAAACGTTTTAGTGCAGATGATTTTGTTCTCAAGTCATTTGCTGTTTGAAGTATATGACTTTAAATGCAGCAGAATACACTTTTGGGAGATTTTAAATTAAAAAAACTCAGCTAAAGAGCTGAAACTGCAGTTTTGCAACTATGAATTTGGGTTTAGTTACAGTCAAGGTCGTATATTCAAGGTCACAGTTAAAGCTCAATAAAGCTGCTTTCAGACTCCTGAATGTTGGCCAGATGTATTTGTATCTTTTATACTTTTCTAGCCAATAAAAATGAATAAACACAAAAAATGACTAAAATAAGTTAACAACATAAGAATATAACGACAACATAAACAATAGACAATCAAACTAACAATTCATGTTGGTTCTAGATAAGGCATTTGATCTTACGTTAAATGTGAGGCTTTGATTTTATGACAGTTTTTAATTATTATTTATTTGTTTTGTTTATTGATTGTTCAAATAAAGAGGGGGGTTGTTGGTCTGCATGCTCACCTCTGGAGGATCGGGGGACTCTTGTCCCGAGGTGCTCTGTCCCATTCTAACCACGCCACCACGTCACAGAGCTGGTCCATCAAACAGCACTGCAACACAGCACAGCACAGCAAGGCAGGAGGGCCAGTCATGCACGTGCAGCCATGCTGGACACACCAACCCACACACACACTCTCTCTCACACACACACTCACAGCCTTGCACTCACACACACACACACACACACACACACACACACAGCCTTGCACTCACACACACACACACACACACACACACACACACACACACACACACACACACAGCCTTGCACTCACTCACACACACACACACACACACAGCCTTGCACTGACACACACACTCACAGCCTTGCACTCACACACACACACTCACAGCCTTGCACATACACACACTCACACAGCCTTGCACATACACACACTCACACAGCCTTGCACTCACACACACTCACAGCCTTGCACTCACACACACACTCTCACAGCTTTGCACTCACACACACACTCTCACAGCTTTGCACTCACACACACACAATCACAGCCTTGCACTCACACACACACACACACTCACTGCCTTGCACTCACACACACACACACACTCACAGCCTTGTACTCACACACACAATCACAGCCTTGCACTCACACACACACTCACAGCTTTGCACTCACACACACACTCACAGCTTTGCACACACACACACACACAATCACAGCCTTGCACTCACACACACACTCACTGCCTTGCACTCACACACACACTCTCACAGCTTTGCACACACACACACACACACACACTCACAGCCTTGCACTCACACACACACACTCACAGCCTTGCACTCACACACACACACTCACAGCCTTGCACTCACACACACACACTCACAGCCTTGCACTCACACACACACACACAGCCTTGCACTCACACACACACTCACAGCCTTGCACTCACACACACACACTCACAGCCTTGCACTCACACATACTTACAGCCTTGCACTGACATTTAAATGCTCAGGTAAAGATGCACACACACACACACAGGCAAAACACACACCCAAATCACACAAAGCAACCAATGCTGTGACACTAGATTGCCTAACTAACCAGCAAACCAAATATTACAGAAAATAAATCCCCTCAAAAAGACGAAACACACCGAGGATTTCATCATAGGTAGTGCAAACAACACACATACATCCCATTGAAAAAAACAACACACATACATCACATTGCTGAATCAGAGGTTGTGTTCACCAAATGCAGCGTCCATTTTCCATACATATTCTATAAATTTCAGTGTTCACAGACTACAGAAAGTTAGGCGCAGTTTGTGGAGATCGGTCACCCACAAATTATTCGGGCACATTAGCCTACATAAAGCTTTCCTCTTTTGTTGTGTTGCGTGTTCATTACGAAATACCAAACCCACCGACTGTCACAACACTATGCACCACCACTGCTTGAGAAAATACCCTTTGCTCTGGCTACAGAGTCCACTGATTGTCCCTTCCTGTTCTCTGTCTAACTGCACTCACGTCACCAGCCAAGTAGCAAAGTGTAGCCTAGGCCTACCACAACACTGCAGGAGGCCAACACCAGGATTTGGCTCAGCCAGGATTTAAGTCAGTCAGTTGATTAACTGTGCCGATCTGATTCCCAGTCTAATGCTAAAGTTAATCCCTGATGTCTGGCAGGCTCTGAACGTGAACACTGAAAGCAAAAACATAAGAGGCACAAAACAAACAGACACTTTGGAGACTAAATCATCCTGCACCTTTGTGTGGCCTTGCTGTTTTTAGTTGTATTGTACATGGATACTTGAATAAATCTCTTAATGACACTTTATAAACTACTGATTTTTCATGCTTAATTTATTGAAGTGAAGTGAAAGACTCACAAAAGATTAGCAAGGTTTCCACGCCTATGTGTTAGCCTAATGTATTAAAAAAATGAAATAATGTCTTAGATTATACAGAAACTGGTACATTTCCTGAGAAAGCCATCTGGGCAAATGCACTACCACTGATGGGCCCTGATCCTCTGTGTCCAGTGAGGAGACACATTACCGGCACTCAGCGTGGAGCCCTGCTGGCCACAGCCCATCCCCCGTAACAGGATGTGTCAGTAATTGGTGTAAACTTGCATCATCGTGACCGACTTGTGTTATCCGTTTGCGTTTTGACACACACACACACACACACACACACACACACACACACACACACACACACACACACACACACACACACACACACACACACACACACACACACACACACACACACACACACACACACACACACACACACACACACACACACACAGCAAAGGCTCATTCGCTCGCATGCTCAACACACACACACACAAAACTCAAACACCAGACTCAGAGACAGACACAAATACACACACTCACAAACACACACACACACACACACACACGAAACCACCAGCACAGACCCACATACCCTTATCAGCTCACATGCTCTCACACACACACACACACACACAACCCACACCACCCCTCCCTTATACACACACAGCCACACAGACACACACGACGTTCTCATACAAACACACAGCCTATACACTCCAAACACAGATGGCTGAACACCAGACCCCCTCTCCCCTCCTCTGGGCATCTGGCTACAACTGATCCTCTTTACACCCCCGACTCTCCCCACCCACCCATAGTGGGGACTTGCTCTCCTGCTGTGTGATGCCTGCCTGCCATTTTCAGTAAACAAGATTTTATCATTTCACCCACCCACCCCCCTCTCTCTCTATACCTCCATCTCCCCCTCTCATCAATTCATGTCATCTGTCAAGTGTCTCTGTCTTTCCTTCATGTCTTTGGAGGCGCTATCAGTGAGAGACAAGAGAAGACACAAGAGATCAAGACATACTGGGTACATCCGCCCCATCAAAACAAGAAACTTTGGTAACCCTCGCCCCCACCCTCCCTGCCACCCTTGCCCCACACGCACTTGCAAACCCCCATCCCTCCCTCCATCGTGCCTTCTACAACCCTCCTTCACCTCTTCTCCAGTGGTATCTGGAGCTTAGGACAGGGCAGGGCAGGACAGGGCAGCAGTTAGACAGTTGGTCATGGGATCGGAAGGTCGCAGGTTCGAATGGCTGAAGTGCCCTTGAGCAAGGCATCTAACCCCCACATTGCTGCAGGGACTGTAACTTAAACCCTGTACCTAAATAACTGTAAGTCGCACTGGACTGAAGCTCGCGTCAGCTAAGTGTAAAGTAAAAGAACAGGACTTCAGGACACCGTAACAGGCCTGAAGTCAAATCAATGGGCTGCAGCCAGTTAATGGGGAGTCAGGTTACTAAGGGCCTCTGTACGTGGGCTCATCCACCACCTAGGCTAGGCTAAGCTATAGCCTAAGCTAAGCTAGGCTATGTGCACTAATGACAAGCTGCTGCTGGTTGAGCTGAACTGAACTGTACTGTACAGCACAGACAGGCCTGCGCAGACACAAAACAAGACACAACCACCCCCACCCCCATCCTCATTCATCATACCAAAGACAAAGGAGTGACACAAAATATAAAAAAAAAACAGTGAGCTGAGTGTGTGGAATAAAAGAACGCATGTGAAGACTATCTGTTTCAAATAGTCTTTTGTTGTTGAGTTTTTTTTGTCCCAGAGTAGGAGATTTAACCTACTTTCAAAAACTAGGGGTAGTTTTGAAGATGGTTTTGCCTTCAAGCAATCAAAATATAGCCTATCAAGACAGGGGGGGGTGTTTATTTAAATGACAGCATACATCCCATGATAAGGCACATAGATGTAGATCTACATGATATCTGTGTCAGTTGTGTGTATCTTTACAACACATCATAATCAGGCGGCAGCCTAACAAACAGAGGGAACATGATCAACAGATATGGAGAGTTTAAATAGAACATAACAACATCCCCCCTCCCTGAAGTCACATGACCTATGACTCAATACCCCCTGTGCTGTACTAAACTCTGTGTGCTATTGCCCACCTTGGTTCACACATGATACCTGTATCATTTGAGAGCTGACATTAGACAGAGATCAGGTGGTGACAACAAATAGATAAAAATCAGGGAAGGGTTTGTTGTTGTTGTTGTTGTTGTTGTTATGGTCTATGTAAACTCTCTATATCTCGAACTAGATAGTCTCGAACTAAAGGCATTTTATAATAGCATTTTTAAAAAGATCAAATAAAAAATCAAACATATCAATTGCAAATTTTCAGTATCTCCATTTTGTGACCATGCCCATTTTTTCCCATAGACTCCTCAACTATCAGAGACAGCCCAATGCTTCGCTCAAGAGTGCCACACACACACACACACGACAGAAGCTAGCTCTTAGGCTACTGGTTTAATCAGCCAGTCTATCATTCCCATTCCCAGGGTGCAGTGGTGTAAAACGGCCTGTGATGGTGCCCTCACATCCCTCTGATGTGATTGGAGGAGGCACTGCTGGGTAATCTCATGTCCTTGTTTATTCCAGTGCAGACGTGCTGTTATTGATTTATCCGTCCCTGTCCTCCTGCTGTAACCCTACAGTCACAGTCGCACCGAGTACCTCCCTGTGAATTGCCCTGCATTGTTCTGCCAAAACAATACACTCACTGTCCCGCAGCACAGTGGTAGGACACACGGATACAAGGACACACACACACACACACACACACACACACACACACACACACACACACACACACACACACACACACACACACACACACACACACACACACACACACACACACACACACACACACACACACACACACACACACACACACACACACACACCCTCCAGACATACCCATACACAGGCATAGGATTTGTAGGTGTGATGAAGTGTGACAAGTAGCCTACAGCATCGATAACACCTCCTCTCTGACACAGGCAACTGCAAAATGACAATAAAAGATTTGAATACTTGAATAAATCAAGTCTCTCGTGACACTTTATCAACTCAGGATTTCTCATGCTTGATTCCTTCAAGCAAAGTGAAACATTACAAAAGACTAGCAAGGCTCCCAAGCCTATGCTTTAATATATTAAGAATGAAATCATGTCTTGCATGTTATACCACACAAGTGTCCCTATTTGCTCACACCTGACTCCTAGTTTACCAGAGGTTGACAGGCCAGTTGACTGGTGTTGAAAAGAAAGAAACTGCCCGAAAAAAACATCCCTTCCTTTTTCCTGCAGTCTAATGTAAATTAGCCCATATATCTCACATTCATCTTTCGTGGACAGGGAACGTGTCAGGGTATGTTAAAGGCAAGAGTACACCACCAAAAAGGACAAGTCTAAGCCTGTGATGCCTTTGCCAAAACGTACTGTACCATGATAGATGTACGTTTCTGATGAGCCTCAAAACAACCATTCGCATTACTGCATTCCACATACTTGTCTGCACCAAAATGTTGTCATCCAAGGCAATACACGGTAACGTTAGGTCTAAGACAGCATCCATCGTAAGTCTGCAATGTTTACACATTTAAAACGAGGCTGACAAGATAGCAGGTCGTTAGACAGTACAATGTGCGGTACAAGGGTTCTCATATTACCAAAAAAAGGTGTCGACATCACATCCCCTAAGCTAGCCAGCTAACCAACATTAGCCAGGCTAACGGTCTAGGTGGCATCACCGCTAGCTTGCGCCTCATAAAAACACACGTAAAGAAAGATTATGCTGGGGGGTGGGAAGATACACCTGCTAAGATAATTTGTCGACCAAACCATTGATGTTGCATTAAACAAACCTCGGCCGAGTTCATGCAAATCGTACAGCCATCTTTACACCAATGTGGAAGAATTTCGACCTAGGCAGCGACTACATTCAAGAAACACTGCCATGCAACGCGGAGCTTACATCTCGCTAACATTATCCTCCGTAGCTAGGTTAGCTTGCTAGCAAAGTTGCACTCATTCATAGAAATCTCTGCAGGACGGACACACCGACAAATCACCGGAACAACAACAACAGCTCATGCCCTTAATAAACCAATACAGTAATTATCAGAGGAATATCTGTTGTAAATACATAATGGTATTTTCTGCTGCGCTTACCTCACCTGACCTCCGATGTTCTTGTCAAACTCTTCTGTCAAACAACATATATACCGGAAATATCCTTTGAAATAGCCCCACCCATTGTGTGCTAGAACGTCACGATAGCCAATAGAATTTCAGACTGGGGCTAGTGGTAACCAATCATTTATTTGACAAAAATCATTTACAGTACACAACCTTTTTTAAGGTAGGGCAACAACACATAAGCGCACACATCAAATGTCATCTCTCTCTGAAACGAGTCAAACGACACAAGTTGGTACCCACGACACGACAGGTACTTTTATACAGTCCTGCTGATAAACAGGTGAATAAACCAAACCAAAAATATAACCTTCTTGTCAAAAAATAATGAAATGACAACATTAGGCTACAAGATACCGACCTATGAGATTGGTAAACTGTGATTGTAAACTGCATTTTCGACGGCACATTCAAGGCCAGAGCAAGTAACTCAAGGGGCAGTTTAGGTATTAAAATCCACCGAGAAAAAAACAGACGCCTATCTTTACCTGCACAAGCAAACCTAGTGGCCTGCTAAGCTCCAGAATTTGATTAAAACAGTCCTCCAAAATCTAGGTTTAGGTTATATTTTCGCTACAGTTACCTTTTACCAGATGAAAGGTATCACCAAAGTACCCTGTTTAAAAAGATTAGGGCTAATGACAAAAAGGTGTATTGACCTTATCAGTGTTTTGGATGCTGATTGCATTTCCTGAATTACAGATGTCTGATGCAGAACGGATTAAATCACACTTGTGTTTCCAGTGATAACTTAAGTAATACATCATTTAAGGGCCAATCTATCATCCATTAGGCTAAATTATTTCACTTCGATCGTTACAACGTCAACGTCAATTTAGAAAATGTGCTGGCGCCATCTACTGATGCGATGTGTCAGTAACTGTGGTTGCCGATACCGATTCTGATAGGCCTATGAAAAAACATTTCAAGATGCCGATTATGCCAGCCTAAAATAACTATTAGGCCATATTTTGAAATAAAACAAGGCTATGACTTTTAAATAGTTAATTATTTTGCTCAGATATTTGCTGAAGTAGCCTATATTGCATTTTTTGTGGTTTACAATGTTGGTGAATATTGAAGTTTGGTGGTGCTGCTGTGTGTGTGCAATTGAAAAGATATATACACTAAATAATAATTGGAATAAATAATAATAATAATAATAATAATAAGAAGAAGAAGAAGAATACGTATTATCATTGTTGTTGTTGTTGCTGTCATTATTATTTTTATTATTATTATTATTAGGCCTATTATTATAAAACTAAACATAGGCTATTTAAACTCTCAATGGCACTGCCAGGTAGATCCAACACTGTGAAAGCCCAACAATATGCATGCTGCTGAAAAAGCTTAGTCTATTTTTCTGTCGAGTTTTTTTAAAAAGTACTAATGAGAACTCACACTAGTAATGATATGTGTACAGTTTTCATCATTGTATGGTACAGTGAGACTGGCATTATGGGGCTGTAATTGGGGTGTACCCAGAGCTGACAAGTTAGGGTGATTCTAAGCGTTGAGCACTGGCAGACGGCCCTTTGAGGACCCTTTCATTATTATTAAGGCTGTCATTTCACTGCTGCTGTTGATTATGCTCAACATGGGTCTGCCCCGCTATCCCTCATTGTGCAATACCTACAGCATAACGTGAAATAGCTACCTCATACTGCAATATTATTATTCACTGCCTCTGTACCTAGCCATTTACCTTTTACTATTTAATATGTATTATGCCCTTGTATATATTCCCTTCTTCCTGGTTTTCTGCTTCTACAATGCTTCCTTGTTTGACACTTTACACTTTAATACTTTTTCTTACCTTGCACCTTTGTGGCCTTGCTGTCTAATTTCGTTAAACAGGCAACTGTTTAATGACAATAGTTCTTAAAGTCTCAAAGTCTTAATAATAGCCTAAAGCAGGGGTGGCCAAACTTTTGTGTTTTTGCGGGCCACATCCTGAAAAATCTAAGCTGCCAGGGGCTAAGGCAACATTATGAGCACCAGTTTTCAACCAGTTACAAGTAAAAGATGGACTGTGTTTTAGATTCGAAAACCAACGTCCCTTCTAAAACATTCTACAAGATGCTTAGGGCTTAATGTTACTACTGACAAACATGTCACAGTAGCTTCAGCAACTTTTTTGAGCAAATTATCTTTTCAATAAAAAACAGACTTGTATCCATACCAATGTTGAAACCTGTGACAATGCTGAAACTATGATGTGCGATGCACATGTAATATTAGATGATTTTTTAAATATTAGATACATTTTTTGCACTTGATGGCGGTCCACTTGAAAGAGAGCAACGGGCCGCAATTGACCCCCGGGCCGTAGTTTGGCCACCCCTGGCCTAAAGGACACTAACACATTCTTTCGAAGGGCCCATCGTTTCTGGCTATGCCCCTGCTTTCATCTGCCTTTGAGCCTGCGCATTATTTAGAATGGACATGCTGCACGACATATCTTCTAGAAATCTTAATTTTACTGATATAACTGAACAATTTACAAGCAAAGGGCACTTTACTTCTCCCTTTTTGATTGTTGTTTTTTTTTGTTTTTGTTTTTCTTTGTTACCAAAAATATCTGCAGCTGCAAACGATAGAGGCTATTCTGTCAATGAACTGTTAATTGTGAGATTATGTCATGAAACACCAACTATTGCTGGTTGTATCTTATCTCTTATCAGTCTTTCATGTGAGCTGTGTCTAAAACATCCACAATCTGCACGCCTTTCTGTGGCATAGTGGCCAGACAGAAAACAGTGTGTATAAGAAAGTGTGAAGAATATTAAGGCACAAGCCAAGCGTTATATGTTACAGATGTCACGAAATTGTGTCTCTTTTTAAGATTAGTTCTACTCTCTCACTTTTATCTGTTTGCTTTCTTTATTTAATTTTTTAGAGCAGAATAGAGAAAAAACAGCATATAAGGCAAAGTAACAGTTGGTTCTTAATCAGTCAGTTAATAAGGCTAGTTCTTCCCTAAGTATATCTTTCCGGAAACTCATTACGTTTGTTGTAAAAGGACTTCAGTTGACCTTTTCACAACTAATAATAACCCTCCTTTAGGTCGTAGCAGTGCCCCCTGTTGTTGTGGAGGGATATAGCAGGTTTTGTTTCTCTTCATGTTAATGTAGTTACTGATTCAGGGGTTCCGCACACCATCAAAAATTTTAGAACCCATACACCTTATTTCCAGATTTTTTTTCCTTATACATATATATTTTTATTTACATGACCGACTGACCTTGCATCAGAGCTTATATACGTGTATCAGTATGTAGCTACGAGAATTTTAAGAGATCAGAAAGCAGTCCCAGTCATAGGCCTACCCTATGCAACGAATAGTATGACGACTCCAAACAAATCATTTTGAATTATTTAATTTCAGTAATTTTGTCTGTGTTTACTCTGCAGTTTTTGCTGTTATTATAAGTATTTATTTAGTTATATAAGGCGATTTGGATGCTCTCAAGATATCTGAAATTGACTTAATTGCTTAGCATAGGCGGTCTGCCGTTTGTTGATAGACTTATGTTCATATCTCCTTTCAATGTGTTTTCATTATGTGAAAGTATACTCCGCAAATGAAATACCACAATGCCCGCGGTTAGACTTAAACCTTGGGCCTTGCTGTTTTGTTGAGGGCAATGGCGTGTTCATGAGGCCCGTAGTACAGTCGTGACCTTACCTAATATGCCTACACAAAATTAAAAACATACGGCCTAAATCGTAAGGCATGGGGTTCAAGCCTGTTGCGTCAATACAGAGCCAGAGTTTTTTTTTTACCCCGGGAAAATGTTTAGTCGATGTGAATTATCGCCTTCAAATCAAAGCGCAACTGTACCTACCTAAAATGTTACACTAGCTTACAGAACATCAGAAATATTGACAACAAAGTCACGGTCCCTGACTAAAGTTGTTTTGAAAGTAAGCATGTGAAATATCTGGTTTTATTTTGCAACTTGAATCGTCTGCAAATAATCTTTTTCTTTTTACCATGTTTATACTATTTATGTTTTACGCATGTTGCATTTACTCTTGGGGATGAAATAAATTTGGATTTACTGCAGTCACGCAACACATTTTAAGACCCAGTTAACAATTATGACCAGAGACGGAATAGCAAACAAGAAATCATCAATGAAGAAGGCGAAGTTCTCACAATAATCTTTATTGTTGACTAATAAATATTTGGTCTTTCAAGGCACTTACAAACTAAGGCCATTAAGTACTTAAGTTGCGTGGTGCACAACTTTTGCATGGTAGTATGCTCTATTTGCATCTGACTCTTACACGCACACCATACACACAAACACACACACTCACACACACACACACACACACACACACACACGACAACGTAAAAACTGCTCTGTGAAAAATTATGAAAACGAATTGGCGTTGAAATATGGTATGTTTACATTTATCACTTCAGTGCCCCAAGTGCATATCTGGAACTACTGAAAATAACTCTCATCTCGGATTTTACGGGGAGTATGCTTTTCAACCAAAAAATTATGTACAATATGCAGTTAACATAATTTTTTTCTGAAAGAAAAATGACAAACCCATTGTAGAAAAAAGACAGCAGCAACTGTCTATTCACGAGGTTGGTCTGATCTAACTGAACAATCTTACAAAAATTAGGCTATATGTCTTTAAGTTTGTCAAACATAAAATAAAACTACTTTGTACATGGTCTTAAAAAATATCTTTTTTTTCCCGGCAATTTTAATCTCATAATTGGTATAAGGGCACGTTGTTTATTTCTTATTTTATATAAAAAGTCTTTGCCAGCAGTAAAAAAATATCTACTTATGACAAATAATACATTCCATAGCCCACTGGTCCACCAAAAAGTCCGGGTACGGGGAGACTGGGCCTCGGGAGTGAGTTCGCGCTCCCGTACAGCGATGGGGAGCCCACATGCGCTCCCAGCGGGAATGGAAGCGCAAAGGCAGCAGGTAGAAGAGGTTTGGACGCCAGCTTGAACTTCTCAAGCTCGGCCTCTTGAAGTCTCTTGGCTTTGGCCCTCCTGTTTTGGAACCAGATTTTAACTTGGGTTTCCGTCAGGTTGAGAGAATTGGAAAATTCGGCCCTCTCCGCGATCGACAGGTACTGCTTCTGGCGGAATTTCCTCTCCAGTGACAGGAGCTGCGAGGTGGTGAACGGTGTCCGAGGTTTGCGGTTGTTTTTGTGTTTGCGTAAGGTGCACGGCGTAGGGCTGGGGTTACCTGTTGGAGGAGAACGCATGTTTATTAAACGGCAATAGTTTCAAGAACAGTGGGCATCTTGGGAAACGTGCAAAGTTGGCACAGCCACAGGAAGAAGTTAACTCCCTAAATTATAGAAGTCCCTTGCAATAACGTTTGTCAAGTGTTTACATATGGTTATGGGCTTGTGACTCGTATTTGTAGTTGTAGGATGTATGACTTCGAAGTATGAATTTCCAGTTTAAAAGAAGGCTCTACACCGCCGTCTCGTTATTCGGCCTGTGCATTATGTCAGTAGTAGTTGTTTCATGCCTTTAGCTCAGTGCTACATTTTATTTATCCACAGGTCGTCATGGTGGATAAAGTGCACTTAGTATTACACATTTGAACACGTTTTGTTGTGATATTATGTTTGTATTCACATTGGATTACACTTCACTGCAGCGAGTGAACTGAGGCAACTTAAAGATTTTAAGCACAGCATTTGTGAAAACCTCATCCTATATGTTATCATTGCGCATGAAGTTGTAATTTCGCACACACACACACAAATATAAATATATACAGTCTACAGGAAAACAAACTTGAAAAAACTTACGTGGGGGAGATGAAAACGAGGATGTCCTGAACCAAGTGCTCTGTTCCTTATCACTAAAATCTTCATTATCGTCATTCAAATTATCAGAGGCGTTGGGAAAGCTCTCGGAAGGCACTTTGCTTTTCTCGCCATAGAATGTCCGCGGGGATGAAAACTGTTCCATTTGTTCCGTGACAGGTTTGGGTAGTACGAGTCCAGGTCCGGCGGCGGTATACACAGTCCGACAAGTGGTTTTCTTCGAGATCAGCGACTCGACGCTGAAGGGTAAACTGCTCGTTTTTGTTTTGAGTCCCTTGTCAACGGTGGCCTCGTTTGGTTTAATCTCTTCTTTTACGGAGTCCGCTTTCTCCTGCACTTTCACCTCATGGGACGGGGAACCTTGTGAAGAATTCATCCTACAAGTGTATGGTGCCATACACTAGCGTATGGCTTCTCAGTAGACTTCAGGCTGAGTATTCTTTTCCTTTTGAAGTACTGTCAGTCCAATGACTGTTGTGGGAGAGGTCGGGTATAAAACGGTCGAGAATTCCCCCCCTTCCACGTCGTCCAATCAGCTTGTCAACCGGACTGAACGTCTTCCAATCACCTTGTCAAGTTGGCCTCGTTACGTTTCTAGGTTGCATTTTGATTGGACTAAATGCCCCATGAAAGACATCAAGAGGATATCGAGAAAACCGAGTAGTTAACTTTAGACGTCTTGCTGGGATGATGTATTGATAGCCCAAAGGCTTTTGACTCCTTGGAACACTAAGTAGACCAATTTTAGCGTAATTAACCAGTAGGGAAGCGTCCAAAGTATCCTCACCCAATAGCTGAGCAGTCATTGAAAAGGCACAATGAAATAATCACACGCTGACACTTGTATACTAAGACGGGAAAGGGGAAAAAGATGACCAAATGAACATCGCAATAATACGCAAACCACATAGACTAGGCTATATAAAATGATAACAAATGTGAACGTTTAGGTAGCGTATCGTCATACTCCACTACTAGACTATACAAACAATTTACAACCAAAAAGTCAAAATATAAATAAAAATCAAGTTTACTGGCCAACAAAAAGCACAGCATAAACATCCTCTGCAAATCATTTAGGGGGAAAAATGTTGAATGTTGATACAAACAACGTTATGTGGCTGTTTACAGGAATAAATATTTGTAGATTTGACTCGCATTCAGACCTATAGATTTAGAAATTGATTAGTGATGATTGTTGGTCACACGACATTTCCGCAATTTAAAGCTCGTCACGGTCTTTAAGGGTTACAAAAGCCTCGGTAGAGAAGCAACAGGCGCTTTTTTTCTCTTTAGGTCTCAGCGTTTAATAACCCAGACAAGTTGTGTTTTGGAAGGCGCCAGGCTCGGCGAGATCAAAAGGGAAGCTACCTCGGGGAGAAAAGGCAACAGTTAACTCCACTTAACCAATTGTCCTCCAAATATTTCATAGTCCACTGCATAGCTGGAAGGCCAACTGCTGACATCAAAAGACGTTAACTGTTTCTTTTCTGGAGTATCGTATAAAAAAAGTTTTCTATAGCATATCCCTGCTGTGAACACAACCCTGCATATCTGTCTTTCTAAACTGTTGTAATGAAAACAAAAAACATGGATCTTAACTTTATTCGAAAATAGGTAAAATATAGTAGTAAAAGTCAGCCGTTTTTTGTGTTTGTTTGTTTGTTTTTTTGTCTAATCGGACCACTGATGGGATCATTGAAACTGGGCTATATTTTGCATTAAAATTAGCGTGCATATCAAATAAACACCAGCAATGAAAGCATTTATGAATTCGCACGCAGAATGAAACAAATATATATTCATTGAAACTCTGCATTTGTATACAAATTTTACGCAACGTGATAAGCTACAGCCTTATTATTCGATGAGGTCTCATCAATTTTGACTTTTGAGAAGGCCTCTTGTCACTGCGTAAAGACTCACTATAGGACTTGACAGACGTCACATCAAAGACATTTTACACCCAAAGCGCAGTCTGTAATGATGAAGTCCTTCAACTTGTCAGATTTTGCAGCCTCCATATGTTTCCAATGACCATTCATTACCCTTCATTACACTGATGGCGCTTTAAATGTCATCGGGTTGTCACGCAGCAGTTACCCAGAAACCATAACTACCGCAATTAGCCTAAACTGTCTTAAAATACATCGCAAACAGAGAATGTTACTATACGTTGTATAATTAAACGTATTTCTACAGTCTGGTTTACAGCGCCGCATGAACACGCAGCGCAGTTAGTCGACGATTCCATTATAATTTCTCAATTTAATCTGACGAGAAACAGAAATAAATAAATTCATGTTGTGGTGTCACACTGAGTTTCATGACCCCAGTGAAGCTACAGGTTATTTGAGGATCTAATAATGCTTCGCCTTGCCAAAACGTTGGCTTCCCAGTGAGCTTGCTGGCACAACTTGTCAGTCAAGTGGTGTATCAACTAGAACGCACGGAGCGCTTTTTTTCTGTAGAATACCCCTTCAGCTCTCTCTCTCTCTCTCCCTCTCTCTCTCTCTCTCTCTCGTCTTCAGCACACCAGTCAACCGGCACACAGAGTTGTGTTTCCCAATCCCTCAATCTTCTAACACTCCTGGGGAACAACCTTCGAACGAGCCGTCAATTATTTAAGTGTTTTTTCAACAAACAGATCCATTTCGCAATTAAGACTTGGTAATGCGCGCAAAAAATGTAAGATGCTTCGATTGCGCTTAGAGCTAATGTGATTATTGTCCCCTGTCGAGGTACTCCAGTGTAACGAGCATATGTCCTTCTAAAGAAAAAAGAAAAACACCTTCCAACACCTAGGCCCACTCACTTTTAATTGAATTGAGAGGGTTAATAATTAATTGAATCTGGGAACAGTAGTAATGGTTGACACCAAAAACAATGAGGCTGCACCCCTTCACTGACTTGTTTTTAATGGAATTTTCTGGAAATTAACAAAAATACCAAATCTCAAATAAATTACATCAACTAAATATTTTAAATTAGAAAATGTAGGTTATAAAAAATAGAATTACACAGATGAAAATGTTTTTGTTCTTGTTGTGTAAACAGAGGGAATTATGTAAAGCTTATATAAGAATTGTGTACTATAACGATATATATTTCACTATCTGTTTCATATTTGAATTATGATATTTTATTTATTTCTACACGCTAAGCTTTTGTAAAAATGTGGTACAGTGACTGAAATGTAAACCTTCAGAAATGTTCATAGTAGTCAAGTTCTTAATATTTACATTTAAGTTAACACCAGTAATTAACTAGACTTCTGTTATTGGAATGCCATCTCTGTCCAAGAAGCCTTAATGGACTAATTTTACCTCAGATGTCAATGTTTCAGGTTGTCACCATCCAGACTACATGACTAACATTTACAGATAGTCCTGTACTGTGTGTTAAGCAAAAAAAAACCTTCATTACACACCTGTTGAGAGATTCTGTGTACTCAACCTTATATGTCTGTATGTCTATTTTTTGTGTTAATACAGGAAGGTAAACTCAGTTGTTTTGGCTCAGGCATTGAATGCTTATAGATTTGTACGTGTCTCTGTGTGTGTGTATGTGTATGTACGTGCATGGATGTGTGTCTGCGTGTGTGTGTGTGTGTGTGTGTGTGTGTGTGTGTATGTGTGTGTGTGTGTGTGTGTTTTCAAAAATCCCATGCAGCTCTGGTTCTCATGCGAAAGAGCCGTGGACGGAGCTCAAAAGCTGGAGGTACACAAATCACGCAAAGATTCACTCAGATGAGTGTCAAGCCCTGCGGAACCCACCGAGTGTGGTTTGAAATAAAATTTGCCTCTCGAGGTCAACTTTTCCACTGGGCTGCTCGGTTTCATCGCCTGCGTATTTGGTTACAGGCCTTTCCTTTCGTCGTACTTTTTTTTTCTATCTCTCTCTCTCCTTCTCTCTCTTCTTCTCTCTTCCCTTTCTCCTTCTCCTCTTTGACATC
>CM059281.1:16316747-16329247 GCA_030347295.1 Setipinna tenuifilis | reverse complement strand
CCCAAGATTACAATTTTAAATTCCTCTCTTGTAAAGCCTGACAACAGGGGTCCGGGAAGTTGAAAGAGCCTTTGAATAAACATGCCCCCCCCCCTCCTGCCCCCCTGCCCTTCTTCTTCCCCTCCCTCCCTCTTTCTTTCTTTCTTTCTCTCTCTCTTTCTCTCCCTCTCTCTCTTTCTCGTTCTCCTCTACCCCCGTCCGTCCCTCTCTCTCTCTCTCTCTCTCTCCTCTACCCCCGTCCGTCCCTCTCCCTCTCTCTCTCCCTCTCCCTCTCTCTCTCCCTCTCTCCCTCTCTTTCTCTCTCTTATCCTCAGACAGTCTACGGGAGGTTGGCGTCCTCCTCCTTCTGAAGTCCGGGGCAGATGTTCTCGTGCGGCGGCTGTCCCGCGGCACACACACACACATAACTTTAATTTAGAAGGTAAATAAATATCCGCTCCCAGGGCCTGCCTGTTTACACGAAAGGTGTGTGTGTGTGTGTGTGTGTGTGTGTGTGTGTGTGCTGTGTGAGTGTGAGTTAAGAGCGAGGCAGGGACACGGAAGAAGAAGAGGAGGAGGAGGAGAAGAAGAAGAAGGAGGAGGTGGAGGTAGAGGGTTGGTTGGTGGTGGTTGTGGTAGTGGGTGCGAGTGGAGGTAGTGGAGGTGGTGGTGGTGGAGGTGGTGGTGGTGGTGGTGGAGAGGGGGTGCTTTGTTGTGCCATTGCTTAATGAGCTAGAAAATACAATTGCACTTTTCTTACGGTGAAAACCGCCTCGAGGGCATTGTAAATTAGCTCTCTGGAAGTGGGGAGAAGGATGAGGCTTGCTGTGCTGGGGGAGCACTGCAAAGGGAACACAGAGGGAACAGGGAGGGAGGGGTAGGAGTAAGGGGTAGGGGTAGGGCAGGGTGCAGTGCGGTGCGGTGTGGAGGTGGGGTGGAGGGTGGAATGAGAGTAGGAGGAGACCAGAAAAGATCACAGAGCATTTAAGATCACTATCATTAGCCGAAATAATCCCTACACGCACTTGTTGCAGTCTGAAAGAAGGGGGGGGCAGGCAGGGGGGGGCAGGCCATTGTTGCCTTTGCAGGTAGAGCCTCTCTGTCATGCTGAGATGAACTCATTTGACCTCGCGGAAACAGTTTCGTTTATGGCAGTGTTTTGAGAAGTAGTTGCCGTGGCCTATCCACTCCCATGTTTTTTTTTGTTTTTAAAACTCAGAGAGAAGTCAGTAAACGACAGCAGGGCGTAGCCAGAAAAGACGCGCAAAAAAAGTTTGCCAATGTGGACAATATCCTTGCTGGTTGTGTTTTTTGTGTTGTGTTGTGTAGTGTTGCGTTGTGTTGTTTTGCTTTTTCTCAAGTCACGGCCTTTCGCTTAGTCGTACCCCGACGACGAATAACTTCCACCTCCATTAAACATGTGCCACCACACCACACCACGCCACGCCACACCACGCAGGACGCCAGCCTTTTTTTAACGACCATCTCCTCAGACACTGCCATTTTTCTTAGATTGTTACACCCGACACGAGATAAAGGGCCTGATTTTTAAAGAAGAAAACAAAGAAAGAAAGAAAGAAAGAAAGAAAGAAAGAGACAGACAGAGAGAGACAGAGGAAAGAAACATTGTTAAACTCCTCAGACGAGAATAGAGGATAGAGGGGTCTCCCATTTTGCATATGGCGGTCCGTGGGCCCCTGTTTATTTGTGAGGGCTACGCTTAGCATCTGTTGCCCATGCCAGACCAGTGGCCCTGCTCTCCCCTCTTCTCCTCGCCATATCTCCAGCAGAGACTTTCATTTTGGATTCGAGTAATTGATGGCTTCCACACTTCAACCCCCCCCCCCCCCCCCTTACCCCCCTCACCCCCCACTTCACCCCCTGCCAACCCCAACCAACGCTGCCATCACCACCCACCCCCACAACAGACACACACGCACCCACACCACACACACACAAACACACACACACGGTCCTCAGCCCCAATTGTTATGATATTTCTGTGGCTTTCCGCCTTTGTTTCGGCCCATTGTGTGTTGTTCTTGTTGTTGTTGTTTTGTTTTGCTTGGCTTTGTGTGTTTTTCCCCTAGTGGAGTGTCACAGTTGCAAGTCAAGGCAAGGGAGTGTGTGTGCGTGTGTGTGTGTGTCAGAGAGAGAAAGAGAGAGACAGAGAGAGACAGAGAAAAGGAGAATTAATTAAACAAGTAGAGAGGGGGAGAGCGCCTCCGATATTTAGCAAAATATCTTATATACAAAAAAGAAAGGGGTGGGTTAAAGTGTATGTGTGTGTGTGTGTGTATGTGTCTGTCTGTGTGTATCTCGGGGGGGGGGGCATTGGAAACTTTTTTTTTCTCTTTTTTTTTTTTTGCTCAATTCTTATTTCGCAGGCTTGGCACATGTCTTCTGTTACTAAGTGGCACGCCATTGAAAGGCTCTACATCTTCCATTCTTCCTCTCCTCTGGGTGTCCCGACTTACAGCTCTGGCAGCTGCTTGACTCTCCATACAAGCCATAGTCCTCGCTCGGCAGGTGAGCTCTTTCCCAAACCAAAGCAGCCCTTTCGCTCAAAAGAGAGGCTCCCCTTCTTCTTCTTTTTGCAATTCAATGGGAAGCCCTTACTTTATGTATGCCACAGAGAAGAGACGAGAATAAAAACTCAAACTAAACTAAGCATTCCTCCACAATCACAATGACTGTCCTCTCTTTTTCCCCTTTTCCCCTTTTTCACAGTTTTCTTTTTCTCTCTTTTTCTTTTTCTTTTAAAAAAGTGATACTTTTTAATTTCTTTACTTTAGTTTTCTTCAGTTTTAATAAAAAAAACAAAGCTGAGCCTGATCTGAACCTGACACAATTCACTTGTTCAATATTGGTCTACTATTACTATTTTTTTCTCTGACAGATGATGATGGTATGTTTTGGCTCGGGAAAAGAAGGGTAGGCGGGGTAGGTTGGAAGACGTTATTTTTGTGTGTGTGTGTGCGTGTGTGTGTGTGTGTATGTGAATATGAGTTTGTGTGTGTGTGTGTGTGTGTATATGTGAATGTGTGTGTGAGAGTATGTGTATGTATGTGTATGTGTGTACAAGTGTGTGTGTGTGTGTGTGTAAGTGAGTGTGCGTGTGTATATACGTGACTGTGTGTGTATGTATGTGTATGTGTGTAAAAGTATGTATTTGTGTGTGTGTGTGTGTGTATGCAAAAATGAGTGTGCGTGTCTATATACGTGACTGTGTGTGAGAATGTGTGTATGTATGTGTATTTGTGTGTGTGTGTGTGCGCGCGATGCGAGCTGTTAGGCATTTACTCGTGAGGTGTGGTGCTCCCCTCAAAGCCTTCCTCTGTTCTCCTTCTTCCTGGGCTGCTGGCAGGGCCCGGGATATCTATTCATTTGGTTACTTAAGTGTAATTGCTCCCTTTGAAGCCTCAGAGAGGCAAATCATTTTCTTTGCCCTGGGGCAGTAATGGCCACATACCCCGCGACCCCCCCCCCCCCCCACACACACCCCCCACCTCAGTATCCCGCTCCCGCCCCCCCCACACCAACTCACTACTCACTAGCCCCCCCCCCACCTCACTTTACCAATTCCACCCACCTCCACCCCTCTGCCCCCCCCCCCCCCCCAGCCAACTCACTATCCCCACCCCCCCACCCCACTCCACCAACTCACTACCCCCCCCCACCCCACCCCACCCCCTTTACCAATTCCACCCACCTCCTCTCCACCCCCCCCCTCCGCCCTCTCCCCACCCCCTGACTCCCCCACTGGCTGGAGAATGGCGGAGAGTCTCCGTGAGGGCAGCTCCCATACAGAGAAGAAATAATACGGCCCGGGCCGCTCAATTTCACCTCCCTTTTCATCCCTTTCTTTTAAACTTTTATTAACAACAGCCTTTCTCTCTCTCTCTCTCTCTCTCTCTCTCTCATATCGGGGCCGTCCCCGGGAAGAAGCAGGAGGAGGAGGTGGAGGAGGAGGTGGATGGTGATGGTGGAGGAGGAGACAGCGTGGGAGGAGGAGGAGGTGGAGGAGGTGGAGGTAAAGAAGGAGACAGCGTGGGAGGAGGAGGAGGAGGAGGAGGAGGAGGAGGTGGAGGAGGTGGAGGTAAAGAAGGAGACAGCGTGGGAGGAGAAGGAGGAGGAGGAGAGACCCCTCTGCTGCTGCTGCCGCTGCCGCTGCTGTCTGTCGGGGAACCCAGCAGTAGCCCGGCTCCTCATCAATGGCGACAGGTCACGGAGCTTTTTCTGAGAAGAGGGGTGAAAAAAAGGGGGGAGAGATAAAAGAAGGAGAAGATGAAGGAGAAGGAGAAGAAGAAGGAGAAGAAGAAGAAGCAGGGTGAAAAAGGAGAAGGGGAAAGGGGAAGACTGGCCAATCTGCCTGCCCCATGGCTCACACTTGCTGGGCTGCCTTCACTTCTAGTGACTGGCGTTTGAGAAAAAAACAAAAAAAAAAAGAAAAGGAAAGGAAAGTGTCCCTCAAACAGCTGAAAGCAAATTTTTTGGGGTGTTTTTTTTTTCTTTTTTTTTTACTACAATAAATACAAGCGTGTTGACACTCAGCCGTATAATAAGAGTGTTTAAAGGGAAAAAAACTCGCTTTTGTGTTTGTGTGGGTTTTTTGTGTTCGAGAGGGGTTTGAATTTGTTGGGAAGCCCGCTCTATTAAGCAGAAAAACAAAACAAGCAAAAAAAAAAAAAAAAACAACAACATTGGGCCACTTGTCATCCATTCCCAGGAGGGGCCTCGCCCTCCTCCTCTCCTCCTCTCCTCTCCTCCTCTCCTCCTTCCCCGCTTGTGAGCTACGTACGTCCCTATAGGCAGAGAGCGCTTCTCTTTCATGTGAGCTCTCAAAGGTAAAAGGCAATATATAGTCTGACATTCCCGAGGGAGGCAGCCCGTTCGTAATGACAGGAGGCAGGAGTTACTCTCCGGTTATGACTCCATATTGTGTCAACATACCAGAGCAGGATAATCAGGGGGGGGCGGTGGTGGGGTGGTGGTTGTTTTTTATGGTGGGAGCCATGTTGTGGGTATAAATCCTTAAATATGGTATAAATTCGAGTAGAGCACGCTGTAGAACCAAATGGACATGGATGGGAGGCCATAAAGAAAAAGGCTGAACCTTTTTGGTTATGAACAGCGCATTTTTTTTACTTGCATCACTCCGGCTTTGAGGTTTTTTAAGAGGGAAGCGATTCCCCGCAGCCGCGCCAGATGGTAACAATTCTTTGACATATTACGAGCAGGTTTCTGCCAAACAACGTACCTTCGGGCTATTTTTTCACTGGCCCATAAAAGCATATAATGTAATTTCGATCTGGTTTATCAGATATCACTCGATCCAGGTTGGTTTCTCGCTGGGCCGGTCTGTGATTGGGGAGTGGGTGGGTGGGGGGGGTGAGGGGGGAACTGTTGTCTGCCCCCCCCCCCCCAACCCCAACCCCCCCACCATGTTTTCGGTAGCTTATTTGAGTTCGATGTCTGGGTTGCAAGAGGTCAAGGACAGTCAAGAGCCAAAAGATACGATTGATCAGTGAACCCACACACACACACACACACACACACACACACACACACATACACACACACATACACATACACACACATATACACATACACATACACATACACATACACATACACCTACGCACAACACACACACGTACATAAATACGATGGATGTTTCTTTGCAGCAGCAAGCAAATTAGAATAGAGCATATCATATGCCGATCCGCAGAATGATTCCCATGTGTGATTGTGTGGCTCGGGGAGAGGAGTATGAAGAACCGTTTAAGGTTATTCAAACAATATGAAAGTGACTCACGTTACCGAGAGCTCACCGTGGAGCCGGTTGCATGATCGACCTGCTGATCGAGCCACCTTTGATGTGGGGGCCGCACGTACGTGACCGCGAGCGATCAACGTGAGTCCGTCTCTCTCCACGGCTCCACGGGGGAACGTTATAACGTGACTCGAGGATTCACGTTCCGTTCCGTTCAGTTCTGTACCGTTCGGCCCCTCTCTCTCACCGGTTCCCATCACGCAACAACATGTCTCTCACAGGTCATCTTGCGAGGGTTGCGGCCCCTGCCTCAGTAATAATGACCCCTATGAACAACATAATGGCAACCAAACCTGTGGTGGTGCCAGACCACAACAAGGTATGATGGCGGGCCGGGGGTGCGGGGGGTGGTGGGGGGCGGGCGGGTTGGGGGTGAACGTCAAACGTCAAATTTTCCATTCGTGTGTGCATGGTGTGCTCATGTGTTTTGTTTACTTGCTTATTCACTTTTATTTATTTAATTAATTTCCTTTATATATTTATTTATTTATTTATTTATTTATTTATTTATTTATTTATCTCCGACCTCCTTTTTTTCTCCTTATGACGGATCACACGCACAAGTGGGAGCCTGCTGTGCGAAATTACTCATGCTAATGGCACCGAACACGTTTTTGTTACAGGAAATCAGACAGCCGCGCCATAACTACTTAAGCGGTGATAAAAAAAACCCAAATTGCATCATGATGTCGAGCGTTGCAACCCATTAATGAGAACATAGTTCTTTTAAACGAGCCAAATGGATGTATTGACTGGTAATGAGTCAATTAAAGTGGAGATGGAAAAGAGAGGCTTTGAAAGATGCTAAATATACATATACTGGAGCCATCAGAGGTGTCCAATTATTGCAAATTAAAGAACACAACAATGGCATGGTAATTTGCTAGGCTAAGGGCAAATTAAATGACTACCACCTTCTTTAATGGGCCTCCCTTCAGCTGTAATGTTGCATTTAACAAGACACCAACTACGCACAGTTGACTATTTGGTGGGTTTCTAAGGTGTGTTACTAAACAAACCATTTGATATGTCTCTTTCAGACTGTTAGGCCTGAATTAGAGTGGTGCGTTCGCCATTGCTTAGCATGCGAACAATGACCTATGCTGTTGAGAACATTTATGTCTCTTTGCTGTTCTGTCTACACTAAACCCTACAGAGAGCTGTTTTTGTGAAAAGTATTTGTCTGGTGGTTTTTCCATGTGTAATTAAAAAAAAAATGTTACCTGAAGTCACCAGCAGAACAGCCAACTGTCTGAAGTTAGCAAGTTGGTATAGCTTAGCACAGCTTACTAGCAACGTACAGCAATAGCAATTCATAGCAGCATGATTTGAATGCAAACAAAATTACTCTGTAATTTTACACTGTACACTGTCATTTGAAATGTACTGTACATATATACTGTTACTATAATGAACTTGTTTACACACACATGCCCTGCACATTGAATGAAAAGTCATACCAGAAACGTGTTCAACTGTAACTCACATGACTTGTGTACACACATGCAGTGCACATTAAATGACATTTAAGTGTGCAGCTGTGTCATGAGGTTATGGCTGGCATCTTTTGAGCAGATGAGGTAATGACAGGACAGGCGGTATAGATTTTCAGAAGTGTTAAAACTATACACGATTAAATACGTGTTATTTAACGTGTTTTTGTTGTGTCTGCGGGTTTTTTTTTAATGATCATTTATATTATTGATTATTCAACTGACTTGTCATCTCGTACACATCATTAACCAATTGTTGGCTTTCTGACCTTGTAAAAATCCTCATTGTCGACAAGCAAACAAATAAACATTCTCGCGTGCGCCGGACAAATAGGACGAGACCAGGAAGCTTTAGGGGGCCATTAGACTCAAGCAAGGGCCTTGTGTGTGCAGGCAGACGGCGCACCCGAAACTCCCGACCGTTACCCCCATAGCCCCCCCTCCCCTCCCCTCCCCCATCTCACCCCCAACCCCTACCCTCCCCATCTTACCCCCACCTAAGCCCCCAACCCCTCCAGGCCAATGGCATGAAGTTTAAGTTAACCAAACAGTCCTTATCCCTCAGACTCCTGAATTGCGGTAGTGTACAATCCCTTAACAAGCTCCGTCTTTGACCTCGGTTGTATGTTTTTCCAAAGATGTCATGTCTTGTAACTCACTGGAAAGACTTTAAAGTCCAGATGATTTAACATTAACAGAAAGACAGGAAAATAACACACATGCATGCACACACGCACAGACACACACCCACACACACACACAAACATACGTTTCACTGCCAGGATGCTAATGATGTTCAGGGGGCAGGCAATCACAACAGCGACCCAAAACTACAAACCTATCATCAGCATTAATCCTGTACACATCAGCACAGCTTAAACGAAGTCAAACAGTGTAATTTGTTGTTTGAAATAGTCCCTTACTGTCAACTGAAATAAGCAACCGCATTCATTTCCAGTTAAGTAGAATGAGGTATATGTATGTAATTCCACTAATCAAATAGAACATAAACTGGATTGACAACGATTGCACACAAGACCAATTTTTAAATTAGTTGGAGAAATAGTTGCGTATGGGGGTTTTGGATGGCAATGTGTCTCCTCTCCATCCCCCATGCCTGCCCTAAAGAAATTTCTGGAAGAATCTACAATAAGTGCCCAGTTTATAAAAGTAAAAAATAATAATAATAAAAAAAAACAGCAACAGTGCCGTGGTCCTTGAACTTTCCGAAATATGAAAACACAAAAGGGACACTCATCTTGGATCCCGCTGACTCCGCTATTGTTTGTGGGTTTTTGCCGACCTATAATCAGATACTGGAAACCCTTGCTCTCTCCCGTTATGCTTAGAGCCATATTCGCTGTGTCATTCCAAAAACTAAACGATGTCCAATAACGTTTGGATAAAAATCTCCAAAGACAATCTCCCCGCAACTCATTACTTCCTCTCCCCTGTTCACTTACCCCTACGAATATTGGTTTATGATATTGTTTTGGACCCAAAGTAGTTCAATCGACTCCCTCTCTCCCTCCTTCTCCCTCTCTGTCTCTCTCTCGCTCCTTCTCTCTCTCTTTTTCTCTTTCTTTCCTCTTTCAATTTTCTTCAGAGGAGGATGAAGGCAGGCCACACTGTTTCAATTAAGATGATTGGACACATGTGGTCGTTATCAGTGTGGGCATCTCTGAAAAGGACGGGCCCCACCACACCACTCATCTTAAAAGGGAGAGATTCTCCCGGGGGTAGTTTTTAGCCATAGTTTTTAGCCCCATCAGCTGACTCTCTTTGGGGCTGTTTGAGGGTTCAGGAACACTGCACTTAATACCACTTAAAAATGTCAAATGTGCCAAATGAAAAAAAATGATGTGACAAGCAGTGGGTTAAAAGAAGTGTTTAGAAGTTTAAATATACACAGGAGGAAGGTATAGCACTCTTGCGTGGGAAACTCAGTGATTTAAAAAGTTGCGCGTATAGTACAACACACAACACACAAGTTGCGCGTATAGTACAACACACAATTTTTGCGCATATAAAAAAATGCTCATGAGATGATACATTTGCTATTTGTTCTGGACTAGTATGATTTTTGGATATGACCGCACCATAGTTGCGTTCACATAAAATTAAAATCATTTCCCTGAATTCATTTTGATGTAACTACATCACCTCTCTAAAATGACGCATTTGTTTTTCCCCAAAAATTGATGTGATTTATGTCTGTCTGGACTAGTAAAAGTGATGCACTGACTTTCTCTGTTGTTTCGTACCCTCTGAACTTAGACTGATTTGAAGTTAGCATATCTGTTAGGACCCAGTAATGCACAAACTTTCACTCCAACACACACACACACACACACACACACACTCTTATACACACACTGTCTTTTCTCGCTCTTGACAATTAGACATTTTAAACTTAAAGTTTATGCCAGGGAATGTCTTTGTTATTGTCTTCGAAGACAGCTGAACTCTAAAGACAATTGAGTTCATATTCCCCCCTCATTTGGGGTTTGCCACCCACACAGGAATTATGATTGTAGACAAACAGAGCAGAACAACAATCATAGCGAGACCGGTCTCTGCCAGGCCCCTTGACGAGTACACATGAAACGCAGGAGGAGAGGAAAAGACCTCTGGAGGAATGGATGAAATTTTTGGTGCATTTACACAGCGGACATGGTTCAGCCATTTTGGGTTTTCCATTACAAAAGCAAAGGGCGGAAAAATGACAAGTATAAAAGAAGACTTGAGTGCAATGAAAGCGTGACCGAAATGGCTCTTCAAAGAGTCAATTGCGTAAACATCATCACGAGAGATGAAGGGGCAAATCGAGAGACAGAGAGAAAGAACGAAAGAGAGAAGAATGTTGCTTAAGAGCATTACCGTACATACACAACAACAAGAAAAAAAACCCTTTCCGGAAAATATATTTATCCGTGACAAATTAACTGAAAGAAGTACCATATAAAAGTTTTTTAAGAGAGTTCGACTATTATCATCATACCTGCTCTTACAGGGTTTCTGCGTTAACATTCCTAACAATGTCAAACACAGTGAAAGTAGTAGTTTGGGAGTAGTTTGTTTTTGTTTATACAGTTAAAAACTCTATACACAGCAAATTCCATAGTGTTAAATCAACTCTGAGAGAGTCAGTTTTAATACTATGCCCTTGTTTATTGTGTCCCAATCTTTGTAGTGTTAATTTAACACTCCTCCCATACATATTTAACTCCTTTATAGTTTATATCAACTTTTTGCAGTGTAATTTCAACACTGCATCTTACACTTACACTCTTAAAAATGAACACTTTTGCTAAACATTGGGGAAATTAACTCTAAGAATTTTGCTGTGTACCTTACATGCACAACAACGCGAAAGATACATTTGCGTGTCAAAGACTGGGTGAGAGCAGCCCCGTATTCTGGTATAGTGGGCTTTGAAAGCGAGGGAGACTAGGGGGAGACCCCGCTAGGATCGGCTCCGTGTCTCTAGGACACTTGAAAGACCCTGCGTGTCAGTCGGGGGCACAGGTTAAATTACAGCCTCAGTAATAGCAGAGGTTTATATGGCGCCTTCTCTCCAAACATCCTAAAGCGCTCCCTCTCTTTCTCTCTCTTTTTCTCTGTCTTTCTTTCTCTCCCTCCCTGTCTGTCTTTACGTCGCGTCCCTTTCCTTCCCTTCCCTTCTATCTTTCTTTCCCTCTCTTACTCTCTCCCTCTCAATCTCTTTTTTCTTTTCTTTCCTTCTCTCGCTCTCTCTCTTTCTGTCCCTGTCTCTCTTTCCTTCCCTTCACTTCCCTTCTATCTTTCTTTCCCTCTCTCAATCTCTTTTTCCATTCCTTCTATCGTTCTCTTTCTCGGTTTCCTTCCCTTCTCTCTCTCCTTCTCTCTCCTTCCGTCTCTTCCTCTCTCTCTCTCCCTCGCATTCGCTCTCTCTTTTTCCTTCCCTTCCCTCCTTTTCCCCATCTCTCTCTCCCTCTCCCTCTCTCTCTCTCGCTCTCCCTCTCTCTGTCTGTCTGCAAGAAACGAGGTGCCACAGCAGCTCCTTGAAAAAAAAAAAAAGAAAAAAAGAAAAGAAAAAAAAGGGCAATGGCATGACTCGTCAACAGGAAGGACCCAAGCCTATAATGTGTGCAGAAGCCAACAAACTTAATTGGCCTTCAGCAAGAATTTGGCGTGCCGAGCTAATTGACCCATAGCTCCCCCGGGGGTTATCAACAGACGAAAATGCCACCATCCTAATAACGAGCCATCCTCGTAAAGCGATCCATAACCAATGGCCAATTTGAAACACATGTTATGAGGGATACTTTTACGACAGGTTTCCCAAACTCAGATATTCCTGTGCAACTGCCGGCAATTGCCCCCCCCCCCCCCCACACTTTCCTCCCCCCCTCCACCAACCCCACCATCACCACCACCACCACCACCACCACCGACACCCACCAACCACCACGACCAAACCACCCCACCCTCCCCCTCCCCTCTCTGCTCCGATCTGCTCTGCTCCACCCCAAGTTCCGACCTCGTCAAAAATGCTGAAGAAGTAAAAAAAAAACAGCCTTTATTTTTTTGATTACAGCGAAAATGGCAAAAGGGGATCAGGGTGGATGGAGAAAAAAAAACAAAACACGACAACACAACAATTTGGAGCAGACAATGGCGAGTTTTTTTAAAAAAAAAAGAAAGTGAAATGCGAAGAGCGGAAAAGGGGGCATACTGGTGCCCCCCCCCCCCCCCCCCCCCCACACACACACACAGACTAGTGCCCTCCCCCCACCCCCCCCTTTCATGTGGCGCTCCTCTCTCTGCCTTTGCGTGCCTCTCAGGGACGCTGGCATGGCATGGGGATGCCTACACAGCATGGTTAAATTAACGTTAACTCACGAGCAAAGGGCTTTCAGGTCCTGTGTGTGTGTGTGTGTCTGTGTGTGTGTGTGTGTGTGAGAGAGAGAGAGACAGAGACAGAGACAGAGAGGTAGAAAGGGATAGAGAAAGAGAGGGAAAAGAGAAAGAGACAGAGAGAGACAGAGAGAGAGTGGTAGAAAGGATAGAGAAAGAGGGAAAAGAGAGAGGAAGAAGAGAGACAGAGACAGACAGACAGACACAGAGAGATAGAGAGAGAGGGAGAGACAGAGACAGAGAGAGAGGAAGAGGGAGAGAGACAGCAACATAACTATGTGATTGCGATCCTT
>CM059281.1:16299247-16306747 GCA_030347295.1 Setipinna tenuifilis | reverse complement strand
TGTGTGTGTGGGAATGTTTGAGTGTGTGTGTGTGACTGTGCATGTGTATGTAAGTGTATGTGTGCATGTGTGTATTGTAAGCATGTGTAATGTGACTATGCATATGAGAGTGTGTGTGTGTTTCAGTGTGTGTGTATCCATGTTTGTGTGTGTGTGTGTGTGTATGTGTGTGCGCGCATATTTCCATGTGTGTGTGTGTGTGTATGTGTGTGCGCGCATATTTCCATGTGTGTGTGTGTGTGTGTGTGTGTGTGTGCGTATATCCATGTTTTTGTGTGTGTATGTGTGTGCATATTTCCGTGTGTGTGTGTGTGTGTGTGTGTATGTGTGTGCGCGCATATTTCCATGTGTATATGTGTGTGTATGAGTGCATGTGTGTGTAAAGTAGGGAGATGTAGTCACATGGAATGCTGATAGGCTCTTTGACTGGAAGTGACTGTACCAGTATGGTTCTATGGGCACAGACATGCCACCACAGACATACCACCACACACAGTTACACAGGGCCTGCCTACAGACATGGGCTCTGTGCTTTACATTCACATTCTCATATGCATTCGTGCATGCAAGACCCATATACATAGTTTAGAGTCATTGCAGATATCTGTATCTGATGACAGAGGACAGTATCGACTAATTGCACAGCAAATTCTATAGTGTTACATCAACTCTGAGAGAGAATCAGTTTTAACACTATGCCAGTGTTTTATTTTGCCCCAATCTTCGTAGTGTTAATTTAACACTCCTGCCTTACATGTTCAACTCCTTTACAGTTAAATCAACTTTTTGCAGTGCAATTTCAACTCTTAATCTAACACTTACACTAAGAGTGAAGATGCTTATTAAGTGGTTCTTTACATCTCTGGATGTTTCCATGGACAGTGAAAGCTCTGTGTTGATCCACTACACTATGTGAAAGGTTCTTCACATTATAAATGGTTCTACTGAGCCTCAGATCATAATGGGCTATCCTATGTCATATCTGTGTCAAATGGTTCTTTAAAGAACTGTTGCCTCGACAGGTCTTTGAAGAACTGAAAAAGGTTCTCCTATCGCATCGCTATGAAGAACCGGTACTGGCCCCATTATTTTTAGAGTGTAATCGGGGCCACCTCAGAGGAGGGTGTATAGTCACTAAAGGCCTGAAACACCCATTGATCCTGAAGTGCACTACTGATGAAGTGACCAACTAAGCCTTGCAACTTAGCTAACAAACCCAACAATAGGACAATTCACTCAGGACTCAGGAAATAATAGAATAATAATAAACCTAAAGTGCTCCCAAACAATAGTATGTTAGAATAATATTGTTCAGATAAAACGCAATATATCACTCTATTTTTAATCTATACAGATGTGGGAAGATGTATGTAGGGGAGAGCCGTGACGAATGAAACACGGGACGTAAGAAACACAGCTATTTTCTCAAAAACAATACACATCTGAAACATCATATGTCGTCAGCACATTCAGCATGCAAGACTTCACAACCCCGTGAAATCTCGTGCCGTTACGTTACTGCGTTCAAACGTTATCTCTGCGAGACTGTTTTTGACATCGGAAAGTAAAATATTACCTACTTGTAGTTTTTTTGTGATGAAAAATCATTGCGTGTTTCATTCGTGCCGACAATGAGGGACGATTGTAACAAACGACACCTTGCGTTCAAAGTTAAAAATGAACGTGATTTCTTATCGGATGTGTTAAATTACACCAGTAACTAATAGAATACACTTGTATGTTGATGATCATGTGGCAAAATAAATCTAATTTGCTTCACTGTCTTTGAAAATAACCGTTAAGTAAAAAGTGTTTCATTCGTCACGGCTCTCCCCTATATGCCTGCACATACATACACACACACACACATACATTTTTGTACGCACGCACGCACACGCACACACACACACACACACACACACACACACATTTGATTTTGAACAAAACTGCATGAGGCTGAGTAAAATCTTGTGTGCGTTTGATACATGTTTTCAATAACTCTGGCGCGTAGTATATAAAACATAAATCATACATTGGCTTTTGTACTGTACTCCACACACACGTACAAGAAAAATTGTTTGTGACATAAAACTATATGAGATAGTCCATGTGTCAAGCCTCCTACTGATAGTTTGCTTCATGGCTGAAAACAGAACACATACAAGAACATGGTCTCCCCTTGTCTTCAGAACACATAAAAATGAAAAAGTTATGGCCAGGTTAAAAGAACCACCATAAAAGCATCCGCACGAACATCTTGGCCTCACTTCTCCAGCCTCTCAACAAAATATCATCACCTTTACAAAAAAAGAGAAAAAAAAAACACTTAAGTTCAACAGTTTAAAACAAAGTTTAACAGTTAAATCAAATCAAATCTCTTTATATTTTTCGCGTTTCTTCCCCTCAGGTATGGTATGGCTTGTATATATACTGATATACTGTATATACATGAAAGCCAAGCAGATACATTTCCTTGATGTCAGTCTTCTTTTATGTTTGTGCCGTTTTAAACGGCCCCCTCTGACCTCCTGGGAACAGCGTGGCCGAGCTTTACAGAATATCCCCTCCTCGCTTCTCCTTCAGGGCCCGTGGCGATAAGAAATGTTTACTATGCGAATGCCGAGAAGTTCTCCCGGGCGAAAAAAAAAAAAAAAAAAGAAGAAAAGAGAAAAAAAAACTGGTCCACACTGCTTCTTCCTTGGCCTTTGAGTCAATTTAATATGTATAAATATATCCATTTCATTATGGAACACTGTCAAATATTTGTTTCAGTGGTTTTCCCCCCATATAACGTAAATTGCTGCAAGCTGTAGCGCTTGGAAAATGTTTCCTCATAATGCCATTCTTCGGCGCATAAATCACGGCCCCGAAGTTGCACTTAAATAGCTACAGACAGACAATTTAGTCTTGGCCTTCATCCTTCGCCGGCCACTGCCAACGAGAGCGCGTCACGGTACGCTGCCAGATGTCATTATTCGCTGACAGTGATGAGTCATGTATTTTTTTTTCTTCACATTCTCGTTTTTTTTTTTTGTTTTTTTTTTTTGGGTCCATCTTTTTTTTTCTTTCTTCTGTCGAGTTTCCACAATGTCTCTCGTGTTGTGTGCTCTCTGACTCTCTCTCTCACACACACACTCACATCTCTGTGTCTCTGTGTCTCTGTCTCTCTCTCTGTCTCTCTCTCTCTCTTTCTCGCTCTCTCTCTCGCTTTTTTTTTTCAGTTTCTGTTTCGCTCTCTAGGATTCAGCGGTTCTCAACAGTTGTGTTCCAGTTATGGGAGGAAACTCATTCGGTCTGTATCTTATTTCGGCTGAGTGTTTTTGCTCTCTTTCTCTCTCTTCTTTCTTCCTTCAAACATGGAGTAACCCAATATATGTCTCTCTCTCTCTCTCTGTCTGTCTGTCTCTCTCTCTCTCTCTCTCTTTTTCTCTCTGTCCCTCCCTCATTTACCTTCTTCAGTTATGGTTCAAAAACAAACAAACATTGTAAAGAAAACCCAATTCATACACAAGTGACATTTCAAATGCGCAGTTTCACCGAATAAATAAACTGCAGGAAATTACAACTAAATGGCAAACAAAAAAAAAAACGACCACTTTTGGAATGCAGGCCTGGAGTTGGAGTTGTGGGTGTGGGTGTGGGGGTGGAGGAGGTACAATTTTCTTTAATTGTTGTTTTAATGACAAACCGCCAATTAGCTCCCCTCCCACTTCGACGCGGACTGCCAAGAGTTTTGGAGGCTCCACATAAACAGAAAAGATTTTAACAAAAACAAACAAATAATACGATACTAGAAAATTAAATAAAAATGAATAATAAATAGAGTGTGAAATAAGAGTGACCCTCACCAAGAGGCAAACTCTCAGTCTCAGTCATCCAGCCAACCAGTCCGTCAGCCAGCCAGTGAACCAAGTCTCTCCCCCTGTCTCTCTCTTGTTGTAATGATGCAATATACACACAGGCACACAGACACAGACACAGACACACACACACACACACACACACACACACACACAGACTCTCTTTCTTTCTCTCTCTCTCTCTCTCTCTCTCTCTCTCTCTCTCTCTCTCTCTCTCTCTCTCTGTAACACACACACACACACAAACAACTCCACAGATCCATCCCACCACCACCTCCTCAAACACAAGTACCACACGTCAGGACAGGATGCAGCACGACTTTACCCTGAAGACCCCATTCCGTCATCTCTAATTCTGGGCAAAATAAATACCCTGGCTGTGTGTGTGTGTGTGTGTGTCACTAAGTGAACTGACCAGGTGCCCAGAGCACTCATGCACTTATGCAGTAGGCCTGTCTCACACATTAGGGTGAGATGTAGAACAGTTTTACCTCGAACTTCTTATTTAATTTTGGGAAAAAGAACTGCCAGTTGCTTACAAGTCTTTAGCTCTTTTGACTGCTCTGTTTGTCTTGACGAATGGGCACAACAATAACCTACCAGACAATTGTCATCCTATCTTCAGAAAGTAAAAAATAAACCTTGCCATGTATTTTTTTCGTTCAGAATCAACAAAAAACAAAATGATTAGATGGGACACGTGACAGGGTTTTCGGGGGGACACCTCTGCCTGCAGTGTCATGGTTAATAGGGACAGTGTTCAAGACAGCCAGTTGGCAACATTATGTACCCTTCAGTCTGCGAGATCCAACAGGTAGAAGCCTGTCTGTTGCCTGTCCACTTTCTGAAACCAGGATTGGGACACCTCTGCCTATATATATGTCTGCACTGTCATGGTTAATAAGGACAGTGTTCAAGACAGACAGTTGGCAACATTATGTACCCTTCAGTCTGAGAGGTCCAACAGGTAGGGGCCTGTTGCCTCTCCACTTCTAGCCGCCGGGATCCACTTCAATGTCTCCGTTCAGCCTGTTACATAATGACACCAGGCTGCCTTGAACGCAGCCTAGCCTGTCACATCATGAAATAATTTGTTCCCCCTGTCACTCTGTCTTGCTCTGTCTGTTCAGAGTCTCTCTCTTTCTGTCTCCCTTTCCCTCTTTCTTTCCTTATCTTTCTTTCCCTCTTTCTCTTTCCATCCCTCTCTCTCCCTCTGTCCCTCTCTTTCTCTCCCTCTCTCTCTGTTTACCTCTCTCCCTCTCTCTCTTTCTCTCTGTCTCTATCTCTCTCTTTATGTCTCTCTCTCCCTCTATTTCTCTCTCCCTCTCTCTCGTTTCCTCTCTCTCTGTCTCTCTTTCTCTCTATCTCTCTCTCTCTCCCTCTCTCTTTCTCCCCCCCCCTCTCCCTCTCCATCTCTCCACTGATTCATCAGCACACTAGTGTAACTGGTACTATAACTCCTTAGTAATATTGTTGCATTGTTGCAGTCTGCAGTTGCCAGCGGCACGGATTCCCTGACGGCTCCGTTTATAGTATCATACTTAATCCTCTTTTGGGAACAAAACAATTGGCCCTTGCAGTCAGAGTCAGATAGGCCCTTTGCATTATGGGCATGACAATTGCCAAAGCGCTTTGGAGCAGCAGTCGAGTTAGGAGCATTCCTTTTTTTTTTTTCCTCCCTCCTTTCTTTTTTTTTTTTTCTTCTTCCCATGCCACAAGATTTAGAGGACCATGAAACGGAACGGGCCAAGAATTCGTTCGTTCTTCCTTTCTTAACTCCCTCCTTTTTCTCTGCCTTTATTGCTTTGTCGTTTTGTCTGTCTGTCTGTATCTCTGTCTCTCTCTGTGTCTGTCTCTCTCTCTGTCTCACATTCTCTGTCTCACTCTCTGTCCTTTTGTTTGTCTGTCTCTCTCTCTCTGTTGTATGTCTCTCTCTCTCTCTCTCTCTCTCTCTTTCTCTCTCTACTATATTTGTACATATACATACATAAATATTGAGAGAAAGAGAGAGGGAGAGAAAGAGTGAAAGAGAGAAAGAAATATAGAAAGGGGGAGAGAGAGGGGCATATCAGTCTATACCTCTCTGTACATACACATACATGAATAGAGGGGTCGAGAGAGAGAGAAAGAGCGAAAGGTAGAGAAATATAGACAGTGGGAGAGAGAAAGGGGGGTATATCAGTACACATATCTGTCTGTGTCTGTCCATCTGTCTCTTTCTGCCTCTCTCTCTCTGACTAGCAGTGGGGAAAACCACAGGGCTTAAATCAAAGCAGTGTGTGTGTGTGTGTTGTTGGTGCTTTTTTTTGCTGGGTTGCCATCACTAATGGGAAACAATTCCCTCCTCAGCGATTCATTTGTCCTGTAGGCTTATTAACCGGGATCTTAATCATGGGGACGTCATAAAATCATTTGGTCTGTGGCTAAAGAAAATGTTTGTGCTCCAGTGTGGGCCAGGCAGGCAGAGGAAACTATTAGTGCTATTGTGGTGTGTGTGTGTGTGAGTAAGTGTGTGTGTGTGTGGGTGTATGTGTGTGAGTGGGTGTGTGGGGGCATCCGTGTGTGTGTATGTGTGCCTGTGTGGGTGTGTGTGGGTGTATTTGGGTTTATGTGTGTATCTGTGTGTGGGGTGGAATTTATATGAGTGAGTGAGTGTGTGTGTGTGAGTGAGTGTGTGTGTGTGTGAGCGGGGGTGAGTTTGTGTGTGTGTGTGTGTTGTCATTGTTGTTTGGAGGTAAGTATGTAAGTATATTGTGTGTGTGTGTGTGTGTGTGTGTGTGTGCACGTGTGTATTGTTCTCTGTGGGAGTATGTGCATATGAATGAGAGAATGAGGCCGAGAGAAACAGAGAGAGAGAGACAGAGACAGACACAGAGAGATTGAGAAACAGACAGGGAGAAAAAGAGAGACATACAGAGAGCGACATACAGCAAAAGACAGAAAGAGAGGGAGTAAGAGACAGAGAGACAGACAGAGACTGACAGACAGACAGACAGACAGACACACACACACACAGACAGAGAGCGACATAGAGTGAAAGACAGACAGAGAGAAAGGGGGGAAGAGAGAGATCATCAGTGATCCTGTTTGTACAATGTCTGTCATGACTTGGCTTGTTCAGTCGCCGTCTGTCACAAATCATCATGCTGGAGGACCTATTGTTTCCCCATCATCGCAAGTAGGAGGAAACCACCACAGCACACAGCATGTATGTAAGTAAAAGTTTATGTGTGTGTGTGTGTGTGTGTGTGTGTGTGTGTGTGTGTGTGTGTGTGAGAGAGAGAGAGAGAGAGAGAGACAGAGACAGAGACAGAGGCAGTATATGTGCATGCGTGTATGTGTATGGATGTGTGTGTGCGCGTGTGTGTATGGGTGTGTGTGTGCATGTGCATGGGTGTGTGTGTGCGCGCATGCATGTGTGCATATGTGTGTGTGTGTGTGTGTGTGTGCATGCGTACATGTGTGCATACTGTATGTGTGTGTGTGTGTGTGTGTGTGTGTGCGTACACAGCATCTGTGTTTGTCTATGTTCGAGTGTGTGTGTGTCCCATGTGAGGCAGGCAGGGAGTGTATGAATGATTCCGTTTGTCTCGTGTCTGTGATGAATCTCCATGTTCAAGCCCTCACTGTCACAAATCAT
>CM059281.1:16286747-16294247 GCA_030347295.1 Setipinna tenuifilis | reverse complement strand
TCCTCTCTTTCACGTTGTCACGCTCCCTACCTCCCTCGAGTACTGAGGAATCGACTGTGTGTGTGTGTGTGTGGTTATGTGTTTGTGTGTACCTGTTTCTGTTTGTGTGTGTGTCTATGTGTGTGTGTGTGTGTGTGTGTGTGTGCGTGAGTGAAGAGCTGATGAATTTAATGTGAGCTTTTATAATGCCACCGTCCTCATTAGACCTTCTTGCTCTGCATCTCCCCTTTCACCGCCATGATAAGCCCAAATTAGGCAAGATAGAGACAGACAGGAGGAGGAGGAGGGGAGAGAAAGAGAGAAATAGAGAGAGAAAGAGAGAGCAGGAAGGAGAGAGATGGAAGGAGTGTGTGTGTGTGTGTGTGTGTGTGTGCATGTGTGAGACAAAACGAAAGCAGGAGGAAGCTAGGGAGAGAAAGACGGTGTGTGTGTGTGTGTGTGTTGAGACAGAGAGAGAGAAAGCAGGAGGAAGCTGGGAAATGAAAGATGGTGTGTGTGTGTATGTGTGTGTGAGAGAGAGAGAGAGCGAGTAGGATGTGTGTGGCTGTGTTATTCACACACAGAGAAAAAGAAGATGAGATGTGTGTGTGTGTATGTGTGTGAGAAAAAGACAAAGTGTGTGTGTGCGTGCATTTGTGTGTATTTGCATGTGTGTGAAAGAGTGTATTTGTGTGCGTGTGTGTATGTGAGAAAGAGAGTGTGTATGTGTGAGAGAGGGTGAGTGTGTAAGACAGGGAGATAAGTTGGGAGAGGAAGCGGAGGGAGGGTGGTGGTAGTGGTGGTGGTCTGATGACGTTAGCGTGGGCCTGACTCATTCCCACGTTCCCCTCCACTCTCCTCCACACCTCCTCCGTCCCCTCCACTCTCCTCTCCTCCGCCCCTCTCTCTCTCCGCCACTCACCTCCGCCTCTCCTCTCCCTTCTCTCTCTCTCCTCTCTCCCCTCCTCTACTCCTCTCTCCCCTCCGCTCCCCTCCTCTCTCCACCCCTCTACTCCTCTCTCCCCACTCTGCTTTGGGAAGGGAGCCGCTGATAATGGCCGAAATGAATTCAATTATATGGAGAGTTGGAGCCCGAATGGCTTTTGGCTTTGATTTCTGTTGCGCCCTTCTCCCCTCTACCCCTCTCTCGCCCCTCTCTCGCCTCTTTCGCCTTCTCCTCGGGGTGAGCTGGGGGCTGCTTCTCGCGTTGGCCAGCGCAGATTAGGAGCGAAACCTGCTATTTTACTGGTGAGATCAGTCGTTCATTCGGCCGGCAGAGGAGGGGAAAGAGGGGGGATAAACGGAGCGAAAGAAAGTGTGAGACAGAAATAAAAAGAGAGAGAGAAAGGATGATGGAGAGAGGGGAGAGAAGGAGGGGGGGGGAGAGAGAGAAAGAAAGAAAGAATGAGAGAGAGAGAGAAAGAGAGAGAGAGCAAGAGAGAGAAAGAGAGAGATTGTAGTGTAAGACTTTCACCTCTCTGTCTCTGTCTCTCTCCTCTCTCTGTCTTTTGACCAAGCTCTAGTCTGCATACTTCAACCCAAAACACCCCCTTCCACCACCACCCCAACCTTCACACCACCACACACACCCATCTTGGCAGGCCGCGCAGTGCCTCAGTGACCAGGCATGGGGTCTGTAAATGCCCTTATAAATACTTTTTAACACTTTACTTAGTTCCATGCCCTGGGCCAGCCAGCTTCTAAAGAGCCTGTCACTCTGCCATCCAACGGAGGGGGGTCGGATGGGGGTGTGTGGGTGGGGTGGGGGGGTTGGATAGGGTTGGGGGTGTGTGGGCTGGGCTGTGGATGGGGGGGGGGGTGGGTGGGGAGGGGTCCTGTTATGGTTGTTTTCGGTGAGGAGGATAAGGAGTTGGGGGTCGGATGGGAGGGTCAGTGTGTGTGTGTGTGTGTGTGTGGTGGTGGTGGTTGTTGGGGAGAAGGAGAAGGAGAAAAGGAGGAGGAGGAGGAGGAGGAGAAGGAAGAGAGAGGTGGGGGGGGCATTGATGGTGGTGGTGGTTGTTGGGGAAGGAGGAGGAGGGGAAGAAGGGAGAGAGATGGGGGAAAGAGAGAGAAAGAGAGAGAGAGGTGGAGGGAGAGAGAGGGAGAGAGAGAGAGGTGGGGGGAGAGAGAGAGAGAGAGAGAGGGGTGGGGGAAAGAGAGAGAGAGTGAGAGAGAGAGAGGTGGGGGAAAGAGAGTGTGTGTGTGTGTGTGAGAGAGGAGAGAGGTGGGGAAAAAAAAGAGTGAGATGCAATGTTGATTTAATTAACAAGGACGAGGAGCGCGGGCCGGGGTGTGAAAAATGTGAGTGCAAATGAGATGCAGACAGCTTCACAGCGGTGCACAGGGCTGACATAGAGGCACAGAGAGAGAGAGAGAGAGAGTGATAGAGAGGGACAGAGAGAGAGAGGCATAGAGAGACAGACAGAGGGAGGGAGGGAGGGAGAGAGAGAGGGAGAGAGAGAGAGAGAAAGACAGGGAGGGAAAAAGAGGCAGACTGATGGAGTAAGAGATAGAGAAAGAGGGAGCGCAAGTGAATAAAAGATATAGAAAGAGAGGAGAGAGAATGATACACAGAGAGGCATAGAGAGAGAGAGGGAGGGTAAGAGAAGAAAAGAGATAGAGAATGAGGGAGAGTGAAAGGCAGACAGAGAGAGAAAGATAAAGAAAGAGAGAGAAAGAGAGTGAGAGTGAGAGAGAAAGAGAGAGAGCGAGAGAGATGGGGGAGAGAGACAGTGGGGTATAGAGACAGACAGAGGGAGGGAGAGAGGGAGGGAGACAGAGAGGGGCAGATGAAGAAAGAAAGGGAGGCAGAGTGAGGGAGTAAGAAATAGACAGACAAAAAGAGAAAGAGAGAGAGTAAAAGGGAGTCCGACAGAGAGAGAAAGAGATAAAGCAAGGGAGTAAAAGATAGAGAAACAAAGAATGAGAGATGGTGGAGAGAGACACTAACAGAGAGAGAGAGAGAGAGAGAGAGTGAGATGGAGAGCGTATTAAAGGAAAAATGGGCCAGAGAGAGAATGAGGAAGAAAAGGCCAGACAGAGAAAGAGAGAGAGAGAGAGAGAAGAGACAAAAGCTGGAGCATGGGCAGAAATATTAGGTTAGGTGGGGAAAAGGACAGAATGCAGCAGACAGTATTAGGGAGAGGTGAGTGACAGAAAGAGGGTGAGCGATAGAAAAAAAAAGATGATATGGGGGATACAGAAAACGACAGACACGTCGAGTTTTTTTTCGAGCAACATGGTTGCTAGATTTTTTCGTCTGAATCAGAAATCGGCCTTTCTTGAGAGCTTGAGAGCTGCTCCATATATGAGGGATAGACAGAAAAAAAACAAACCCTGGGGCATTTTGACACACCTGATAAAAACTAAAAAAAAAAAAAAAAAAAAAAAAAACGAAAAAACTTAACACGGTAGATATTTTCCACCGCCCCCCGTCATGCGCAAACAAAACAGCCCCAATTTTGCCACACTTCTTTTTTTTCCTGCGCTTCTGAGTTCACTGATGACACCGAAGTGTCATCGCTGGAGATTTAATTATTGCTCTACGATGACATGGATCTGAATCATTCAACACTCTTTCTTCGCCGACTTTCTCGACTCGAGAGTTACTCAGTCTCACAGTGGTGTGTACAGCACAACGTACCTTTAAGAAAACAACACCATTGACTCATCCCACAGGCTGTGGCTTACATACTAATCTACAAACAACATTACACACACGCACACACACACACACATTCTCTTTCTCTCTCTCTCTCTCTCACACACACACACACATATTCTTTCTCTCTCACGCACACACACACACACACACACACACATATTCTTTCTCTCTCTCTCTCACACACACACACACACACACACAAAATAGCTCAAAGGGCAAAAGAACATGGGAAAACAATAACAGGACAGCGAATAAAAACAGAAACAAGTAAACAAGAACAAGAGTTCAAAACATACCAGCAAACAACAGCAAAACATTTAAATAATAAAATTAGCAAACAGACAAACGACTAATCAAGACAAAATGTGAACCCATTTTTTGAAATATGAAGGAACGGTTGTTCCCCTGTCGTATGTGTGGTTTGTGTTGTGTGTGTGTGTGTGTGTGTGTGTACAATGACAAACAAATAAATAAATTGTTAAATCGTGAAATATACAACAGTCACAGATGAGGTCGAGCTTCCATGGAAAAAAACGTGACCATATAATGTGTTTTATTCACCCCTAGAGAAGAGCGGAAGCAGAGGATGACATTTTTGTACATAGTAATGGTCGAACAACAGCAGGACAGCTGGGTTAACTAGCAGCAACAAGAAATGAGCAGACCGGATGAGCCGTTGAGAAAACAACAATAACATCACACACATACATACACAGACACTTAAAAATAAAATAATCCAGTAAAAATAACGTTAAATTAATGTAAAATAATATTTAAAAAAATAATAGGCAAAAAATGAATTTATTTAGAAAATAAAGGTGAAAAAATATAAATATTAAATAATCTGTAAAATAAATAAAAATATATTTAAATAAAAAAATAAATATACATAAATAAATATAAAATAAACATATAAATCTACAAAAACAAAAAATACAAAAATAAATAGCTAATAAAAAAAATGAATAAAAGAAATCTATATTTACCAGGAATCAGATTCATAAATATGTTTAAAAGTAAATTCAACCAATCAGTATGTACAGTACAAACTGGACAAACTACTAGTTGATACCCATAAGAGTCTGTAACCCAGGGATACTGACCAAGGCCAATAAACAATACAATTCATGGTTGCCAAAACTGTAATATTTTTACATTCATCATCATCAATAGCTTTAGTTACAGATTTGCTGTGGCAAATGGGGTGAGATAATTATTGAGTGTGTATTCGGTCACACAAACACATAAACACACACACACATACACACACACACACACACGCGCACACACACACACACACACACACACACACGCACACACACACGTAATAGTCAGGTCAAAGGATTTGTACATAAGGAGAATATTACACTGTCGCCATGCGCTCGATGCTGTGGTAGAACATGAACATTCCTTAAAGACGGCATCTTACATTTCAACATGTTACTGGTTTCAAAGATCTGCTGGTGTGTGTTTTTCTTGTTTGTGTGTGTGTGTGTGTGTCTATGTGTGTGTGTACATGTGTGTGTGTAGGTGTGCGTGTGCATGTTTGTGTGAGTGTTGGGTATGTAGTAAACATAAGTAAGCTTGTGTGTGTGTGTGCGTGTGTGTGTGTGGTGGGTGTGTAGTGTATATGAGAGAGCTTGTGTGTGTATACATGTTACTTAAGAAAAAAACTGCTAACATTCAGCGAATCACAAAATTAAAAGCAAACATATTGGCACAGAATTCTTCGCAGTAGTCACCTAAAAAAAGTGTAAAAAGTCCTTGACCTGTCCTGTGTTGTTGTTGTTGTTGTTGCTGTTGATTTGATTTGATTTTAATTTTTTTTGTTATTATTTATTAAAGTTACATTCAAAATATTCTGCTGCTACATGACAATTAATGTTGTGGTGTATCACTACTGGCTAAACACTGACATGTACAGTAGAAATTTTTAACATGCATTTTAAGGTATCCTCTTGGCGATGAAATATGAAAGAATGACTGAATGAACAAGTTGACGCCTCAACAAAGACATGTGCATTTGTTTTAATATAGTAAATCACTAGCAAATCTTATAAGGCTTTAGCTGCTGCTGTATGTTTTGTCTATGGCATCTACAGTACTGTTTAACGACTGAGCGAGCTGTGTGGTGTCACTTGTTAGTTTTTTTTTGTCTTTTTTTCTCTCTCTCTCTCTCTTTGTCTCTCTCTCTTGCATTTTTTTTTATTTTGGCATGCGTTCTTATTCATGGCTCTCATTATTTTTTATTCCCTCCCACCCCCTCCAATGTTTTGCCACGGAAACCACGGTGGTGTCACCTAGTGAAGTCTCTACATAGCCAGGAGCACACTGTACACAACCTTGGCTAGAAGCACCATCGCTAAAGAGGAACGTAAAGAGCAGCCGGAAGGGTATAAAGGACGTAGAAATCTCACATTCGATGCTAAAATACTGTAGCTTAGCCTCTAGCCCTGGGCTAACTGGGACAGTAAGATTGTTTTTAAATTGAGGATAAGGGAATGGTAAAATAACAAACAATTTTGGGTGTTTTAGGATACAGAAATCTCACATTCCCTAGATTAACTGGGGTCAGTAGCATTGGTTTTTTAAATTGAGGGTAAGGGAATGGTACAACAATAGGCAATTTTGGGTGTTTTAGGAAATAGAAACATTCAACGCTAAAATACTGTAGCTTAGCCTCTATCACTGGGCTAACTGGGGTCAGTAACATTGTTTTTTTTAAATTGAGGGAATGGTAAAATAACAAACAATTTTGAGTGTTTTAGGACATACAAATCTTACATTCAATGTTACAAAAAGGCCAAAGTACTGTACTTAGCCCCTACCACTTGGCTTACTGGGGTTAGTAACATTGTTCTCTTTGTTTTTTGTTTGTTGTTCGTTGTCTGACATGATATAAACAATTTTTGGTGTCACAATTGAGGCTAACGTCCTTAGCTCCTGGCCCTTGGCAAATTGGAGTTAGGGGGAAAACAAACATTGTCTTGTTGTTGTTGTTTTTTTTACTTGGGGAGGGGGCATGGAGATTATATAAATACTTTTGGGTGTTGGAGATATTGGAGATATCGCCTGGAGATGATTTTTTCATAAAGTCTTATAAAGCCTCAAAGCCTTTTTAAACAAAAAACAATTTCTGAAGTGAAAATGCTAGCTAAGGTTGTCCACTGCCACTTTGGCCAGTCACCAACATTTGTACAGAGATTTAAAAAAAAATACACACACCCACACACACACAACACACGCGCGCACACACACACATACCTCTCAATAATGAACTTTCCAGAGAATCTCAATCTTATTCTCTGCAAGCTTTTCCTTTCATGTTCTCATGCCTGAACAAGTAACAATTTTTTGTCCATTTCCCCAATCCCCTAAGAAAATAAACAAACAACAAAACACCCCCCCCACCCCTGACTAACTTCACTTTAAGCATTCCACGCCAATAGCACTGTACCCCCCCCCCCCCCCCCCCCAACAAAAAAACAAAACAATCAAATATAGACACAAAAACAAACAGGAACACCCCACTATCCTCTTTAAAACCCACAGCACTTGAAAGCCCTCTCTCTTAATTTTCTCTTGTAATCTCTTCCTCTCCCTCCCTCTCTTTCTTTCTGACTCTCCATCCCTCTCTCCCTCCCTTTCTGACTCTCAAACCCTCTCTCCCTTCCTCTCTATCTGTCTCCCTCTCTCCCTCCCTACCTCCCTCTTTCTGACTCTCCAGCCCCCCTCCCTCCCCTCCTCTCTCCCACCTCCCTCCCCCTGTTTCTCTCTCTCCTCCCCCCTTGTTCCTCTACTCCGGGGCGTGTGCGGCAACGGCGGCGCGCAGCAGCAGCGCGGCGGCGGCGGCGGCT
>CM059281.1:16278876-16286647 GCA_030347295.1 Setipinna tenuifilis | reverse complement strand
AGGAAAAGAGGTAGCGAGAGAGAGAGAGTGACGAGGAAAAGAGAGTAGCGAGAGAGAGAGAGAGTGAGCGAGAGAAAGAGAGGTAGCGAGAGAGAGAGAGAGAGCGAGGAAAAGAGAGGTAGCGAGTGAGAGAGTGAGCGAGGAAAAGAGAGGTAGCGAGTGAGAGAGTGAGCGAGGAAAAGAGAGGTAGCGAGAGAGAGAGAGAGCGAGGAAAAGAGAGGTAGCGAGGTAGTGAGAGAGAGGCTTTTCCGGCGTGTGTGATAGCGAGGCACTTAATTCAGGGGTAATTTATGGCGGCCATTTTATGGTAAGCGGGGGAGCGTTGACCTCCGGTCGGAAACTGCAGCTGTAAGCACAGGAGCCAACTTGGATACAAACAAGCCCAAGTCAGAGAGTCAGAGAGTCAGAGAGTCAGAGAGGGAGAGAGGGAGAAGTGTTAGTGTTAGTGTTAGGACCACACTCCATCAGAGGCCCCTGCTGAAAACAGCAACAAACCTTCAACAACAACAACAACAAAAACAACAGCAGAAACAGCCTCCATTCAAGGTCTGCTGGGTGCTGTGTTGTGCTGTTTTGTGCCGTGTTGTTTCACAACTTGCGTCGTCGTGTTATGATGTGATGTTAACCAAATAGCTTTTGTGTTGTGTTTACAGAGTAGCTTGGCAATAAAAACCAGCAGTTTGGCTTCTTTTTCATGTCAGAGTGATACATTTAGATACTCTATAAAGGCATTCAGGAACATTTTCTGTGAAACCTGTGTTTATAAGACTTTATATGTAGCTCTATGTATATGGGTTATGATGCCTTCATAAAGTTTAATAATGGTTGAAATTAGTATTCATAATTATTTATACATACTCATGACTGCACTTATAAGGCAGGTAAAGCTTTATTACTAAGACTAATACACTGTGTCACTTGAAGTTTGAATAGGGCTTATGACATAGCATATATAAGGCCTTAGGAGTACAGTCATAAGTAATTTGTGTAAATAGTTATGAATACTTTACATACTTTATGAATTCATTAAAAGCCTTTGGGATTGTGTTTACAGTCTTGTGAACACAAGCTTCAACTGTTACCAAGGATTTATACATACATACATACATACATACATACATACATACATACATACATACATACATATATACATACATACACACATACATATACACATACACTGTACATACATACATACATACACACATACACACATACATACATACATACATACATACATACATACATACATACTGAGATATACAGCATATTTTAATGAACTTGTTTTGCTCATTTTGGCTCCTGGCAAGTTTTGACGTAAGGTTGCAATATGTTCACACTACTTAAACAAAGAGTTTTCACTCTGGGAGTTACTACTGTAGGAGAAAGGCAAGCAAAGGTACTGAAGGTGTATCAGGGGACGTTAAGTCCTCTCAGACAGAGATGCATTGGGCCTCATGAACAGACCCTCTCTCTCGTCCTGCTGCACTTTGTGCCGGGCTTGTAGATGGAGAACAGTCATTAAATATGCAATTTAGTTTGGGACTGCTAAATTTCCGTCCATAAACCAGCCCTCTTTATTATTCAAAACTCACCATGTCAGCATATAACCACTCTCTGGGTCCCCGGTATTAAAAAAAAGGCACAAGCGGCGTCATAAACAGCAGTGGCGGCTCAAATAGTGTTTTCAAATTTTGGGGGACTTAATAAGTACGGTATGGCGGTGGCCCCCACCCATGGAACCCACAACACCCCCCCCCCCAAAAAACAACTTCCCAAATGTTCACAGAGAGAGCATCGTCACCTTCTCTCCTCTCATCGGACCCCCAACCAGTAGATTTATTACAGTTTGGCTGTGCCCCCCCATCCCCCCCCCCCCCCCCACCCTTATTGTCTCGACCCACCCACAAAACCACCCCCCCAAATCCACTGTCCACTGTCATCGGACCCCCAACCAGTAGATTTATTGCGGTCATATTACCATTCATGAATTAAATATCGAAAAGTGTTTGAAAGCAATTTCATAAATTTAAGGCTTATGGCTCAGTCTTGAGCAAATGATCTCATAAAACAGCCACTTTAGGCCCCGCTGCTGCAGCAGCCAAGGCATAGATGCCCCCCCCCGATCTACCCCACCACCACCACCACCACCACCTCCACCACCCTCCTCCTCCTTTTCAGGAGCAAAAATCCCCGGTTCTGGGATAAATGCACAATAAAGATTAATGGTTTTGCGTAAAAAACACATACACTTACACACCCACACAGGCACCTTTACCCCCCCCACACCTCTCTCTCTATATCTCTCTCTCTCTCTCTCTCTCTCTCTTTCACACTCTCACACACACAGGCACAGAGAGAGTTTGAGAGAGAGTCTGAGAGAGAGACAAAGACAGAGACAGACACAGAGAGAGAGAGAGAGAGAGAGAGAGAGAGAGAGAGAGAGAGAGAGAGAGAGAGAGAGAGAGAGAAGGAGAGAAAGACAGAGAGAGGTGTTGGCTGCTATGGAATTGCTAGGTGTTGTTCTCACCATGTACTGATGACTCGACAAGTAAAGAGAAAATTACAACCCATGTGGGGGAGATGGACTACCGCCCCCACCCCCACCCCCACCACCCCCCGGACACACACACACACACACCCCACACACCCCGCACACACAGACAAATACACACACATAGACACACACAAACACAAATACACACACACACGCACACACCCAAACTCACCAACCCACCACACCCCTCCCCCACTCCACCCTCCTCTTCCTGCCTTCCTTCCACCCTACTATTCTGTTCCAAGTCATTTGTCCGGCTCTTGTTAAAAATATTAAAAAACATCGCTCTTGAAACTAATGATCATCGCCGCCAAGTCATCATCTGACTCCTCTCTGGCCGGGGGGTAAATGGGCAAGAAAAAAGAAAGGGATGAAAAACACGCAAAAAAAATAAATAAATTATAAATAAATAAATAAATAAGAGCGAGGAGAGAAACTGTTGTCGACGAGCCAACAAGGGGCAGGCAGCCAAGTAAGTATGACGCGTTTTGGCCCCTTTGAGCCACATGCCTGTGAAAGAAAAAAAAAAACTGGATACACTACACACCCAAAAATACAGAAAGCCTGTACACTTCACGAGCTGATGGACAGTACAGTACTTTGCTGTGGGGAAATAATAACGATGCTGGTTAATGAGCTTCGAGTGTTCTGTGTACTTTTTTTTTTTTTTTTTTGTATTTTGGCAACTAATTACGCACTGAAACATGGAATAAAAAAGCTGCCTTCAGACCCATGACATGTTAGTGCGATAATTAAAGTATTATGCTTCTTTTCGTACAGGCTACAGTGCTATGGCCTACTGTATGTTGTATGGCTTGTGTCCCATAATCATGGGTGAATATGCCTAATTATTCCATTGACCTATTGCTAGATGTTAGAAACTTATCTAGTTAAAGTACATGGTGTCCTAGAATGTACAGGGCAATGGACATGGTCTAATTAGTGGAAGTTGAGTTAGTGTGTAGGCTGTCTCCACAGGGAACCCAAACTCACATCGTCAGCCACACGTTTAATCATTGCCCCAGGCTGATGAACTTTCCGAGGGATCATAGACTAACTTAGCCTGGGCCTGCCCATACTGCCTGTGACTCTACATTGACTTTCGCGTTCAAGTCAGTCTGGTCAACCGGCCTATTTTCAGCTGTTCCTTTACCTGAAAAATCGGGCACCAATGAAAAACGAACTCTACTCATCTGTCATTAGAATCAGTGAGTGCGTTCACATGGACAAGTCGAAACCACTTGGAAGTGGTTTGGGATCGTACCAGCTTCATGTGAACGCGATTGGTTTGGTTTGGAATTGGTTTTCGTTATCCCCCTGCGACTCCAGGCCTGGGCTGTTTCGAAACCACTTCGACTGCCATGTGAACGGGATCGGATTGGTTTTCATGTATTGCGCATGTATCAACGAAATAAAAAACGCAGTTTGTTCCTTCATACAGACTTTCTAACACAGCAGAATGCACAACACGTACACGAATGCGTCAAACTCCTGGAACACCATGTTTGTATGCCGCCAGAAAGTTTGTTTATTGTCTTTATTTAGTAGGAACAGTGCAGAGCCCATAGAAGATGTGCCAGAGTATTACGTTTTTCTTTAGACCACCTTATTGTTTAAGTGGGTAATAATATCAGGTGAAAGGAGAAGGCTATGTAAATACATTTGCACTGACTGACTTGTAAGATTTTCTTTAGCCACTGTTTTGCTATGTGGAATAACCGGAATGAGAGGTGAAAAGTTCAGTCTCCTCTACGTGTCGTCTGTATGCACTGTAGGCATAGGCTATGTGTGCAGTGCTGTAGTCTGCTGTTGCCTATACGATAAGATAGGCCTACATCTTACCTACGTAGCAGCTTTGTTGTGGGCAAATGTTTACTCGTGTTATGTCCATTATTTTAGTTATGTGTCGTTAGTCGCGTTATGTCCAACATTGTAGCAGCTAGCATTGTAAATCTTATCAGCCTGGGTCGTCATGGCTGGGTCGGCACGGTTTGACCGATATCTTTGGCATTTTTTGCCCAAACAACACGAAACATGGTACTGCACACACTGGTAACATTATGATGACGCCGTCCAAATTTGAGATCAAACGGATGAGTGGTTCAAGAGTTATGCGTGGAAGAGACGTTCCTTGTATTAAAAGATAATAATAGAAAGATAGAAGTTGACTACAGCGCCCCCACCTAGCGTAGCGGAAAGAGCCGGAACTCTCGCCGAATCCGCTTAGACGAACTGCATGTGAACAGGGACTTGGGGGACAGACCCCCCGTTGTGAACCAATCCCAAACCAAACCAAATTCCACCATGTGAACGCAGTCAGTGTGTCTGATTGGTTATACGTAGCTCTGTTCGCTAACATGTGGTTGTGACATATGCAATTAGCCTGCCTACACACTACTAATCAAATGTAGCACACAAGGTCAAAGATATTACTTATAAATACTCTCATTCTGTTTTCTGATTGTTTCTGATTGATTAATGGAACCACAGCCAGACTCTCTGTACAACATGAAGTGTAGTACGAAGGGCTGGTTTACCAGGGGGGTATTCCAGAAAGCAGGTTTAGTCACTTGCCTTGGTATGTTAACTCTGAGCAAATGGTAAATCTACCAATAAAAGAGCCCTATGCATTTATTTTACCAGGACAATGAAGTCGTAAGACCCTTTTAGTAGGAGGTTTACTACTCACTTCGAGTTAACTTAGCTGGGTTGGACACTAAACCACTTACTTGGAATACCCCACAGGCTAACAGGGTTATGCAAATGCATGAATTGCTGCAGCATCACACAAGTAACTGGGGAATGCCATGAAGATGATATGCATGTTGTTTAACACACTGTGCATACCATAGGTAGCTTAAGAAACATGAAAAAAATAATGTTTTGACACATCTGCTCGCAGACCACAATTTGAGTTACACTTAATAATAATAATAATAATAATAATAATAATAAAAAAAAAAAAAATAATAATAATAATAATCTTTACTTGTATAGCACATTTCATACCAAGGCCTTAACGTGCCTCAGCAGTTTGGCAGAGCAACACAACACAGAGATACAGATGGCAAGCTTTGTTATAGTCCAGTAGCGCCAGAGAAATCCACCAGGGCGCTGCTGTGGACAGCTTCAGTAATGGGCCCTGTGGTTCCCAGGAGAGCTTAACTGCCAGGCTGGTAGAGGGGAAAGCCTCTGAGTGTTCGAGAAGGGGAGTCCCTCTGTTAGGGTTGGTAGGTGGAAAGTCTCTGAGCATCTGACAGTCTTTGAGCAGGGCAGTTAAGTGTGAACTATGTAGTAAACAAACTATCAGTTTGAATTTCCCCAAAAGACTTTAAACAGTTACTGATGGAGATTAGGATATGCATATGATACACCATGACTTGAAGCAGCACTATGCAACTTTTTAGAGTTAATTACTGTAATCATCTCAACAGATCAAGTCAACAGATGCTTAAATGACTCATTACTGGGCAAATGAAGACTTTCCCGACTGTCCTCGCTTTCTGAGGACAGAATATCATGCTTGCAATATCTGGGTTTCTGTCCCAGCACTCTCAGACTCACAGAGTCTCAAATACCGTGAGAAGCAGGATCATGTTAAATTCTGAAGAAATTCCGACTTTACTTACATCGGTGGACATGACTACTTTCATATTCATATTTCGTATGATCAATTGAGTTGAAAACACAGAGTGCACAGAGTAAGGGGAAGAAAAAAAGAGTCCTTTTCTACGAGGTTGTCCATTTACTTTGAGATATTAGGGAGAGCTTTGTTGTGAAAGAGCACTCAAAGTTGCATATTATCTCTTTAACATCCAAACATGGGCTGAGGCGTAGAGCTTCACAGAGGTAGAGGTAGACAGAAGTGTCAGGGTACTAAATACAGTAAGTCAGGACGGGACAAAGGTGATACAGGTGATTTTTGACCCTGAAACAACCACAAAACTACAGTACCACACATTGTAACATGACCCTTTATACAAGGAGGCAGCCACAAAGGCTAGTTCTGGATTGATCGGTTTTTTTTGTTTTGTTTTTTGTTTTTTACTTCAAAGCAGCTGTTTCTTTTGCTCCTTCAGTATTTCTCCACCAACTGAAAAGTTGTTGTGCTTTAGTCATGTCAAAGGTCCCAGTTGAAGCAGGCAGGAACATGTTCTTACCTGGCAAGCCACAGGCAAAAAAAAAACCACTAACATCTGTTAGGTGTGCGTTGCCTAGCAGCAAGCCTGGTAAAAGACAGCAGGACTTGTGCTAGAATCGTGCTAATGGTTTGGTTATCCCAGCACCCAAACTCTCACTGACGCACAACAACACTGTAACGGTTCAGCCTCGGGGTAGTGCAGTGTGTTGTCAGCTCTATCTAGTGTTATTGGTGTATGGAAGAAGAGGATTATGGGTATCTGGCTAAACAGCACCACACACCCATCCAGTTGTTTCTCTTAATCGCAATGGAGAGTAGTAGGTTCAGGAAGTCAACTGAAGTAAATTAGGGGTCCTGAGTTTTTTCAATATATGCAGGATGCATATGCTTAGTGTACAGGTGTGCACATGTTTGTGTGTATATATATGTGGGTGTGTGTGCGTGTGTGTGAGAGACATTACTAGTACTGTCAGTGAATAAAGAGCAGTACTTTAGGCATCTATTTTTTTTTTTCGTAACATATTTATGCTCAGTATGCAGGTGTGCTTGTGTGTGTGCGAACATACACCTGTGTGTGTGTGTGTGTCTATCTATCCGTGTATGTGTGTGTGTGCGTGTGTGTGTGTGTGTGTGTGTTTGTTTTACACATACTATAGGTGCTTTTGTTGCCATTTGCATATTCCATAATGTGTACCGTATATTAAAAAGGGTTCAGAGTTATCGGTGAAAGAGCATATGGGCTCGGGGTACTGAGCTAAAGAAACAAAGCTAGCTCCTCCTTAGCATAAAAGTGCATTGGGTAATCCCTCCCCTGTGTAATCATTTAAAAGGTAGATGCCATGTAAAGAAAGATGGAGAGAGAGAGAAAAAAAGCCACCCCTCTTTTATCTATAGAGAGGCTGGCAAGGGCAATTGGTTAGAGAAAAAGATGAGAGAGACAGAGAGCGAGAGAGAGAGAGAGAGAGAGAGAGAGAGAGAGAGAGAGAGAGAGAGAGAGAGAGAGAGAGAGGGAGGGAGAGAGAGAGGGGCAGTTGATGTTAGACCCATTAACTTTCAACTTATGGATAATGTGG
>CM059281.1:16268876-16273876 GCA_030347295.1 Setipinna tenuifilis | reverse complement strand
AGGCATGCATACATACACACACACACACACACACACACACACACACACACACACACACACAAAACCTGCTGCAGTGATGGCAGCTGTGTGTGTGTGTGTGTGTGTGTGTTGCTGCTGCTGCTGTGCTGCTGTTCTGCTTGCCGCTTCTAAGCTCCCCGGCGCTTTGTTAAGGCGAGTAAACTTCAGCCCCCAGCTGGTCGCCTGACAAGACGTTCAGTGGACGCTGACACCACACCGAGATCAAAGGGAGCCAGTGGACACCCAACAGATGACACATACACACACACACACACACACACACACATATATATATATACACACACACAGACACAGAGCCAGTGGACGCCCAACAGATGAGGTGTCAGACGATGACTATGGGCCTCCTAATGACTGCCGATGCGCTCTTTGTGGGACCGGTCACCTCATCACAACACACACCACATTAGCCCTCCCAAACTTGATATATCCACACACTAATACACCACTATCACCATCACTCATACATACACACACATGCACGCATACACACACGGATACACATACATGCATACACACACATACAGACACAGACATACACACATGTATGCATACACACACAGACAAAAATTCACACACACACAGGCATGCACACACACGCGGACACACATACACAAACATGCACACACACATATACACGCACACACACACGGACACACATACACACACACACAAACACACACCGACACGCACACACACCATGTTCACCGGCTGGGGTATGACAGTTGCAGCTTATCTGTATGTGGTGCTTGTAGTGTGGAAATGGATGTAGTGCTTGTTGTGGCAAGACCAAATGCATCATGGGAAGTTTTCTGAGGTTTGTAATAGCGCTCTCTTCAATTCTCCTCAACACTACTGTAGGTCGGTAAGCTTTTGACCGTCAGTCAAACACGCACATACAGCATATATATTTTTCACTTTCATAATTTTTTTTTATTGCGATAACGTTTTCATCAATTTTTAAACCATCTTTAAGTTCAGATTTTTTTTTTCTTCTAAAAAAAACATAAATTCATACATTGCCTGGACCTCTTTACTGTAAGTGAAGCACATTCTGATAGCTGTCAGAAAACCCCCCTAAATGTCTCAACACTCAAGTATTAATGGGGCATAAATCTGCATAGCATTAGCCTGGAAGATACGCACGGATGAAGCCTTCACGCGCACAGGATGTACAATTACCCCACTTCCTAACGCCAGCCATATCCACTTATGTGTGAGCTATACTGTACATCCTCCCAGTTTTAGACCCAGCCAAGTCTACTCGCCCTACTGTTCGCTGTTCCCAGCACTGTCAGATTCAGTTGGGGTCTTCACGTTTCATGTTGCTCTAGGCTGTAGGTTTGAAGGCAGCTGCTTCTACTATATATTGCCAAGCATGTGTCCGAAAAAAGGACTTATCCTTTATCCTTGAGTTGGTGCTCAGTGAAAAGTGTTCGCCTGCTGTGTGCCCCCCCCCCCGCCCTGCCACCACACACTTCCTCGACCTCGAGCTGTCTGTTCGCTACCGCTAACCACTCCTCTCACAACTTTGCTATTGGGTCAAACGCATGGGGGGGTCTCTCTCTGCTCTTTTTGGTGGAAATCAGAGCTATCAATCACAAAAAGCCTGAACTTCAGAGTTTCTGTATGAAATAGGTCATGAGGATAGACTCCCAAACAAACAAAACAAACAAACAAACAAACAGACGGAGGTCTTTACAGGTGGAGTGAAGGTGAAAAGAGAGCAAGTGGAAATGCTTTTAGAAATGTCAACCTGACTGGCGTAGAGGGAGTAGCATAGCCAAGCTAGCACATGAGTCACATTCCCATGTTGTCCATGCTATAATATCATAACTTTGATATATCGAATCATGTCATGTCATATCATATCATCACTTGTCAAATCACCGAAGTTGTGAGATTATTCATGATCCATGTTCCTTGTTCATAATGTCTGAATTTGCTGAGTACCAAAGACTTTTGCCACAATTTTTTCTTACAGGTGTGTCAGTCAGCCAAGGGTGTGTCACATTTTCTGCCACTTCAGAGTCACATTCAACCAGCAGTCAGACCCCCTTCAAAATCCCAAATCCCATTCCAGTAGGAAAAATAGGGGTGGGGGAGTAAAAAGCTGGTGCTCTCCTGCACCCTCATTCATGGCTGAAGTACCCTTGAGCATGGCATCTATCCCCACATTGCTCCAGGGACTGTAACTGAAACCCTGTACCTAAATAACTGCAAATCGCTCTGGATAAGATCATCAGCTAAGTGTAATGTTAAAGTCATATCATATCAACACTTGTCAAGTCAACAAATTGGTAAGATTATCCATGATATATGTTCCTTGTTCATAATATCAGAATTTGGTGGGTTCCAGCTTTTGCCACAGGTCTCTTCTACAGGTATGTCAGTCAGCCAAGGTTGTGTCTAATGCCACTTCACAGTCACAGTCAACCAGCAGTCAGATACCCTTCAAACGTCAGGCATTACAGATGGCCTGGGTGGTGTTACTTACATGCCAGAGAAATTTGGAGTGTCCTTTGTGCACTAAAAAGTAGCTAACACAAGTAAAAAGCAAAGTAACTTTGTAAAAAATGACACCCATTTGTGAAATCGACATTCATAAAGGGCCAACCCTCAAAGACAATAGTCCCCAGGTGCAAACAACGGGGTACGTGACAGACATGTTTTTTTTTTTCAACCTGCAGTCATCTGTAAATCTAATCACCAGAATGCGAATCACCGAATTCTCTGCTGTGGGTTGGGCGGGAAACTCACAGATGTCATTTAGACGTCTATTATTATCTGAGACCTCGAGAATAAAGAAATATTGCTTATTGTTGTGGGACTCCAGTCGCAGGTGTGTAATTACACCTACACCGCCCCACAGCTGCGTTGTGTAGTGTTGCGTTGTCTCCATCTTGGAGGGGGGATATTGTGAAAGGCATTATGATATTACCTTAATCGCTCCCCTGGGGAAGAGCGTCACCTTTTGCAAAAAAAAAAAAAAAGAAAAAGAAAAAAACGCCTCTCAAATTGCAAATGTCATCACAATTGCGCCAGATGACATTACACGAGGTCAGCAGTTGTGGCAGTCTTATTTGCTTGTGTGTGTGTGTGTGTGTGTGTGTGTGTGTGACTGTGTGTGTGTGTGTGTGTGTGTGTGTGTGTATGTGTGTGTATGTGTATGTGTATGTGTGTGTGTGTGTGTGTGTGTGTGTGTCTGTCTGTGTGTGTGTGTGTGTGTGTGTGTGTGTGTTTGTGTGTGTGTGTGTGTGTGTGTGTGTGTGTGTGGCTTTGCGACTGGTTTGCTGAGAGATGGGGGTGAATTAGAAAGTGCCTGGGTGGCTGCCAGCTACCGCTAACACTACTGGTGCTGCTACTGCTGCTGCTGCTACTGCTGCTGCTACTGTTGCCATCAACACTCCCAGAGATTTGAAGACTCACACAGCTCACAAATCCCGTCTCTTAGTAGCTACTGTTTAATTATCGACATTCTAATCTGAGCAAACAAGACTTCACAGGTATAACAACAATGCCCAGCCTTTGTTCCCTTCCTTTATCTATGGATGGATGGGGAAAGAGACAGAAAACGAAAGGGAGAGAGAGAGAGAGAGAGAAAGAGAGAGAAAGAGAGAAGAAAAGAGAGAGATAGACAGAGAGAGAGAGGGAGAGACAGAGAGAGAGGGGGGGGGAGAAATAGAGAAAGAGCGAGAGAGAGTCCAACACATTCAGAGCAAAAAAGAAAAGCGAGAATTGTGGAGCAAAAAAAAAATCTGACTGTCTTCTCTTCTGCCTTCCTCTGTAGAGACTAATTATTTTCTCCAGTCTCCCCTTCTTCCTTGACGCAGATCTCTATATTTAACATGAGAGATTTATAAGACTGCACTGAGAGGGTTCACAAAAAAAAGAAAAAAAAAACGGCATGGGAAAAAAGGACATTTTTGATCTTCCAAAAAAAAAAAAAAAACAACAAAAAAATTCCACCTTCCTGTCATTTTATCTATTTATTTTAGGTCAGACATGTATTCCTATTCTACCAGTTATTCCTTTTTTTATTCCTTTTTCGTCACCTGCTTTTTGTGTTGACAGGTATACACTGTCAAAACAACATGAATGACTCCAAACAAGTCGATCGTCTTGTTCTCAGATGTTTCCAGTCAAAGACATGCAAAGGGGTGGTGGTGGTGGGGTGGGGGAGAAAAAAGCCACAAGCAAAGCAAGCCACACAATTTGTAAGTGCATGTGGTTCTGTTTTATCAGCTCATTATCTTCTAAAGCGGAGTATTTGTTATGGCGTTCACCTAGAGGCCCCTGGGCAACCCCTATAGGTTCTTTTTATATATACATAAGTACAAAAGCCTGAGAAGAAACGGAGGTGTCTGTGGTGATCAGCGGAAACATCACGCGTGCTTGTTGCCGGCCAGACACTACTGTACATGCTAATGCGCTATAGCTAGTGGAAGCTCGCTGGGAGTTTGACAGGATCGTTTTTTTTTTTTTTTGTAGCTTCTGGGTTTGTCTGCTTTGATCTGAGGAAAACGTGACGTGGCTGAAAGAGGGGAGGACAGACGGAGTTAAAAACTGGGGGCCAGTTTTTAGGCAAAAAGTGAAAGAATATCTATCGGCTGGTGCGTGAGATAAAGAGCTGGAATCTGCTTCTGCTGGAACAACAGACTAATTTGCCCCACTCTTGCTAACCATCTCCACCATCTCACCCGTTCTCCTACCCCACCCTTCATTTTTTTTACTCTCTGTTCTCATCTCTCTCTTTCTGTTTCCCCCTCCCACTCTCTCTATCTCTCTCGCCCTGTCTGTTTCTCTCTCTCACCTTGCCTGTTTCTCTCTCTATTTCTCTCACTCTCTTTCATCATTTTCCTCACTCACTCTCTGCTACCTCTCTCACCCTGTCTGTTTTGCTCTGTCTCTCTATTACACTATGTCCCTCTCTCTCAACCTTTTCCTCACTCTCTACTTCACTC
>CM059281.1:16256376-16263876 GCA_030347295.1 Setipinna tenuifilis | reverse complement strand
CTCCAGAGGATTAAAAGGCTTAAGGAATAAGGGTTGAGGTAATGCATATGGCTTACACTGATAGGTTCAGTTTTGTTTAAAAAAAGAGAGAAACTTTCAGTGATTGTATACACGTATTAATGCCCTGCCACCATGCAGCCATGAAGATTAAGCTGGTGTCATTGGACGGGTGTGTGAGATGACTCTTTAAGTTCTTTATTGAATTGTGCATGAAATCTCTTCCCCTTTTTTGGTGGGGAGAGAGTCACTGACATTTACCCAAACTCCTGACACTGACTGATTGCATAGCCAAAGTGCTTTTGTGCATTTTTCCCCACCTGAATGAATTAGACCTTTTTTGAAAAAAACATTTCAATGCAGACGAGGCACTTGGACAGAGCGAACGAAATATTTTAAACAACTGCTCTCCCCTAATTCACACCCACTACAGTTGCACCAGTAAATCACAATTCCTGGTGCATGTAGGTTACTCCACTCCTTTCAAAGGCAAACTGCAGTAACTACACAAATATCAAAACTGAGATAAATGTCTTCAAAGTTGTCACGCTGCCCAGACCAACACATGTAGGTACAATAGCGGTGATGCTTTGATGTACTTTTCTTAGTAATAGAAAGAAGAAAGATATTTAGTCAAGAGAAAAAAAAGCTGTGTTTCAAAGTCCTCTTCCAATATAAACTCAGTTTTGATTTGCGGTTACTGGCTTTTGGCATTTTTAGAGCTATATAAAACTAGCCTGGTAAACTAGGCCCTCATACATCATTTCATTTTGTACAGACGGTCTGGCTGTGCTGTATTGACAAATGTTTTCTTCTGGGAGGTGTGGACTTTCCTGAAGTTTAAAACAATTAGATTTGCCTTTACCCAAAAGCTAATGTCTGGTCCTGATGTATGCAATTAGAATGTTTGAGGGGTTTCATTTGTGGACGAGACATTGTGACCCTACTCTGCACGGGGTTTGGTAAAAGTTTAATCTTCCAGTCTGTGCCATTAGTTGTTAGTCTGTTAGTTTCCGGACTAGCAACTAACATCATGATTAGACATTAATGATTGGGGTAAAGGCAGATCCAATCCTTTCAAATTTCAGCAGAGTCCACACCTCCAGGAAGAAAGACATTTCTCAATACAGCACCGCCAGACCCTCTGTACAAAACAAAGTGAAGTACAAGGGGCTGGTTTACTCCACTCCGGCCAGTGTGCTGTATGCATCTGCATCATCTCTACTACTGCACTGCACTACCCGTTCCCACTAGACTGCTTCACATCAGCACTTCAGCACTATGCAGACACTGTATCGACTCACATCACACTTGTGATACCATTACGAGCAAAACCCCCTATCCCCATCAACCTATTTCACAGCCATTCCATTCTCCTCATGTGCCACCTCCACTAATCTTGTACATCTTATGCATATTCCATCTTTTATTTTTATACGTATGCCATCATTCAATGTACGTACGTATGTTACAGTAATATCCTTTACCCTGATACATGTGTAAGCACGTCCCAGCAAATGGAACACGCCACTTCACGGGGCTCTGCTCCAAGGTTTTGTCCTGCTCCTGTTTTAAATATGAGAGAAAAATGGAGGTTTCACCTTGCCCCCCTCAAGCCCCCGCGCCTGGCTTGCTCTAGGGGGATCAGTTCTAGTTAATGCTCAGCTCTCTGTAAAGGGCTGTCAGGAATATTCCTACATTATTGTGCCATATGCCCTTCAGCATTGGGGAATTTAAGTGTACCTGACTCATTTTCATACAAGCATGCATGTGTGTGTGTGTGTGTGTGTGTGTGTGTGTGTGTGTGTGTGTGTGTGTGTGCCTGTGTGTGTGGTCAAAATGGACAGTCATTGTGCACAATGTGTATTGTATGTGTGTATGTGTATGTGTATGTGTGTGTCTGTGTATATGTTTGTGTGTGTGTGGTCAAAATGGACAGTCATTGTGCACAATGTTCATTGTATATGTCTATGTGTGTGTGTGTGTGTCTGTGTATATGTTTGTGTGTGTGTGTGAGTGTGCATATGTATGTGTGTGTGTCTGTGTGTTTGTGTGTGTGTGTCTGTCTGTATGTTTCTGTGTACGTATATGCCCTGTGTGTATGGCTTTTAAATGCATCTCCATACATATTTCATTTTCAAGTCATATTTAACTTCAGCCGCTTGTCTGACTTCTGAGGGGCGAGATCCATATCAGGCAGGCAGGCAGGCAGTCAGGCAGGCAGGCAGGCAGGCAGTCAGGCAGGCAGGCAGGCAGGCAGGCAGGCAGGCAGGCAGGCAGGCAGGCAGGCAGGCAGCCATCTCAATGCTCCTGACCTTCACTTTCCCTCCCAGCGGCCGGCCGTCCGGCTTTGGCCAGGAACTCGCATGGCACCACTCTCTCTGTCCGCTCCGCTCTGGAGACCTCAATCACCCTCTGACAGGTCATCCTTCTCCAGAGGCCTGACGAGAACAAAAGGTCCATACATCCCCCTGTGTGCCCCACTCAAAGCAACTCACAAGCAACTCACTCTGGTTGGTTGGCTGGCCGGACAGCCGGGCGGACGGGTGGCCCTAGCCCAACATGCCTCTCCAATCCGCTCTGCTCCCCTCTCATACCCTCCCCTCCCCAACCCCACCCTGCCTCGCCTCACCCTGCCCCGCCTCACCAAACCTGAAGGGAGGCCAAAGGTGCCTTGGGCTCAGGCCATGGAAGTGTTCCGGAACAACTGTGGGATCAATCACAAGAGCTGCCAGCCACAGATGGAGGCCTGCCGATGGCCATAATGGAGTACTGATCCCAGTTGGGGGGGTGGGGGTAGGACGAGGGGTGGGGGAGGGATGCAGATGAGGGAAGAAAAGATGGGGATAGGGGAAAGGCACGCTATTAAATAAAATGAAGTGGGAAAGAAAGAAATTAAAAAAAGAAAGACGGAAAGAAAGACGTCAATAAAGAAAGACATTTTCATGCAGACATGGTAGGTGATTATGCACACTCTGCTTTCTTTCTCTCTATATCTCTCTCTCTCTCTCTCTATCTCTCGTATCCCTCTTTCTGTCTCTCTTTCTCTCTCTCTCTCTCTCCCTCTCTTTCTCTCTCTCTCTCTCTGTATGTGTCAGTATGAGTGAGAAAAAAAAACAAAAACATTATGGACATTAAAAAGAACCACTAAGAATTTCTGAGTCCTTGTGTTGTAAATAGGCCCTATAAATACAACATGTTCAGCATGTGTGTGTGAGAGGGCATTGGTAGTCTAACATAAAAAAAACAACACTTATTGCATAATATTCGCCTGCTCGAGAAAACACACACATCAAGGTCACACACGTGACCTCCACTTTCACATCACAGGACGCCATCGACTAATTGCCCCACTTGGTCCCCGTAATGCCTGCTAAACCGTAAAAGCTGCACACGTAGCTCATCACTAATGGTGATCACACAGAGTATGAGTTCAGCCTTTTTTTATTTATCGATGTATTTATTTATTTAATTTTAAAGTAATTAGCATGTAGGCATATCACGGATACAGCTACGTATGCCATTCCAGGAGAATATGTTATTTGGCTAGCACCTGTGCTTCGGATGACTTACCAATGCGGGTGTGTGTGTGTGTGTGTGTGTGTGTGTGGGTGTGTGTGTGGGGGGGTAGAATTAACGGCCAGTCACCTTAACAGGCATCTTAAAACCCCCTTAATGGGGGGGATAAAAACACCCATTGAACCCTGAAAGGTAATGAACATTTTTTATCGGTTAAGAAGTTTGCGTGGGCTTTATTAGCGACATGGTGAAGACGTCGGTCGGTCGGTCGGCGTTGACACTGAAGCAGCTCGAGACGCTTGAATTGAGTGGGAAATAAATTACTTGCCCCTGTAAATATCACCGCAAGTTTATATCCCCTGACTTATTTATCCGCCAGACTCCACGCACTACACACACACGGCCCCCTCCGCACCCTACGCATCCTCCTCCTCTTCTTCTCTCGATGTGCCTGCCTGTTTTCTCTCTCCACGCCGTGGGGAAGGTGATGTTATTTTGCTCTCTCTCTGTTTCTCTCTCTGTCTCTCTTTCTTGTTCGTATCGCTTGTCAATGTCTGTCAAAACTTTTTGACAAAGGCTCCACAAAGACGGCAGTAGATGGCTCCATCTGTGAAACAGAGAGGGAGTTAGGCATGGGCGTGTACGCTATATCTGTGTGTGTGTGTGTGTGTGTTTGTGTGTGTGTGTGTGTTTATGTGTTACAGGACTCAATCCCTCCCTCCCTTCCATCCTATACCCTTCATTTGCCTTGGCCTGGGGTTGTAGCTCACGCTTCATGACTCTGTGTTTTTTTTTTTGCCTCTTTCTTTTTTTCCCATCTCTCCTGTGACTGGAAAAAGAAAGAAAAAAAAGAAGCTAAACAGCTAAATGTCTAGTGTGCTAGTCTATTATCCACCCTAATCTCTGTCTCCTGCCTCCTCGTTTTCAACAGCTGATTTGTTACTGTGCCCACATCTTTGTTTCACCTTTTTATTATGGTTTGTATTTCAGTGTCTATGGAGGGAGGGAGAGAGGGAGGGTGGTGGTGGTGGTTGGGGGTGGGGGGGGGGGTAGGTTACTGCATCTGTATACATGATCTGTTTGCTGTCTTGAAATGCTGAGTGGTGTAACATCACTGATAGGATCTCTATCCACCGTCGTGACTTAGAATGCACACGCTTTTTTTTCCAAAACGGAGCGCCCAACGAAGTCCACTGTGCGTCCACTCCTGCCTGCCTGAGCATCTTTAACTCCGTCCGGTCGTGCCAGCGAAGATGAATGGGGTAATTTTGTCCACTGCTCTTTCCTCAGGGGGGCTAGTCGGAGGTGGGGGAGTGTGGGGAGTGTGGGGAGTGAGGATTGGAGGACGGGAGGGATGGCGGACCTGGGGGGTGGGGGGGTGGCACACAATGATATTACCTTCTAATGAGACGCATGCAACTCAATTCCATTTTGCAATCAGGCAATCCACTTGCATGGAACTGATTAATTGGCAACCCCTGCTAATTAATGGGTGCCATTGGAGGTGGCGGGAGGGTTGGGGTGGGGTATGATGGGGTGGGGGTTTGGTGTGTGGTGCGTGTGGGCGCATGGAGGGAGAGGGAGGTAAGGGAGTGTAAGGGAGGGGAGGGTGGAGATGTGAGCATGTGGTAAAATGCACAGGCGTGTGGGTTGGGTGGAGTGGTGTCCGTGGAGGGAGAGAGAGGGAGGTAGGAGAGTGGGGGAAGGGGAGGGGGATTGGTGTGTGGTGTGCATGGTGGGAGAGGAGGAGAGAGGGAGGTAAGGGAGTGTAGGGAGTGTAGGGTGGAGATGGGAGCGTGCGGTAAAATGCACAGGCAGGTGGGTTGGGTGGTGGGGTGGGGGGATTGGTGAGAGGAGAGAGGGAGGTAGGGGAGTGGAGGGAGGAGAGTGTAGGGGTGGGGAGGGTGGGAGAGGAGGAGAGAGAGGGAGGTAGGGGAGTGGAGGAATGGGAGGGGAGGGTGGAGATGGGAGCGTGTGGTAAAATGCACAGGCGCAGTCGTCTATCGATTTTGTCTTGATAGTCGCATCTGCTCGCACACACACAGGTCCACAAGGCTCCTTGCAGAAGCTGGAGCTATATTCCCTCCTGAGCCACTCTTTCTGGATGGAGAGGCAACTTTTGTTTGGTAAATTATAGAGGACTGCTAAGGGAGCCCCTGTCCCCAAAGCAGATGGCGTCTTTTACCACAATCAGCGCACTAAACACTGGATAATACAAACTTTGAGCTCAGCAACCAACTTTTCTACCCCCATTTTTTTCCCTGTTTTTCCCCTCCTTCTCTCTCACTCTCTTTCTCTTTCTCTCTGACTCTTCTAACTCTCTATCTCTCTATTTTATTCCCCTTCTCCCTCCCTCTCTCTGTCTCTCACCCTCTCTTTCACTTCCCTCTTTCTCTCCTCTTCTCTCTCTCTCTCCTTCCTCCTTAGGTAGTTGTCAAAAGTTCCACCAAAGGTGTGGGTGATGTGATAGAGGGAGGGAGGGAGTAGGGGAGGGGGCCAACCACTGCAGGTAGACTGACGCTCGGTGTGTAGCGGTGTAGCGTTTCGATAGGCAGCAGCACACTCAAGGCGCTGGAGGGAAAGACAGTGCAGGTATGTATGTCACTGGATTCAGGAACACCTGACGGACTCAGGGGAGCCCTGGCCTACCTTTCCATTTTTTTTTTTTTTTTTTCGTTTTTCTTACACGATCAACCTGAGAGAGAGGGGATGCTAGATGCTGCCGCTGCTGTTGATGTCGTTGTCGTTCGACACTGTTGTTGATGGGTGCTCTGGCGTGACAACAGGAAGTTGTTGTTTTTTTCTCCGCCACATTTATAACGACACTTCACTTCAAGTTGTTTTTTTTTTTTTGTCAACTTGTCATGCTTATTAACCTCAAACGATGTTATTTTTAAAAATCCAGCCAACTGGCGGTAACATGGTACTTTATGGTGAACATGATATCCCTCAGTTAAGTTTAGTTATTTGGGTCAGTTGCTTTGGGTGTGGAGGTAGTCAATGTATTCTATACTTGGTTACTGATAGTTATGTGTTATATGTGTTATATAGAAATATATACTATAGAAATAGCACTGAGAAATAGTAAAATCTCTGACTGCCGCAGAGATGTACAGTGAATTTGATTTACTTTATGATTTACTATTTGTAGTGTTAAATAAATACTTAGTTATGGATAGTTATGTGTTATATAGAAATAGCACTGAACAAACAGTAAAATCTCTGACTGCCGCAGAGATGTGCATTGGTTTGGATGGATGGCGGATAATTGCTTTTTGGATTTCCCCAATCACCATAATAGAGACAAACTCCTATTGGATTACTTGAGCATCAGTCACCCATAAATCCTGCATTGTGTGGATTAGTCTTTTTGCACAGCAAAGGCTATTAGTGAAGACCTGTGAGGATTCATTTGTAAGAAGAAGAAAACCAAACACCCAATTTTAACGACAAAACAGAAAAACAAAATTCCTCCACAGAGTGAAATCTCTGTCTGGTGACCGACCAGGTGGCTGGTGGTGGGAGAATAAATGGTCACCACCGACCACTGACCGCTCACTGGAAAGGATTTTTACTGATCTTTTTATTTTTTCTTTGAGTGAAAAACGTGTTTCGCTGAGCACCTTCATCAGACTCGCTCGTTCACTCTCTCATTCTTTTTTTCTTTTCTTTTCTTTTTTTTTGGTTCTGCCTGTCTACCACCACATCATCAAGTCTGGCTTTTATACCGAGGAGTGAAGTGAAGGGAAATCTTTTTATGGCAGACTGCTTCACTTCACTCCACTCACTCCACACTCCACAAACCACAAAACTTAGTGGCCCAAAAATATCCATCCGTAACTGATTTTCTTTTTTTTTATTCCATTGCCTTTGCCTTATTCCCTTTTTTTAGGGCAACTCCCACATAAATCATGCAGGGTATTTTAGCCACACAAGCCCCACAAGTGGCGGCCACAATCCCAGGTCTCTTCCCTACTGGCCCAG
>CM059281.1:16183876-16251376 GCA_030347295.1 Setipinna tenuifilis | reverse complement strand
CAGCATCAAAGTAGAAGTTGATGAAGTAAACATGCTGTAATTGTGCACAATTTCACGGATTATATATATATATATATATATATATATATATATGCACACATAATATGCACATACACACACACACACACACACACACACACACACACACACACACATACATATATATATATATATATATATATATATATATATATATATATATATATATATATATATATATATTTGTTTGTTTATTTGTTTATTTATTTATTTATTTTTATTTCATGCCCGTGACATTGTGCACAACTACGGCATGTTTACTTCATCAACTGCTATCTTTATGGTGATCAAAATGCATTATATTAATCAAACATCAAACATGTTTACACATATGTAAACAAGGCCACAACTAGAGAAATTCTGACTTTAAACTCTGCTCTGAATACCACCCTACACTAAACGACCGAGAAAACAGAAGCGTGCCACGACTTCTTAGCGATTTTAATCCCATTTGGGAAAAGTAGCCTACAACTGGCTGTGAAATGTTTTGGAAAAATCCTTTCGTGCAAGGCCACCATTAGTTAAAAATCTCACTAGTTTTAAAGATGCAGAGGACAAGGGTGAAAAAGAAAAACCAGCGCTTCTAGCAGTGGATGCAGTCATGCCGCATTCATGAAGGACAATTGTACCTGGTGTCCTACCAGGGGCCATCAGCCTCATTCTGTTTATGAGATTTGGTACTCACACTTCTGTGGATGATTTAGAACCCAAAGATGTAGGCCAATCAATAAGTAAGGGCTGAAGCAGAATCACAAAAAAAATAATAAAATAATGTAATGTGTGAAACCTACAGCGAGACCAGGAGAGAGACTATTTATCATGCTTTCGGAGTAACACTGCTTTGGAACGACCACACGTATTATTTTTTTAGACTCCATTAATAATGTACATTATTCATGTACGTTTCATTTAACTGGAATATTACTGTCAGGTGTTTTATACATTTGTCCTTTCAACACTTACACCAGCGAGGAAATGTAGACAAATTAAAAAGGCAGATTTTTTGGTCTTTGTCAGCACATCCCATGGCATCTTCCTATAAATGTGCCATTCCACATAGACAATACACTTTTTCAAGGGACAGAACACTTAGGCATCCGCCATCACTAAACCCAGACATATGCACGTGCACACACACACATGCATACACACTCCCACACCCCTCCCACACACACACACACACACACACACACACACACACACACACACACAAACATACACTCAACCTCACACACTCCCTCACCCCTCTAACCCACACACACACACACACACACACACACACACACACACACACACACACAAACTACTCCTACCCTGTCCTCAAAACTAAAATGTCCATTCCCCCCCTACCAATGGAGCCAACTGCGCATCAGCTACAATTAGATGTGAGCGCTTTTATATTGCCTCCCAAACCTCATTCACTTAAAGTGTCAAGTTCTGCTAGCACAACAAGTGAGACATGCAAGATATGATGTATTCATTTCTCTCTCCCTACTCTGCCTTCCTGGTGGGCTTTAGAATATGGAGGGAAAAACACACACACACACATAAGGTACAGTAATCAAACAGACAGGTAGAAGTTTAGACTTCCAAAGTATACACTTTTGAACTTATTGATTCTGCCCTCACCGATCTTCTCGTTCTTGTCTTCCCCCAAAGTCCTGTTTACCCTGTTTTTTGCTTCCAAAACATTTGTGCCTCGGTGCTCCGATGTATATATATATTTATATTCATATATATTTTTCTTCTACCCAGATCATCTCATCTCATCTTATAATAATAACTAAATAATAACAAAAAAACCTTCTTAACACCTCTCCCACATCACGGGTGTGTAGAGGCATCCAAGAGGTGTTGGCAGAGAAAAGATTACGAGTAGGAGAGGAACAAGAGGAACGAGTAGGAGAGTGGGAGGAGGAAGGCAAGGCAAACCTCATCTGGCATTAGTTCCGCATTTGACCACACACATTAGCCATTAGACAAGACAAGCCTCAACTTCTCTTTCTCTTCCTGTTTTTTTCTCTCTCTTTTTTTCTTTCTTTTTCATTCTTTCTGTCTTTTTTTATTATTATTATTCAGCCGGGCGGGGGGTGTCGTATGACACTGAATAATCCTCAAGTCATTATTCAAGATGTATGTAGATCCCCCATCAACCCACCCACACACACACACACACACACACACACACCACTCGCCCTTAGTCGAATGCCTGAATGAATACAAAAATGTCTAATCTGCTTCTGTGTTTAATGTGGGCCTGAAATCCAAACACACTCCTCTCTTCTCTTCTCTTGTCAGGGTTCCAGCCAAGTCGAGCATGCAAGCTCTGTGCCGTCCACGGTATATATATGTGTGGGCAGGAAGGCCTCTTTCTGTCCCACACTCATTAGGCCAGCCGGATGCATTACATGGGGGCTTGAATTGGCGGTTGAATATCTTTTCGAGTTGAAGGGCCTGTCACTTCTTAAACTCTATTTTTGTTTCGTTTGTCTCATTAGGTGACTCGCTCGACATTTTTTCCCCCTCTCTCTTTCATTTCCCCCCTCATCTTCATCTTCTTCTTCTTCTTCTTCTTTTTCTACTTGTTCTTCCTCCTTCCTTCCTTCATTTCTCTTCCTTTTCTTCTGTCTTTCTTTTCTTCTTCTGCCTTGTGGTGCAGGGATAGCTATACCCTCTTCGGAGGTCTCTTCGGAGTCAATTTAGCCCTGCTTGTCAGTGTCTTGCTATCTGACTTCTTGACACTTACTGTTCCAGCCCCCACACCCCCACACCCCCCACACCCCCCAAAAAAAGAGGAGCAGAGAGAAGAGACTCTAGCTTCTCCTTCTCCCCTTCTGTGATGTGTTGGAAGTTTACTTTAATGAAAGTTGATATCCGCGGTCGGTCGGTTGCCGAAAAAAAAATAAAAACCTTGGGGCTCCGCCAACAACTTGTCTGGCACAGGAAGAGGGGCTTTCTGCGGCTTATCTGGGTGCTAACATCGTGCTGCATTACAATTCCATTATGCTACGCTACGCCATTCGTTAAGCCTCGTCCTTTTGTGTTGTGTATGTGTAATTAGTAATAAGAGCTATTGTTGCAAGCTGTTACACTGATTATTACAATGAAGATTACAGCCCCTTCCCTGGATGAGGGGGGGGGGGGGGTAAACATTAGGGGCTTTTAATTAATAGGGGCTTTCCGAAGTGCCACACCGCGTGATTGATTTCACCAGCAAGGCGTGTCGCGAGGCATTTTAACTCATTAAAAAAAACTTGGACAGCGAAGTGTTACTACATGTTCGGCTAACCTTGCGTTTATCCCTCTTGGGGATTCTCCATTTGTCTAATTGTTCTGCCCTCATCTTAAAATTTTGTGTTCGGAATTAATCTAGATTTTTTTCACACGCACACACACACACACACACACACACACACACACATACACATAATACATATAAAGATACAGTGTTAAGGGTTGAATTTATTCCCAGCTGTTAAAATCTCTGCATAGTTGAGCAGATACAAAGTCATTTGCCCTCGCGAGCGAAAAAAAGAAAAAAAAATCTGGGCTTGGAGCTCGGGCTGCCTTGTCGATTAAATGAAATGGCCCTTTCCTGAGTACAACTTTGTCCACTTTAATTTGCGGAAATTGCTGACCACGCTTGTTTTGCCGACGACGGAGCGGAGAGGAGAGGGGCCATCCTCCGCTCTTTAAAAAAAAAAAATTGTGACAGGTGCCGTAACGCCTTTTATGATCGCACACACACACACACACACACACACACATCTCACTCAGGCTTTAGTCACCCCACGCACCATCAAACACGTGCACAAGTGAGTTTCTTTTATTTTAGTATTCTTTTATAAAAGAGATACTCAGAGTCAGATTGACCAGTGCTGCCTAAATTAGGTACAATACTGAATTTAAAGCAGGAGACACACAGGGTAAGTAACTTCGTGTTTGTGTAAATTACAGTGTCAACCCGCAACTTGACACACACACACAAATACACACACACACACACACACACACACACACACACACACACACACACACACACACACACAAAGCCATTTTCAGATGGGACCCTGCTTTGCTATCTCCTGAATATAATCTAATAAAAACTCTTTAGTTGGGTTTTCTCTGCCACCATAAAAACTTAAAAACTACTGTATTTATTGGGTGTAGTGGGTGTTGGTTTGACATCTATGTCTAATTACTATGACAGCAGGAAACTATTGTCATTGTCAAAATCAAAATCATTGTTATTGATTGAAACTATTGTTATTGACAAAATAATTTCCTGTATCCAACTACATGCCATGTACTGCAAATGATGGCGACAGCTACACTAGAAATGGCCACACTGACATAGACAAAAAAAGACATCTTTGTTACTACTACTACACAGTCTTTTGTGGTGCGTTTGTGGCGCGTATAACTCTCTCTGTTTCTGTACCCCGAATGGCCTTTGGGTTTTGTTGTGTGTCGCCTTTAATATTTTTTTACATGATGTAGCCTGTAGCAGTGGCGGTGGCAGGCGAAGTGCGGTTACATGGAACATTAACTTCTTGTAATGAGAGCTACTCCTAAACCATCTCTGCAAGTGCTTTTCCGGCTTAGGGACATGACTCCAACAAGGACCCCTCCACACAAACACATACACACACACACACACACACACACCCCACCCTCACATGGATGGAAGCCCATAAAAGACTCTCCCCCAGAAACAGACACACAGATACACACACACATACACACACACACAGGAGTGAATGCACGCACACACATACACATGCACACATGCACACACACCCACATGCACGCACACATACACACACACACACACACACACGCACCCACCCATCCACGTGCGCACACACACACACACACACTCACATGCAACTGCTTTCAAAACAGACATGGGAAAGTCGAGCCAAGTTTAAAAATAACCTAATAAAGAGCAGACACTACACATACCAAAAACAACACTTCAGTTCACCGCTCAGTGCTGAGATGGATTGGCATTCAGGGGACAAAAGACAACATTTGGCCAGCCAAACACTGGGCCACTTTTCCCACTTATAACAGGCCCACATACCCCCCCCCCCCCCCCCACACACACACACACACACACACACACACACCTACACACACACACACCAAAGTAGACAGAACCCCAGATGAAGCCAGCACTTAACAAGCAAAACAGGCATGCTGATATGTCCCTCTGCGACACACACACACACACACACACACACACACACTGTCGCTCTCTCAGCCCCACCCACACCCAATCCCCCTGCATGCACACAGAGAGACACACAAATACCCGTGTGCAAACACAGACACACACACGCACATTCTCACACACACACACACACACACTCTTACAGACCTCCACCACATGTCCCACTGGGACCTGACGGGCTCAAGTCAATGAGGGAAAAAACTACCACTGACACCACAAAGAGAGTTATGGCCAACTGGGACAGAGCAGAATAAATAGCATATTGCAGTGTGTGTGTGTGTGGGAGTGTGTTCTACAAATAGATGGACAAACACACATGCGCTCACACACACACACACACACACACACACACACACACACACACACTGGAGAATGACTGCAGGTCCATTAACACTGAGGCCTTTAACAGGCAGGGCGCCCATCCACCTCCTCTCAGTAACCAACCCATCTCTGTCTGCCCATAAAGAGGGATGAGGTTCACCAGAGAGAGAGGAGGAGAGAGAGGGAGAGAGAGAGAGAGAGAGAGAGAGAGAGTGAGAAAGAGAGAAGGAAGAGGTGTAGAGGAGATAGAGAGAGAGAGAGAGAGAGAGAGAGACGGACAAGGTTTAGAGAAGATATAGAGAGAGATAAAGGAGGAAAGAGAAAGAGGAGAAGATAGAGGGAGAAAGATAGAGAGAGGAAGGATGGAATAGATAGTGAGATTGAGAGAAAGCAAAACAGGGGTAGAAAAGAGAGTTATGAGAGGAGAAGAGAGAGAGAAAGAAAGAGCGAGGGAGGAACAGAAAAATAAAGGAAGAGACCGCACACACGAGAGAGAAAGAGCGATACAGAGAGAAGAGGAGAGGAGTAGAAGAGGGATGAGATACAGACACAAGCACAAGAGCTGATTTACATCTGGCCCATCATCCTTAAAAAAAACACTATAGTAGGTCCTCCATTTTGAGCTCCCGCTAGCAAAACCGGTGTCCAACACAGAGTGCTAAAACTATAATAAACAGGATGTGCTCTCTCTCTCTCTCTCTCCTGTAATTTGGCTTGACAATAACAGCTCTAGTACTCACACTAATGCCTATTTGTGCACACTGCTGAAGCAAAATGGTCCAAAAACTCTCCAATGTAAATGCATTACACCCTAATTTGCCTTTGAAACATTGAATTGATGTACAGTGCCTCTATGTAATTAAATGGCTTAAATGGGCCTCACGTTTTTCTTTTTTCTTTCTTTTTTTTTTTTTCTCGAAACTCTGGAAAGCCTTCCCAAATGTGGTTTGTTTGTTTGTTTGTTTTTTAATTGCCCGACCCTTTTTCAGTATAAAACACTGCACTGGTGCTAGGAGCCTTGGAAGTCATTATCATATATACACAAGCGAATCCACTCCCACTGACAACCTCGAGCATCGCCAAATTGCCAAACAACTTCATTAGCGCCGGCATGGCACGCATGGTGGCTCTCTCCTCTTCCCCCTCTCTTCCCTCTCTCTCTCCCTCTCTCTCTCTCTTTCCCTCTCTCTCTCTCTCCTCTCTCTCTCTCTCTCTGCTTATGTTTTATTAACTCATTGACTGCCAGCCATTTTCAAAATTGTTCCACCCGTGGTGCCAGCCATTTTTCACCATTTTGGGTGTTTTTTGAAGCCCAACAGAAAATTGAGTTATTTGTCTATGTCAACACCAAAGACATCAAAATAAAGCTTAAAGTCTCATCTTTCATCTAAAAAAAACGGTGTGTTGATAGCTCTTTCCATTCCTTTGCAATCATGCATAGAACAGAGGTGGGTTTCCCCAAAATGCTGCTTTCAGACCAAAAAACTGAGAAAAATGGCTTTTTGTGAAAACCAACATTTTAAGCAGAAAATGTTTTTTGATTGTCATATTTTTGCATTACTGGCATCTAAAACATTTCATCCAAATGTAATACAACATAAATAAGAATAAAAACACTGAAAATGGTTTTAGACAGTAAAAATAATAATTTGAATTGTACATGATGAATACATTTCTTCGACATTTTACTTGGGAAAATAAAAAGTTTATTTGCCTATATACATAAATCCTGTCACAAAAATATGATTCATGTCTGTCATAACTGTTCACCTATACAAACAATACTGTACTGTAACCATGTAAATATAACATGACAAAATTCAGCCACCAGGTGGCTATATTTCATAGTCAAAAACAGTAGTAGCTAGTAAAAGCAAAATGCAAAAAAATCTAGCATTCATTCAAGTGTTTCTTTGTGTGTGTGTGTGTGTGTGTGTGTGTGTGTGTGTGTGTGTGTCTCCATTCCTACAGCAAGTAACGGTAATAACTATGTAAATACTACATACACAGGCAAAATAAGTAAAACACAAACATATGCAAGAGTATGTTCTCCCGTCCACCACGAGTGCGCTTCACAATTGTCGTATGCTAGCTACTTCTGATTGTCTTGGGTTTATATACACAAGCATCTTCCTCGACGTGAAAAAACATCAAAATACAGACAAACGCAGTGCTGCCATCTAGATGATCGGATCCCTTTCCGCAGTTATAGCATTGTGATTTATATTGTGAGCATGAGGTTTCAGAGCTCTCCAGACCAGACTAATCTGAAGACTGTTTTTATTTCATCTATATTTTATTACTTTATCTTTTGTTTATTTGTTTAGCACGGTTGCAAATGAAGTGTAGGCTATAGCCAGTGCATCTTTGATCTTACTCATACAGTGTTTCATCACAGTGATCGGATTCGGTAGCGTGCATATTACAAAATATCATAACATTGATAGCAGTCCCAGAGGGTCAGCTCTACCATCTGGTGGCCACCAGAGAGTGACCACACGAGTGACCACATGAGACTTCTGACTCTTATAGGATCAGTTCCGAAAGCCGTAGAAGCCTGAAATTTCTACACAACATAGATGAGGTGCCCCACGATGCGTAGCTGTAAAAAAACGCGTTTGACGTCGGAAGACGTCAATGGTTAGCGCCGTTACTTTTTGAAATGACGTCGGCAGACGTCAAAGGTAATGAATGAGTTAATGGTGCTAAAGCGCTAACGCCACTCCCGCTCAAATTTATGATCCTATTTCTGCCTTTTTGTGGCCACCGGTCATACATATTCATGGTGTGGAGTGACGACCTGCCAGATTGAGTGAGTTTTGGGGGGTATAGGAGGGCAAGAGGGGGGTTGGAGGGGGGTGGATGGTGGTGACTGGTGATGGTGCATGCTGGTGGACTTGGCACTGGGGTTGTGTTGGGTGGAAGCAGAAGAAACACCTGCTTGTCTAAGTCCCACCACCCATCACATCCCAACACAAGCCACAGACAACTACAATTCTTCTCGATTAAAATAACCATTACAAAGTAGCAACCCGTGTGCTATCATGGTTCCAGGAAGTGACTTGTCATGAGCGTTCTTGGCCTATCTACCATCTTTGTTTCCGCCTTCTCTATCTGCAAATTGGGGGGAGTTTCGGGGGGATGGATGGCAGTGATGTTTGGATGCCAAAGGTGGATGTTGGTGGTGGGTAGAAGAAGAACCTGCAGGTCTAACCCCATCACCCCTCCTCGCCTCACAAGCCGTGGGGGAGGGGTAGAACTTGCCCCCTTTCCATGTTGTGTGGTGAGTGTCATGCATAGGAATCAGGCAAAGTAAAAAACCACAGCTGGCATTAATCTTTGAAATGATTGATGAATGTGAGAAGAAGTGCTATCTCTCTCTATTCATTAGCCAGGCTTAGTAACAGACTTTGGCATTTTTAAACAGACACACGCGAACACACACATGCACACACAGAGAAAGATGTAGAGAGAGAGAATTGGAGTTAGAGAGAAAGAGAGAGCCTTCAGTTATGCTGACAGGTCATGACAGAAACTGCGGTTATATGTCAAACACACACACACACACACACAAACACACACACAAACACACACACATGCACAGCCACACACACACACACACACAGGCACACTCCCACTAATTCTGTTTATGATGCTGCCTAATCAGAGTCAGTGTGAGGACTATGAGTTGCTGCTCTGCAGTGAAATATGCAGCGGTGGCTCATCTGAATCTTATGGCCATTGCTCGCTAAGAGGGCTGCCGTAGTAACGACCCACAACCATGAAGGGAAATGATACTTTAGTGTGTGTGTGTGTGTGTGTGTGTATGTGTGTGTGCGTGTGTGTGTGTGTGTGTGTGTGTGTGTGTGTGTGTGTCTGTTTGTGTGTGTGTGTGCGTGTGTGCATGTGTGCGTGTGTGTATATGTGTGTGTGTGTTGGGTGGTAGGTTGTGGCGGTAAGGAGGAGATTGAATGCATTAAATGATCACGCAAGACCTGGGGTAACACAGATGAGCAAACGATATCCGTCGAAAACGGGAAAGGCTTTTTAATGTCTGTGCTTTGTGAGTTTAATGTCCATCAGCATTGTGCACACGCTTGATGAAGTGGACACACACACACACACACACACACACACACACGCCGACAGTACCTGATCTCGTACCGCCACTGTGAATCATATCATTCCACAAATGGCGGAAATTCCCATTAGGCAGTCACAACATCATTACAGCGGCTCCGGAAACGTCCTCACAAAACCCTCTCCTCGCGCTCTCACCGACTCCCACATCCACTAATCAATTGCTGGATGTAGGTGGCAAGGCCCAGTGATAGTGACACACAGGCAGTGAACACGAACGCGAAGACTGGAGAGAGGCGACACTGAGACTGACAAACACTGACACACAGGCAGACAGACAGGCAGACAGACAGTGGTGGAGTGGAAAGCAAATGCAAGTAAAGGCTAGTTTACAATCTTTGTAAATTACAACACTGCTTTTAACTTGGCCGTGTTGTTTTAAATTCACTAAGGTTCAAGACGTGCATACCTGCTCTGCAAAGGCAAAGTGCAGTAACTATGGGGATATAGAAATGGACAAATTTGCCTTTAACATTGCCATACTGCCCAGTCAAACATGCTGTATGTACAACAGTGGTGATGCTTTTATGTTCTTTCTTAGTAAGAAGAAGCAATCGAGAAGCAAGAGATTTAGTCACAAGATAAAGGGGGTGTTGCAGTATAAAGTCAATTTTCAGTCTCAATATGAACTCAATTTCATAAAAAAATATGTAGATACTGCCTTTTGGCTTTGTAGGGCAGCATACTTTACTCTTTTTTATCCTGCTCCCAGACAGTACCTACCATACCATACCCACTTTTCTCTTTACTCCAACACTAAACCCCACAGCATGAGACGGGTAACATGAGGACAATGACAGTGACAACAACATGAAGAGTAGTAGAGAGTAGAATAGAGTACTTGAAGTATAATTGAGTATAATACTAAATAATGGAGATAGCATGAATGAGAATGAGTAATATCATACATAGAGTTGGTACTACCACAATGGTACAATGGTAAAAGAAGGTCATTGTCGGTCTTCAAACTCTTTTTTATCTTATCTTACCCTTTTTCGCCTTTATAATTTTGTTTTAACTTCAGATTTTCTCTGCTTACACCAGTGTCTGACAATCAGACATGATAGGAAACTAGCTGGAGGTGTAGAGGTTTTTTTTTCTTTTCTTTTTTTTGAAATCCCCCTTTCTCCTTCCGAGGGAGGCCTTGGATGGCAGTTGGAGTGCACTAATCAGGTCGTTTCTCATTTGAACTAAACAGACTTCCTTTCCCTTTCTTTCTTTCTTTCTTTCTTTCTTTCTTTCAAGCTTTCTTTCAAGCTTTCCTTCTGTCTTTCTTTCTCTCTTTCCCTCTCTCTTTCTCTCGCTCTCTTTCTTCCTTTCGTTTTCTTTTTTTTTCGTTTTTACTTCTCCAGCGTGCCTGCCCAGAGGCCATGGTACGGCAAGAGGAAATCTCATTAGGAACAATATCACACCTTCTCGACAGGGTCCTGTCATGAGGAATTGGGCTCCACAAGCCTCTGCTTCTCTGCTTCTCGGCTTCTCGGCTTTTATTTCTTTATTTTTTATTTTATTTTATTTTATTTCATTATTAATTTTTTTTTAAGGCCGGTCCTCAGATAAGAGGAGAAGAGAAGATGTGTGGTGGTACACCGTTGGTACGTCTCTTCCCACTCGTCACCCCAAAAAAAAGAGCTTTAGATGAGAGCGCAAACGAGGGAGCGCGAGAGGAAGAAAGATAGATAGAGGGATAGAGGGAGCGAGGGATAGGGATGGAGAGAGGGCAGAAAGGGAAGTAGAAGTAGAAGGAGAAGAAGAAGAAGAAAAAAAAAGGTGCAGTCTTGCAAATTTCCAAACCCTTAAAAAAGTCTGATAGAGTAAAAAGCAGAAAACAGGAAAAATCTGCAGCCAGCAGCATTATTTAACGTTCCCCAGGTGAAAGGAGACGGCGCTTGCATACCAGGCACATATAAACAGAAATTTTTAACCCTGGTTAAAAATAGTGGATAGACAGACAGAAAGAAAGAGACAGAGAGACTGAGGAGACGGAGATATATAGAGAGAGAGAGGGAGAGAGAGATAGCGAGAGAGAAAAAGAGAATGAGAGACAGACTGACAGATGGATAGACATGTATATAGAGAGAAAAGGAGGGAGAAAGACAAGCAGAAAGATAGAGAGAGGGAGAGAGAGACAGAAACAAACAGAGACAGAGAGAGCAAGAGAGAGGGACAGAGAGAGAGAGAGAGAGACCAACAGACAGATGTATGTAAGGAGAAAATATGGGGAAGAGACAGAGACAGCAAGAGAGAGAGAGCAAGAGAGAGTGATAGAGAAAGAGAGTGAAAGAGAGAGAAACTTCAAACAAGCCCAAGCTTCATGCGAGCACTAGCTGGAGGAGAATCCTCCTTCAACTAACCCAGAGCCTGGAGGAAAGATAGCTTCCAGTCGCTCACATAAATAGCTCTCCGGCTCAAAGATGTAAATAAAACCCAGTGAGGAGCGTAAGGATGCTGTGCCTCTACCCTATAAAAACAAAACAAAAAAAACTAAATCTGGGAGAAGAAAAAACCCTTTTGACTCAAACAGCAAGTAGAGTCGACACGTCTTGCATTGACGTCTCGATTGAGACGAAAACACATTAACACAATGACTAGGAATGATGAGTTGGGACTTGCAAGTCACTTTCACATGAAAGCATCTGCTTAATGTGGTGCCATGTAATAACATTGGTTCAATAACACTTTTACGATACAGTGATGTGTTTACTGTATACCATTCCTGAGTTTGTTGTCCATGTTAGTGGTTTGGATGATCACCATTTTGTATTCCTGCTGTTACATGCGACACATTACTCCAGACCTGAGTTCCTAACACTTACATCACCACTACCTGAGAAGAAAAAGCCAGCACTGAGGGTGTGCGACGTGTGCTTTTGTCTCTCTCTCCACGAGGTGTTTCGACAGCTTTATTTTAGGAGACGGCAAGGCTTTCACACGACAGGGAAGGGAGGGAGGGAGCAGGAAAACGAATGGGAAGACGACAAACTAAAGGACAGCAAAAAAAAGAGGGGCATGATGGAGACTTTCTTCACCCCTTTTTTGACTTCACCCTGACACCTTTGCTTTGTTTTCTTTTTTTCTTTAACAAAAGTAAACAAAAGGAACGATTGCGGGGCACAAAATGCCTCATCTGTGCCTAAGCTCCTGCTTGTGACTCTGGCTGGTGAGCAGCACTTAGAACAATGGAGGCAATTGAACGGCCCCAAAAATAGAACAATTGCCTTTTAGATTGCACCTGTCTAAACCCGGTAAAGAATAGTCTAGTTGTTTGTCACTGCTGTGCTGTGGTGGAAGCAGTTGTTGCATTTTACATGAGTGAGTCTATTCCAAAATCCAAAATCCAAAAATCCAAGCCCTATCCTATCCCACATACATTTCTGTGTATACAACAACAGGTATGTCAGGCCTATTCAGCTTGTCTCCGTGAGAAAAACAGGCATCTTATAATTTGTTTATTTATAGATAATACCCACGTTCTTCTGTTTTGACTTGTGGATATGTGTGTGTGTGTGTGTGTGTGTGTGTGTGTGTGAAATTTTGTTTGCTAAATCAGTGCTTTTCAGGTAACTTACGTGACAGCTATCTCAACATAATAATTCAATCTGATACTTCTGTTGTTTGTGTATTTTCGAATATTTGGTTTTCTGAACACCCTGACAACGCCCATAGAAACCGAAAGGCTCTAAACACAACGTGGTGCCAAGCGAGCAAAGTCAACTGTGTGTATTGGCATCCTCTTTTGATTAGTAATGACACAGGTGCCAGGTGTGTTTGTGTAGGGGGAGGCTGAGCTGTGTTTTCCTCTCTACCCAGACCTGACTTCCCCTATCCTCTATCCCTCCAATCCCCCTAGCACTGTCTGCATCTAAGGGGAGCACACACACTAAACAGAATTTGAAATATGTGTTGCGTGACTGTGTCTGACTTTTGTGTGCAACTGTGACTGTCTGGGAATGTCTGTGTGTGTGTGTGTGTGTGTGTGTGTGTGTGACTGTGTGTGTGACTGTAACTGTGGTTGTGTGTGTGTGAGAGAGAGAGAGAGAGAGAGAGAGAAATAGAGAGAGAGTGAGAGAGAGATACAAAGAGAGAGACTGTGTGTGTATGTGTGTGGCTGTTTGTGTGTGTGCATGTGTATATGGTTGTTTATGTGGCTGTTTGTGTTTGTGTGTGTTTGTGAGTTTCTCTATGTGTGTGTGTGTGTGTGTGTGTGTGTGTGTGTGTGTGTGTATGTGTGTCTGTATAACTCTGTGTGTGTTGCTAAGCACAGTGGTGAATACATGACAATGTCGAAAGGACATGAGCCAGCATACAGTCTCGCAGCACTGAGATTTATTGTGTGTGTCTAATGAGATGCGCGCTTGCATTTGCTGTCACTTTTGTCAGTGAGATATGATCGCGGCCGCCATTGTAATTTACCGATATGGACAGGCCTTCCATTTAGCATTCAAAATGAAAGAAAGAACTGCGTAAGTGAAAAAAAACCTGTCTGCATTTGTGTGTGTGGTTGTGTGTGTGTGTGGCTGTGTGTGTGGTTGTGTGTGTGTGTGGCTGTGTGTGTGTGTGTCACTGTGTGTGTGTGTGTGGTTGGAGCTGGCTTCATCCTCTGTTAATGAGGAAAAAGAGAAATAACATCTTGTTATCGTTAGCAGAATCATCCTCATTTGTACAAAAACGCTTTTTTTTCTCCCCCTTTTGCTATCAAAAAGCGCCATCTTCATAAAAAGATAACATTGTGCAGAGAAAAAAAAAGATGATGTACACACACTACACACACTTCACACGCCCACACACACACACACACACACACACACACACACACAGATACACACACAGATACGCACACAAAGATACACATGCATGCACACACATACATACGCACACACACACACACACACACACACAGCAAAAACAGCCCCATTCACTCAATCATATCTCTTCATCCCCTCAGGCGGGACTGAGAACATGGGATGAGTGTGTGTGTCAAGGCAGGCGAGTAAAAAGAACCGCCTTTCACATGGACACTTCCGCTACGGCCTTGACCTTGAGCTTGACCTTACGGGGGAATGAGAAAAGAAGAGTAGAACGCTGTGTGTCTCTTTCTTCCTCTCCCTCCCTCTCACTCTCTGTCCCTCTCTTTCCCGCTCTCTCTCTTTCTGTCTACGTTATATATACAGATAGATAAATAGATAGATAGATAGATAGATAGATAGATAGATAGATAGATAGATAGATAGATAGATAGATAGATAGATATGATGAGAATATACATATTTAGACAGCTGTCTATCTGTCTGTCTCTCTTTTCTTATTCTCTTTCTTTTTTCTTGCTGTCTTTTCTCTCTCTCTCTCTATCTCTCTTTCTCTCTATTTTCACTCAATCACCCTCTCTTTCTTTGAGAGCGCACCCTCTCCATCCAGGGACCGAAGCCTTCCTCTCCTCTCCTCTCCTTTCCTCTGCCTGCCTGCCTGCCTGGGTACCTTCCCCCCTCCAGGGTGACTCTGCCCCCACCCCAGGGTGTGATTTACTGCAGAGGGCTGACTGGTGCTAGCAGGGGGGGGCAAGCAGACAGAGAGAGAGAGAGAGAGAGAGAAAGAGAGAGAGAGAGAGGGAGAGAGCACAGTAGTAGAAGCAGTAGAAGCAGGGGAGAGGGGACAGATACAGATAGAAAGACTGATAGACAGACATAGAGAGAAACAGAGAGATGAAGAGAAAGAGAACAAGTACGAGAGAGAGAGTGAGACAGATTGATAGATAGATAGATAGATAGATAGATAGATAGATAGATAGATAGATAGATAGATACATACATACATACATACATACATACATACATACATACATACATAGATAGATAGATAGATAGATAGATAGATAGATAGATAGATAGATAGATAGATGAAGACCAAAGATGAAAGCAAGAGAAAGGGATAAAGCATGAAAGATAGAGCATGGGAGATACATAGAGAAAAAGAGTGAGGAAGAGAAAGAGGGAAAGTATGAGACCGAAAAAGAAAGAAAGAGAGTCGGAGCACAAGAGATACAGACAGAAAGAGAAAAAGTGAGGAAAAGAGAGAAGGAGAGAGAGAAAAAAAGAGAGAGAGAGTGCACAAGTACGTAAAAAAGCGAGTGAGAGAGCAGATTGAAAGCCTTGACGGGGCCCATGGTGATATACTCCTCCAGCCTCAGTGGGGCCAGTCTGGAGATAAAAGGCGTGCTGATTGGACAAGAGCAGCTTCTGGCCAGACCCTAGCATGGGGGCCCCGCTTGAGAGAAGGGAAGGGGGGGCGACAGGGCGGCAGGAGGGGTGGGGCAGGGCCGTATTTCAACAAGACATTTGCTCCTGAAGCACGGCTCGGCCCTCAACATCGTTTATGGGCATTGTAAAACAATATTACACACTGGGTGATGGGCCAGTTGAAGAGGAGAAAAGAAAAGAGAGAGAAAAAATGAGAATGAGAAAGAGCGATGGAATACAAAGAGAAAGAAAGAAAGAACCTGTGTGAGAAACAGTAGGAGTCCCATAGGGAGATACACCTACAGTACATGTATTGTTGTCTTTTTAACTCTTTGTATTGTCCTGTTTAACCCTCCTTGGTTAAAAAAGAAAATTAGTTTTTGCACATCTTTGTACGACTTTTACAATGTTTTGGTCATGGACCTTCATCAAGTTAACGGAAGTCCATGACCAAAACATTGTTTGCAGGCATTTCTTCCTTCTTTTGTAATACCTATCAGTGAATTAGTACAATCTTACAGTCTCCTCAAGCATAGGCGATTCTACACAGGGGCCAGTGCTTCTGTAAAAAACGACCAATAACTACCAATAACCAATCTGCTTTTGGTTTCATAATCAGATTTGAACATCGCTAAAAAATAGGGTTAAAAAAGCAAAAGTAGTTCATCTTCACCCACAACACTCCTAAAAGGTGCTTACATGGTTCTTTAAATCTCTGGATGCTTCAATGGAGAGTGAAAACTGTTGAATAATTACATTATATGAAAGGTACTTCACATTAGAAGTGGTTCTACAGAGCTATAGATCATAATGGGCTATGCTATGTCATATCGGTGCCAAATGGTTCTTTAAGAAGTTACTGTTGTCTCGACAGTTCTTTAAAGAACTGTTGTCTAGACAGTTGTTTGAAGCACCGAAAAAGGTGCTCTGAAGAACCGGTACTGGCCTCATTATTTTTTAGAGTGAAGGAAAAGGATGACGAAACAGAAAGGGACCACACAGCCAACTGGTGGCAGCGGCATTTTTTATCTATATCTTAGCACTCAACAGCACATCTGACCTTTTGAAATTCACAACTGGGTTGCCTGTGGCTGACAGTGCTGTGCTGTGCTGTTGGTGAATGGGGTTTTAGCCTTTTAGCCCATTGTTGTTTTCCATTAGAAATCATAGCTTGTGGAAGTTGCCATTGGTAACCGAAACTTGTTCTGAACTTCCATGCACTCTTCACTGCCATTAGTACTGTAGATGCCATGCAAATGTCACATGACCACCTGACACTTAGAGTAAGAATCTCCATTATGAACAAATGTGACTGCAGGTTTAGTGAATGGCTGGAAAATTGTGCACAGTAGGATTTGTACCTTCTTAACGTCGGTTTTCCACCTCTGTTAATGGGGGCATGCTTTTCTGTGAATAACAGAAATTAATTTTAAGAGCTAAGCAGAGAACTCAAAACAACAGCTAACCTGGTCCACTCTTCATTTAGTGAAATGTTCTTTTCCAAATCCACCTGTGCACTTCATCCTTTAGTTGTGCACTTTTCAGCTTTTCAACTCGTTTCCAGTCATGACACTCATTACATGCCATGCACAAACTGTTCCAAAACTGTGGAATTATATATCAAAGATAAATATATATTACCATTTTCCCCAAAATATTCCACTGGAGCTGCAGTCAGTAGTTATCTAATGGTGCCATCAATCATGGGAAAAAGTGCTAATAGAGACTCCTGCCTCACTTTGTGCTCACAGATGTGCATGTCTATTACTCGGCCTACTATTATGCAGATATTGCCTCATGCTGATATGTTTAAAAATGCAAAATATATCTGGCCCAGTATACCTTGACTACATATTCAATGCAATATCTTTACCAGTGCATGATGTTATGAGGGTCACCAAGATCAACTACTTGGAAGAATGAACAAAATCTTAGATGTGAAACTCATGAGTTTTTGAATAAATTTAATTGGTACTCTGTGTTATTTTTATAACATTTGTATTGTGTTTTTATTTTTATAACATTTAAAATGTGTTCCTGTAGTAATGGCTCACCCTGCATGTGCCTACAACAACAAACAAACAAACAAAAAAACAGTGCCCCCCCATTGGTAAATCTGGTCTTGAACCACCACTGCTCTCAAGAGTTTTCATATCACAGCAAGTCTTGTCAGATTGTCTTTCTTTCTTTTTTTCATCATATAAAAATAAATAAATAAATAAATAAATAAATAAAACATAACTCACACATTTTAACTTTCCACGCTCCATCCAACTTGGTTCCAGTGGGGCGTGCAGGCTGCTGGCATGAGACTCCAAGTGGGCGCAAGTGGTCAGCTAACAGGCCCGCAGGGAGCCATCGCCACCCCACACACACACACACACACACACACACACACACACACACACACACACACACACACTCCCCCATCCTCTCCCCTCTGACCACAAGCCCATCTGGCAGGGGGAGGGGAGCGAGGTGGGGGGAAACTGCGGACAGACTTCCCTGGGTGGAGGGTTGGTGGAGAAGAGGTAAGGGGGGTTTGGGGGGGTTCGGTGTCTGTGTATTTGTGTGTGTGTGTGTGTGTGTGTGTGGACACTGGGCACTGGCCAAACTTGGCACTGATGCCGCTGGCACCTTGCCAGTCTTGAGATGATTTATTTATTTATTTATTATCTTTTTTTCTTTTCTTTTTTCTCTTCTTCCCCTCCCTGTCTTTGGCACTGGGGAGCAGACAGAGTGAGGCAAAGTGGGGCTGGCAGTGCCCGGCGATGGGTGTGTGTGTGTGTGTGTGTGTGTGTGTGTGTGTGTGTGTGTGCGCGCATGTGTGTGTGTGTCTGTATCTGCAAGTTTGTGTGTGTCAGTCCGTCTTTCTGTGTGTGTGTGTGTGTGTGTGTGTGTGTGTGTGTGTATGTATGTGTGGGTGTACTTGCATGCATGTATGTGTGTGTGTGTATCTACATGTATGTCTCTGCATGTATGTGTGTGTGTGTGTGTGTGTGTGTGTGTGTGTGTGTGTGTGTGTGTGCGTTTTTGGCAAGAGCTTCGTTGGCCAGTCCATAGAGAAGGCAACGCACTCCTCCCAGGGGGCCAGGGTCCCTCCCCTGGGCCACTGCCCAGAGGAGAGTAATGGACTGGCCACTCACTGCCCTCCCGCTACTGTGCCCACAGACACCCAACAACACGGTGAGCCGGAGGAGCGTGCCTGGAATAGCTGCCCTAACACACACACCCAGCACAGCACAGCACAGCACAGCACAGCACAGCACAGCACAGCACAGCATAGACTGCAGATATGGAAACGACAAAATATTCCCCCCATAGAGTATATGATGTGATGAGATGTGCGATCGTTAATGGTAATGAATGCACACCCAAGATCTGACCTCTGCCAACAGGAGACGTTGCTAATTAGATGGGAGGTTTGATTTTTTGATATACTGGTATATAGTATATTTTTTGGTGAATTTCAGGCCATCTGACTCTATTTCACTTTTTATACTTAACAAAAATTCATGCATATTCAATTTGAAAAAAAAAAAAGTATCACACGGTAATTAGGTCTTGATGTATGTGGAGATATGAAGATATGGAGGGTTGTGTGATATTAATAGCTGATGCGTTTAGATTCGAAAGTCATCACTCAATCGCTTCCTTCCGTTTCCTTTGATCCTTTAATGATATCATATTAATGCTAAAGGTCAAGACTCAAGCAGCCAATGTGAGAGACATTTCTTTTTTTTAAAAGCTGTTCACAAGGTTGCCTCTGTTATGGTACAAGTCCAGCATCATAATCTACAGCATTTCAGTAGAATGATATGTGCCTCTGTTGTACTTCTGTCTGTGACCTGAGCAGAGACAAAATTAGAATTAGAATTGGATTTAGAATTAGAATTGACCCTTAGGAAAGAACACACATTTCTGGCCCTCTTGATATTAATGATAATATTACTATTAATAGTCATCTCAAAGGGCCCCCTTTCCTACTGGGCCATTATAATCATCATAACATCTCCCCCACCCCACCTCAAGAATTAGAATTAGACGTTCGAATTCGATTTGACCCTTAGGAAAGAACACAATTTCTGGCCCTGTTGATATTAGTAATACAATTAATAGTGGGCTCAAAGGGCCCCCTATCCTACTGGGCCATTATAATCATCATAACATCTCCCCCACCCCAAGATGTGTCCCTGTACCTTATACCAAAGTCATGAGTGACATGTTTGCAAAGTCAGGCGGAGAGTGACATACTGTACATGTTGCCACTGTGACGCTAATAACTCTGAAACCTTCAGTGCTAGCCTAGGAGACCTTTAGCTAACAGACAGTTGAGATGAATGTATGTCTAACTTATTTTAAACAACTCATACTGTAAGTTATGTGTAAAGCAAAGTTCCACAATGAACCAAAAAACCTCCTTGCTTAGTCATGGGAAAAGGGCAGGTGAGAAATAAAAACCTCAAACCCAATGAGATGTAGTATCTATCATCCTAGCATGATTTTTAGCGTCTTTGCCATCGCTTCAGTCAGTTGAGAATATATGTCCTGTCTGCATGCTTTCTGCCAAAAAGTGTGGTTATGATAAAAGGTGAAGTGGTAAAAGGAGAAAAAAATAGGTAGATGATACGCTACAATATGCACTGGGATAAAAAAGGAAGGTGATTGAACTGTGCATATCTTTAAAACCTGTATTAAAATAGAGGTGAAAGCGGGGTGTAAACATCATTTGCATACATTTAGTCTCCACTGCACTACTGCTGCTTAGGATCACACGTGTGTCTGCTCCCATCTAATCTAACCCAAGAAAGTTTGTTTTCTTCAGTGGTGTGTCACAGTTGTGATTTCCATCAGTCAGATAACTGTCAGATTAACAACAAACTGGCTTGAAGGCTTTTCCAACTTTGCATCACTCTGCATTATAAGATGTGAGCCTAAAATTATTTGACAAGTTATCCACAGCTAAGCACATGTATCTACAGGTTCTGTAGAAATTGTAGTGATAGGAAAGTTACCCAACAGTCAATGGAAAAAAAAGGCCAGCAACAGAGTAATATGTTGTTAAGTGAGTTTAGACAGAGAAATGCAGGATGATTCCTATGATTCCTACCAGTTTACTAATGGGTTGGCGTCTGACACTCAAGCACAGATTAATTTCAAGTTTGAAATGAAAGCAAAATGTTTCAGGCATTTAGCAGCTAGTTAGCAGATTTGCATGCTACGTTACGCTTTCCTGATAAGCTGATACTTGCCAAATGTAATTTATGATAATTTGACTATTACTATATTTGAATATGTCTAACACTGGTATTTTCAAGAAACGATGACAGGTGTTTTTCTTTTTTGTATAATCATAAATTCTCTATAACAAATAAACTTCCTTATTTAGAAGAGGTGGGGAATTAATTTCAAGTTTTCTTTGTGCTAATGCACAATGTACACAAACTAAATTACACTTATCACAGGCAAAACTAATTTTTTAATCCAACTCCGTCAGCATTAAAGATCTGAGTATTCGAGTGTTATGTAAGCTTCTGTCCCCAGCACTAGAGTTTGTCTCTCGCGTATGCTGTTTCAAAACACCCTGTCCCCATGAACTGGGAGCGGGTGGGGGGGAAATATGGCGTCTCTCTTTTTAAACATGCGGCTGATTTAAATATCAAAAGCGCCACCTGGTTTAATAAATGATGAATGGGTAATTAATAGATTAATAATGCAGATAGCTCTCACACAACACACAAAAGTCAGCTGGCAAACTCAAAGTATGGAAACTACAGAGAGCTCAACAGCAGGACATGAACTATACACACACATAGGCATACACACACACACACACACACACACACACACACACATACACGCACACAGTCACAGACACACACACATCCAGGAAATGCACAAAAGTTCGGTCCGCGCATCGCTTTTGCTGAAATATGAGACCTGTTTATTTTCTCTATTCTCTACCTACAGTCATTCTCTAATGTCAAGCCAGTGTGATACACACACACACACACACACACACACACACACACACACACACACACACACACACGGACACACACAACCCACATACACACACACATTAACCACTATGTTTGAAGCCTTATTCGTTTACAGAGAGGGTCCTTCCCTGCAATGGTCCGTAGTGTTATGGCTTTTGTAGCGAGTGCAGTGTTGAGAAGTATGAGAGCTCTAATATGTGGAGACAGAACTCTATTGATCGTGTCCGGCACCTAGATTTGATTTTTTCCTCTCCATGTTATTCCCTATATATTTTGTTCCTTTACTTTGTTCATTCACCCCCCCCAAAAAAAATGTTTCTCCTTCTCTATTTATTTCTTTCTGTTTTTCTTTCCCTCATTCTTTTTGTTTGTTTGTTTCTTTATTTCTTTATTTCATGCTTTGTTTATATGTGTCTCTTTCTTTCTTCCTTTCCTTATCTTTATCTCTAGTGTAGGTTAATGTGTTCCACTTAGACTCACACTTCTTTATTTCATTTATTCGTTCATTCTTTTTCTGCCCTTCGCTCTTTCGTTCTTTCTGTCCTTCTTTTGTTCCCTTCTTTCCCTTCTTTATCTTCCTCTTTATCTCTGGTGTAGTGTATTCCACTTAGCACTGCACTCTTTTTATTACCCCACACGTCCCGCCCCCTCCCTCCGAGGACCCTGTTGCTGAGTGGACGAATTAATCAGAGGCGCGTCCTGTCTGGCCAATCACAGACGGCGGGGGCCCTAATGAGGTAAGGCTGTTAAAATCAACTGCTTATTCAATCTATCATTTCAGCACCTGGACTTCGCTATTGCTGTTTTACATATAAATTACACAGACCGGCACACACACACACACATGCACACACACACACACACACACACACACACACACTAAGACACACACACACACACACACACACACACATACACACATAAACACATGCACACGTACAACACACTCTGTCTCTCTTTTACACACAGAGAGAGCTTCACACACCCATATACACACACAAACACACACGTATCTAGACACACTAAGAGGCACACACAATCTCACACACACACACACCTAAGAGGCACACACACACACACACACACACACACACACACCTAAGAGGCACACACAATCTCTCTCTCACACACACACACACACCTACACACACACACTAACACACACACACTGCACCAGTTAATGCAATCTATATTCCAGATGCATTTAATATACACAGAGAGTCTTTCGGATCAGATGTGGAAAATCAAGGCTGATGGATGACGGCGGCGGGGAAAGCAGATAGCCATGATCACTCAGCCAGGAGGCGCAGAGACAGTCAAACAACATGAATGAATAAATCAATAAATGAAGTGGATGCACTCATGATGGAGGGAACAATCGCATTTAAATGGACACACGGAAGCCTCTCCGCAAGTCGATATCGCCATGCATGTGTCAAGGCACAAAAAGAGCACACACATACACAGAAGTATACACACACACAGACACGTATATCTTTGGTCATAATCCTTTAACATATGTGTGCACACACACTCTCTCTCTATCTCTCTCTCTCTCATACACACACACACCTTTCATCCATGTCTTCAAACTCTAAAAAGACGTCCATACAGCTTAGCTCTTTTGACTATCATAACCTGGATGAATGAAAATCTTCAGACATAGAAAGGCGGCCCAGAAAGAGGGGTGGTCTGGGGGGGGGATTGTGGGGTGAGGAGGAGTAGGGATGTGGTGGGACAGTGTAGGTGTAGGAGGTAGTAGGGGGTAGCTGGGCTGTTATAAGAATGGGGAGGGCATGGATCTGGGGGGATTGTCAGGTAAGGAGTGGGGTGAGTAGGGATTTTTTTTTTGGGGGGGGGGGGGGGGGGGGGTAGTTGGGTTGTGATGGGAAGGGGGAGTTGGCATGGCTCCGGATCCGGGGGGATTGTGAGGTGAAGAGTGGAGTGGGATGGGGTGAGCAGTAGCGATGTGGTGGGGTGAGGAGTAGGGGTGGTGGTTGGATGGTGGGGGTGGTGGAGAGGCGGTGATCAAAGTGTCAGCGCAGAGGAGCGGCGTCAGCACCGGTGCTGCCTGGGTGGATGGACGTAAACACGTTTGGACGCGGGCAGATGTGGCAGCTTAGCGCCAGATGTCTTCATCCACCGCCACCCTCACCACACCACCCCACAGCCCTTTTTCAAAGGGCCCTGCTTTTCCAGGCAAGACTAGCTCAGCACACAGGCTGTGTATTTGCTTTCTACATGTACATATCTCTGCCCTACAAAGCCAAAAGGCAGTAACTACCTATCTGGTCAAAGGTGAGTTTAGACTGGAAATTGACATTATACTGTAGCACCACTTTTGTCTTTGTTTTATGACTAAATTTCTTGCTTCTTCCTATTAAGAAAGTACATAAAAGCATCAACACTATTATACCTACAACATGTTTGACTGGGCATTAGGCCAACTTTAGGCATTTCAAGGTCAGTTCCAAGGTTCGTGTAGTTACTGCACTTTGTTATTATAGGGCAGATCTGGAATCAGCCATGTGTATTCCTTACATAAATTGTATTTATCTAAAATCGTTTAAGTATATATTTTTTTTTGCATATGTGTATCTGTAATTGGCCACATATTTGAATGTGTGAATCTGTAATAGGCATCATATACATTTATTATACATAAAAATCAGTGAAATACAGTGTTTACCTTTTCATGTACTTTATATTTGGCCACACATGGTTTTGTATGCACTGTATGTCCCTAAAATCAGCCACATAGTTGTTCTTGCATGTACTATATATTTGCCTTTGCATGCAAACATCTAAAATCAGCCCCATGTTTGTCTATTCTATGCACTTTAAATATCATCTTAGATCAATACACAAACTAATAACCATCCGCTATGGCTGCCTAGAACTTGAGGGAAAAAAAGGATGAAGGTTATAAAAAAGAGGATTGGGAATTTGTTCTGTGAAATGATTTTAAACTTTATTCAATTAAAGAAGTGTGCTAGTGCTAGTGCTAGTGTTCTGGTCCGATAGGAACACCATTTGTATGCTGAAGTAGAAAGCGAAGGTGGTGTAGTGGGTCAACATTTGTGGACGGAAATTGAAGTGAGGAGGGGAAAAAAGAAAAGCATGAAATTTGTCAAGATGACACACCAAGCTGTGGAGGGAGATAAAAGACTGATCTCTCAGACTCGACTTTTATCGCCTGTTTGCTAATGTTTTTTGTCCGTGGGCGCACACATATATGCACATGTGTGTGTGTGTGTGTGTGTGTGTGTGTGTATAGGAGAGAGAGAAAGAGAAAGAAAGAGAGAGAGAATGTGTGTGTGTATGTGTGTGTGTACGTATGCGTGTGTGCTTCTCTCACTTTCATTCTCTCTCTCTCTCTCTGTCTCTCTCTCTATATATATATATGTTAGTGTGTGCGTGTGTGTATCTATGTGTGTGTGTGTGTGTATGTGTGTGTGTGTGTGGCCATTGTGTGTGTGTATGTGTGCGCACCACAAGAGGAGCTGAATGAAAACGGGTGGCTTTTGGACATGATTTATTTAATGTATTAATTCACACCTGCCTCTGATGTTCCATGGCTTCACCAAGAAGAGCGAGAAAGCGGGGAGGGGTTGCAAAGAGGTTGGGGAGGGGTGGTGGGGATGGTGGTGGTGATGTGGGGATGGTGGTGGTGATGGGGGTTTTGGTGGGGTTGGTGATGGGGGCGAGGGGGGGGTCTTTCCCTCTCTGCAGCATCTGTTTGATGTTGCTTTTCAGGGATGTGCTTCTCTTTATTTCTCTCTCCCTCACTCTCCCTCTCTTCTTTTTCCCACAGCACTCCCATAAATCCTCATCTAATATTAATAACATTTTATTCAATCTGTTAATAGCCTCCTGTTCACCTGAGTTGAATTTTAAAACACAAAAACACACCCTGTCCAGGATTTGGTGCTTTTCTTATTATTCCCTTGAGAACAAAGAAAGAAAAAAAGAAACGACTGTGGAGCCCTCTTTTCTGTGTGTGTGTGTGTGTGTGTGTGTGTGAATTGTTTAAAATCGTGCAAGGGTTCGGGTTGTAACAGAAAGCATGCTGTGTTTCGGAGCAAAAAGTATTCAACTTCTGACTAGTCCTGATTACAAATGCCCATGTTTGGGAAAAGAAGAGAGAGAGAGAGAGAGAGAGAGAGAGAGAGAGAGAGAGAGAGAGAGAGAGAAGAGAGAGAGAGAGATAGAGAGAGAGAGAATGAGATAGCGAGATAGAGAGAGAAGAGAGAAGAGCAACAAAGAGAGCGTGAGAGGCAGGGAGAGAGAGAGAGAGAGAGAGAGAAGAAGAAAAAAAACAACAGCAACGAAAAAAGGCCTATACAAGTCGGATTGAAATCCATTTGGGGCGAGCCAGCAAAGCGCACAGCCATTTCCCAGTTGTTTTATGTTGTCAGGTGCTTTCTACAAGGCAGGCTGTATTTGGTTTGGGCCGAGAAAGAGCACTGTAAACCCGAATTGTCAATACAACTCAAAACTTTTGATGTAACTGATTACGTCAATAGTTTTTAGTACATTAACTATATATTTTAATTAAAGTTAATTTAAAAGTTTAAGTACAAAATGCATGTACTTAAACTTTTAAATTAACTTTAATTAAAATATATAGTTAATGTACTCAAAACTATTGACGTAATCAGTTACATCAAAAGTTTTGAGTTGTATTAACTTATCCGGGTTTACAGTGAGTGTAGCAATGCATGTTTAATACCATCTTGGGGGAATCATGTCAATTACATGTGTAAGACTGATTGGTCTTTTCTTGGCAATCCACCGAGAACTTGTCTTTTATTCAATCTCCTCATGTCTCTCTCTCTTTCACCTCTCTCTTCCTCTCTCTTCCTCTCTCTGTCACTCCTCATTTTCTTTCTTCCTCTCTCTCCCTTGCTCTGTCTCTCTCTTTCCCCTTTTTCTCTCTCATTCACTGCCCTATCTCTACCTCTCTCCCTCTCTCTTTCACCTCTCTTCATCTCTCTCTGTCACTCCTCATTGTCTTTCTTTCCCTCTCTCTCCCTTGCTCTCTCTCTCTTTCACCTCTCTTCCTCTCTCTCGGTCACTCCTCATTCTCTTTCTTTCTCTCTCTCTTTCCCCTCTTCCTCCCTCTTTCCCTCACTTTCACCACCCTATATGTCTATATCTCTCTCTCTCTCCCACTCTAACCCGCTCTTCCACCCCCCTTTCTCTTTCACCTCTCTCTCTGTTTCTCCCTGTCTTTCACCCCCACCCTCCTCTCTGCCTCTCACTGTCTCTTACCCTCCCCTCCCACCCCTCTCTGTCTTTCACTTTCTCCCCCTGCCTTTCCCCTTCACCCACTTTCCACTTTCTTTCCTCTGCTTACAGTCCCCGCTACTGCAGGCTTTGCTCACAAAGCCCCCAGTGCTTCAGAAAGCACAAGCAGATCATGGGAAATATTGGATTCAGTTAATTAGCCATTAAGAAAACACACACACAGGCACGCACACACACACAGGCACACACAGGCACACACTCACACACACGGGCACACACACACACACACGGGCACACACAAACACACACGGGCACACAAACACACGAGGACACACTCACACACACACAGGCACGCACACACATACGGGCACACACACACACATAAGCACACACACACACACAGACACACAGGCACGCAGCCACGCACACACACACACACAGGCACACACACACACACACACACACACACACAGAAACCGTAGTTTAATCACTTGACACCACCCCCGCACAAACAAACCCTAACACCCCCCATACCCTCCAAACCCCCAAACCCCCAGTTGTGTGGCCGCAGTGCATGATGGCTTAAGCCGCACTTAGAAACCCTCTTTCAAAAGCCGTGAAGCTCGCCAGAAACGTAATGTGCTTAGGGCTTTGCATACTGTAATTCATTTATACTTACTCCAGGTTAATGGTTGCAAAGCTCCTTTTTCCCTGAATAAGCCCACAGTCATGATCCAATGAGAGCACCGACTTCTTCTCTCTCTTCTTTTTTTAGTGTCTTTGTCTTCTTCTTAAAATACGAAATACTGTACAAAGGAGTCCCCGCCCCTGCTATTTTTCTTCAATCATTCAACCTCGTCAGCCTGGCTATAGAACCTAAAAGGGCTGAGTTTTACCTCAGATTTGAAATGTCAATTTAAGAGCGATGTTTGTTTTTGTTGTGTTTTGCTGGCTCGCTTGTTTATTGCCAGACGATGAGTCAAACCCACCGTGCCCCGATCTTTGTGAACTTTGGTGGCTATCCCCATCTGCTCTTTCTCTCTATCTGTCTCTCTCTCTCTCTATCTATCTATCTTTCTATCACTCTCTCTCTTTTTTGCAGTCTCCCTCTCTATTTCTGTTTCTCTTTCTCTGCCTTGTTCTCTGTCTCTCTTTATTTCTCTCTCTCTCTTCCTCTCTCCCCCCTCTCTCTCTCTGTCTCTCTGTCTTTTTTGTTCTGTCCACCTCTGTCTCTGCTTCTCTTTCTTTCTCTCTCCTTCTCTCTGTCTCTCCCTCCCCCTCCCCACCAGTGGGACTGGCATGGCCGTCTGCCCCTTCACTCACTTTCCTGAGGCTTGCAGATTGAGCCTGGAATTCAATTTGTTTCGCAAGGATGCCTCCACAATTCTGCACCTGTCTGCCTCTCCGTCTACCTGTCTATCTATCTATTTATCTATCGATCTGTCTCTCTCTCTCCTTCTCTCTATCTCTCTCTCTCTCTTCTACTTAATCTTCTGTTTATGTTTTGATATTTGCCTAGTTATTAATTTATTTATTTATTTTAATAAACTGTACGACTGGGGTGGGAAGTTCCCCCACTGGAAGATGCCTGTCTGCCTGTCTCCCTATCGCTGATGTGGCACCAGCTGTCATCATCATGTCATCACGTCAATCACCAGGTAAACCCCCCCTGGATGTCATCAGCTTGGCACACTGCTGGAGGCAGAACAAGGAAAGCGGGAAGAGGAAGAAGAAGAGGAAGAGGAAGAGGGAGAAGACGAGGAAGAGGAAGAACAGGAGGAAGAGGAAAGAGGAAAAAAGAAGGATGCCAATGTGATATGGAGTCAGTCAGGTTTTTTTTTTTTGGCCAAGATGGAGTCGAGATACTATAGTCTTTTCATCAGACTGTTTCCCAGCACTTCCCCGCTCTGGGTTAGAGGAACGACTATTCACCTGCAAGGAGTATCATGGGAATCTAGCCCCCACCACACACACCCTCCCACATACACACACACACACACACACACACACACATACACATACACACAGTCTTCGTTGCCTTGCTTACTCTTAAAGATGCTTCTTGCTGCAACAAACAAGTTGATGACATCAAATCTCAAATCAGTACTTCTACTGCTATTGCTATAGATCTCCCTGTACACAAACAAACCCACACACACGCACACACACACACACACACACACATACATACACACACACACACCTGTCCTGTTTTGCACTTCAATCTCAACCGACATAAAAACACAAACCAAGGGGAAATAACTCGTGCAAGACTGTTCTCTTGGAACCAATGTTGGGCAGACTGAATTCTACAGTAGGCTGTTTCTCGGCAGCCATTTTGAACCGCTGGCTGTCCCAAAAGTATCATTTTGGGGCTCAAGCTGAGCCTCGGGATGCCACAAAGAGGACCCGTGACACAAAGTGGGGCGCCTGAAGAAGTAAAAAGGGGGTACCATAAGGCCCGTCAAAAGCGTCCACTGCCTGATTTCTCTGGTGACACATGAAGAGAAGTACATCCTGAGTACTACTCTACTTCCACTTTGTGAAAGGATAAATAACAAGGTGAGTGAGAGAGGAGCTGGACAGGAGAGGTGAATGGGATGTGAGTGACATAACGATTGGACCTGTCTGGACAGAGAGACCTGGACTACAAAAGAAGTGTGAAGCATTTTTGGTACCAGACACTTTATTTGAGGGTGTCTACATCAGAGTGACGTGAGCATGTTATAAACATGACATGACACATGTTATAAACATCAATGGACACTTCATTCATGTTTATGACTGTTGTCATTAAGTGTCACTCGGTTTCTGTAATGTTAAGTTTATATTTTTTGGGATATTTACTTTGCACAAAACCAAATGACACTTAATGACACCAGTGATGAACATGAATGAAGTGTCATTAATGTTCATGATATGTGTCATGTCATGTTTGGGTATAAAGGGCTCATGTCACCCTTACGTAGACACCTTCAAATAAAGTGTAACTACCTTTTTTATTCCATAGCAGGCCTGTTTTGATTCTTGTGCTTGTTGCTGTTTCTTTTTTTCCCCACAGCTATGTTGTGAAATGATTATAATCACTGTTTCCCCTAGCCAATTATTCAGCAGTGTGAGAGGGAAATCGATTCTTCAGCTTTCAAATAAAGAACAGACTGAGCAAATTGTCTGTCTGGTATATGTTTCCTTTTTTGTGTGCCGCTGTGTGTGTGTGTGTGTGTGTGTGTCGGTGTATGTCTATGTGTGTGTGTGTGTGTGTGTGTGTGTGTGTGTGTGTGTGTGTGTGTGTGTGTGTGTGTGTGTGAGACTGTTTGTGTGTGTGTGTGTGTGTTTGTGTCTCTGTGACTATGTTTATGTCTGTGTGTGTGTGTGTGTGCCTCTATGTGGGTGTCTCTGTGTGTATGTGTGTGAGTGTTTGTGTGTGTGTGTGTGTGTGTGTGTGTGTGTGTTTATGTCAGTTTATGTGTGTGTGTGTGTGTGTGTGTGTGTGTGTGTTTGTGTGAAAGTGAGAGTTTACAGTATATGTGTGTAAGTGCGTAGGTGTGTGTCTAAAAGCACAGAGGGGGTAATTATTCTCATCGTACATGGTAAACAATAGGTCTTAGTGAGCGATGCACTCCTATGACAAGCATATTTACATAATGACATTATCCCTAGCCAAATTAGACTCCTTTTTTTCCAAATGCCATGTTGTTATTTTATAATCAATAACAACCATGTGCAGATAAAGTCTCTAATGACTGCTTCTTGAATAAATAAATACATAAATACTTATAATCTCTGACTGGCTGTCTAGGCAACATCCTTTGCCTGGGCTTGCAATGCAATGCAGCACTGCTAAACAAACACACACACACACATACACACACATGCGCACACACACACACTCTTTCTCACTCACACACACACACACACACACACACACACACACACACACACACAAACACACACACCCCTCCCCGCGCACATACACACACTCTCTCACACACGCACAGACACACACACAAAAACACACACACCCTCTGCTTCACTTTACTCCACTGTACCAGAACCTTTCTTGCCTATGACACCCTCCCCCCTTCCTTCTCTCCCTCCCTCCCTCTCCTCCCATGGTGCAATTCTCTTCAAAAGCCAGCACATCACCATCGTGCGTACTTCCACCCCTGCTCCTCCAAACACAGCCACTCTGGTAGGGGGTGGATAATGGGCTTCGTTCAGCTTCAAAGGGGAGAGAGGGAAAGAGAGAGAGGGAGGTTGGGAGGGAGGAAAGGTTTGGCTGGACTGGAGGATGGGGGGGTTGGGGGATGGTTGGGAGGAGGGGCAATGGGGGGGTGGGTGGGTGATGAGGGGATGGGGGGGTAACTGTTGACTAGTGGTGGGGTGGTGGGCGGTGGTGGTGGTGAGTAAGGGGTGAGCAAGGTCTGGTGTTTGTGACGAATGGACCACCGGGGGGGGGTTGGGGGTCAGTCGGTGGCCGTGCCGTGGGAGGGGGCAGATTCCTGAGAGCCCACTCCGTCGGGTCACGGGATAGAGCAGCGGCCGCCGTCGAATAAACACCCTCTCTGTTTCACTCAGGGGGACGAGGCGACAGCAAACAGGGAGCCTGCTTGTTTTGTGTTTTTTGTGTCGGTGGTTCGGGCCCAACATTGTTTTTTTCTTGGTTTGTTTTTTTTCTTTTTATCCCCCTTTTTTTCTTCGGCAAAAAGGGAGGCTTTTAAAAGAGGAGAGGCTTCTAAAGAGGGAGGCAGTCTGTGGGTGGACTAAACATATGCTCTTTGTGGGCTTCTGTTTACACCTGTCAGTTAGGGTTAGCGTTAGCGCCGGTGTTAACGCTAGCGTTAGCCCAAAGCTGGCAGTCGCTAACGGAGAAGATGAGGACACAGTCCTCCAGTGGACTACATGGCCCACTGGACCTTTGCTTTACTTCACCTGTCTTTCTTATCTTATCTCTCTCTCTCTCTCTCTCTCTCTGTTTCTCTCTCTCTCACACACAGTGTCACTCACTGTCTCCTTCTCTTTCTCTCTTTCTTTTCTCTATCTGTTCCACTATCTCTCTCCTTCCCTCCCTTTCCCTCTCTTCGCCCCATCTCTCTCTTCTGCCATCTCTCTTTCTTTCTCTCTCTCTTGCCACCTATCTTTCACACACACAGTGTCACTCACTGTCTCCTTCCCTTTCTCTCTCTCCTTTCTCTGTCTTTCTCCCTATCTCTCTCCTTCCCTCCCTGTCCCTCTCTTCCCCCTCTCATCTCTCTCTTCTGCCCTCTCTCTCTCTCCCTCTCTCTCTCTCCTCTCTCTCTTTCTCTCCACCTCTCTGTCTCTGCCGCCCTCAGCAGATTCAATTCACACTTCAAAGTCACCAATCCAGGGCAATCTTGTTGGAGAGTTTCACCTTTGACCCCCACACCGGTGTCCCATATCCACTGCAGCGGCTGGCGGACCTCGGTAATGGCTTTCGAGAGGGCGGGCGTAATAAAAAAAATATGTTACGGCCGCTTGCTTGTCACTTAGCGTGCTGTCAAAATATTGGATGAGAATGACCTCAATAAACAAGAGGCAGGGAAGTTGGTAGTTCACATCATTAAATAAATGTACAGGTTGCGCTTGAAAGATTAAAACGCTGCGGGGGGAAAAGGTGGGGGAGTGGGGGCAACTCGGGAGGGGTGGGGGGTGGTGGTGCTGGGGGGTGCTGGGATGTGGTGGGGGCTTTTTTTAATTTCGCTTGCCGTGTTAAGAGCTATGAAAATATTACACACTTCTGCAAACCCTAAGGTGAAATTGCCAGATCTCTGCTCTTCAGCACAACTACCGAACCCTCTTCAAGCACTCCAGGTCTTCTTTCCATATGGACTCACAGTCGTGCGCACACACACACACACCCACACACATAACACGAACACACGCACACACATACACACACAGTCACATACACACCCAGAACACGAACAGATGCATGTTCTGTACACACACACATACACACACACAGACAGACACACACACACAACCCATAACACGTAGACACACACGCTCGCACACACACACACACACACACACACACTTCCATAACACGAACACACACACACAAACACACTTTCCCTTTCCCTCCATTAACCAGGTGAAACATGACAGGCCCGGTGTGCATTAACAGGAGAGAAAAAAGTTTAAGCCTTAAACACATTTGCCGGAATGAGGTGCTGGCATCTGGGCCCCGGCTTGCAGAATTAAAGTTAGACAGCTCTTTATTTTTCTCTAATACTGTAGACTCACTCCAGCTTACCCACCTTACACACACACACACACACACACACACACACACACACACACACACACACACACACGTACGCATTCACACACACATACACACACACACACACACATACAGAGACTCTCTCTCTCTCTCTCTCTCTCACACACACACACACACACACACACACACACACAGAGAAAACTCCAGTGTATACCACGTTGTTCCTCTGTATTATTTAGAGATTATATTCCTCCTGAGCGAACAGGAGAGAAAGAGAGGTGGGGTGGGGTGGAGGAGAGAAGAGGCACACACACACACACACACACAGTACACAGTACACAGTACACACTCACACACAGACACACAGGTGGGGTGGAGGAGAGAAGAGGCACAGCACAGGGCTGGCTGGCCTGCTAGAGTTATTGGCAGGCTGGCCGACATTTTTTTTTTTTTCTTCAGCAGAGATAAAGGCCAGTCAGCAGACCGTGACTGGACCTATGAGCGATCACTTTTTTTTGCCCTTTTCTCTGACACAGCAGCACACACACACACTGGACTGCATTAACCTGAGCCCCCGACAGGAGAAAAAGGGGGGGGTGGGGGCTACAAATTCCACCTTGGGCTAAACACACACTTGTAGGGGTGAGTCTGAGCCTGAGTGCAGTGTTGTTGCTTCCAGGGGTTGAGAAATACACTCATTTTTTTTTGCTAACATGTCATATCTACTGGTGGTGGTCCACCTTCTTTTAATTTATTGAAGCAAACTAAACTGTAGACCTGGTTTTGAGGAATGTATACAAAGTTCTCCTGGCATCTTATATATTGTAGTAGTACACTTTTTATCACCCAAATGACGTAAAGTATAGGCCAGAAGTTTTAGCAAACACTAGGATTTCTTTTAGCAAATAAAGACAAAACCACAATATATTCTTTAAAAAAACAGCAGTTTTCAGTCTTTGTAGCAAAAACAATGAGTTACTACAGTCTCTATAACATATTAAACGTCAGTGACGGTTAAGTATTTCCAAATCTTCTTGTAATGAAATCTTGACACAAAAACATCTGTGTGTCTAATAAGAAAAGGTTCAAACGTCTGCCATGTAGTGTACATGTAGGTACCGCATAGTACTGGACAATCTGGTCATGTTGTGGTTATTCTCCTTCAAGAACAAAAATGGCCACCTGCATGTCCAACATCATGCCACTATATATAACACATATGCAACCACGCATCACGTTTTCAATGAAATATGCATTTCCATGAGACGTCCCTTTGCCACAGCTATAAATTTTGGTTCCCCGTTAATGTATTACCTTTTTTCACCACTTCAAGGTCCAACCACTTATCTTTAAACACCACCACTGTTTTCCTCATATGTTACTTTGACATATCAGCGCATATCCATCATATGTATGTGTCAGTGTGCTTACAACGCACAAAATCAGACCACTTACAGATGTAAATATGGTAGGTACATGTAGACATACATACTGCACACACATACAGTACATACATACGTACATACAGACATACATACATACATACATACATACATACATACATACATACATACATGTATACTGCACATGTGTACACAAAGACACACAGACATGCATACATACATACATACTGTACATACATACATACATACATACATACATACATACATGTCTAAAATCACCACATCTGTATAGACGTTACTTTTAACCACTAAAGGCACTGCCGTGTAAAGAGAAACACAATCTGTTATGCAGTAAGCAAGGATGATACTTTAAGCTATTCAGTTAATTCATGAGGGGTTTGAACTGCGTCAGATTGTGTGTCGCTGCACTGGTGGTTAACCATTGTGCCAGACTGCCACATGGACTGGAATGCTATTGCCACAGCGTTACCTCAGACAACATTCTAAAGCCCCCCCACCCCCACCTCCACCCCCACCCTAAAAAAACTGCAGACACTGAGTGGGTGTGATTCCTCAAATCGCGTCAGTTTATAGCGACTTCATGAAGTGTCCAGATAACCGAGTTGAAACTTTTACGAGAATTAGGTGGATTTTCAGTGGCAGAGGAGAGGAGGGGAGAGGTTTTTTTATTTCTTTTTTTTCTCACAGCCACAGACTAGAAATAGACTTCAGCAACATAGCAAGTGTGCGAGTGTGTGAGGCTGTAGTCTGTGACAGCTGGTGTGAGAGTGTTTTTTTTCCACAGCCTTACTAGTGACTTTGTGTTATCAACTCCACACTAATTGGCAACAAAAAATGTTTGATTTTTTCCCAAACTCTGCATATAAAGCTTCTCAAAGAGATAGATTTTTTTTCTTCTTACCCTTTTTTTTTTTTTTTTTGGACAAGGAGTTTTTTGGCTTCCACACGTCCTTGATCACCCCGTTCAAAAAAAAAAAAAAAAAAGGGACAACGTTGCTCTTTTTAAAGCACAAAATTTGTAACATCCCCTCTGAAGACGTCCTGTTCGCAGTTAACTCTGCATTAAGTGTATTAATGATCTGGGGGCTCCTAATGCAGTATCTAGTGCTGGCTGCGTCCAGATTATTTTTTCTCTCATTAGTACCCGTGTGGACGGTACACCATATGCAGTGGGCCAGATGGGTGGCTGATCTAACATCCATTTAAAGTAAAAGTCTTCATACTCCCCCTTTACTTCAGAGAAACACTGCCAGGAGACCACAGTCCTTCCCCCAAAGCCCCAGTGCTCATTGCCAGCTCCTTTAATACCATGCTCCTGTCTATTTACCGGATACATCAAACGCCTGAGATACAGTTGTAAGGGGCTAGTGCATAGCCAATCTCTGATGCAACTCTGATGCTGAAGTCTTGTTGTCAAACTATTTGTTTTCTGCCAATCCCTTACAAGATCCTGAGTCCATCTATCTATCTGGGTCTCTTCACTTGTCTTTTTCCTGATCCTCTATCCCTTTTTCTTTCTCTTTGTTCAGCTGTTTTCAACCTTTTTTTACCTCTGTCAGGCAATACACCTACACCTATAACCCCCTCATGCAGACCAGGGGTCTCCTACAGGTAGCTGGAGAGCTTCCAGTCCAGCCAGCCACCTGCTTAGGAGTAACTCTCCAAAGGGGTCAATATGAAGGAAATATATGAACTAAATCTCAAGCACAACATGACAATCAGATCATTTCAAATCTCATAACACAAGATGCTAATCAGATCAGTGTTTGCACCATGTGCAAGATGTTAAAGGATGTTAGCATCGATCTCCAGGCCTATCAGTAATACCCATGTAGCATAATAGAGAGTATCTCTCCACAACATCGATTTTGTCAAAGTACTGTAGCTCGTGGAGGAAAAAAAAGGCGTGGAGACCCCCTGATGCAGACTTGTCAACTGAAAGGGACCCATAGTGCCATGAGACGACATATTAGTGACTACCTTAATGAGCAGTGATAGAGAAGCTGCATTTTTGAAGCTTACAAACTATCCAGACATCCCAAGTCTCCCGTGACCTCCCGCATTTGAAAAGGGACTCCTGGATGGTGTAATACGAAATCTCCTGCAACTCATGCAAATTTCTTTGGCTAATTAGGGCAAGTGACAGATTCAGCAAATCACGGGGGGCAGTTTCTGCCCTCCCTGAAATCAGTTTCTGCAGGTTGGGATGTCTGCCTATCCCACACTCTTAATAACCTGGTACTGCCTGTGTCGTTGGTACAGGTGATGTCACTGGTAACCTCTTCCACCTGGCTTGAAAGCTGGGGTACTCAGAATTATTCAGTGAATGGCTGGGGCAAATATGTGGTACTGGGTTGTAAGCTTTTGAAGCCAGGTTGCCCATCACTGTGAAATCTAATTACTTTATAAAAAAAGCAAGAAAACCAATTGCCTTAAAAAACAAAATAGAGTAGACTTTAAATTAAAAGTTGAGCTACGACAACATTGCACTAAGTATTTTCTTGTACATCCAAACGAGCTCACTTCAATCTGTTTTTCAAGGCAATAGGTTTTCTTGGTTTTTCCTTGGTAAGGTCTACTAATTAGAATTTACAGTGCCTTACTGTAAACAAGAACATTACAAGAACTATGTTGTCTTATCACAGCAAAACATAACAGCTGGTTGTACTGAACGCATAACCAAATTTTAGTGTGTGAAAAGTGTGGGTTTGAGGTGCTGTTTAGAAGTTGGTTTTCATCTGTAGAGAAAGGCATGAGGTTTGAAATTGGGATGTTTAACAACAGATGCAAGCACACACCACAGATGGAGCTGAAATGCATGAATGTATACCCACACAGCCTACACAAACACGCATGCACACAGACACGCAGGCATGCACGCATGTGTACAAAAAAGATATGGCACACACACGCACACACACATATACATTGCAAAGCATACACAAACACACACACACACACACACACACACACACACACACACACACACACATACACTTGCACAGCATATACAAACACACACACACACACATACACATACACACACACACACATACACACACATACACACACTCACACACACACACACACACACACAGGGAGAGAGAAGGGGGGGAAGGAAAAGAGTAAACAACTTACACCCACACGCTGTATAAATGCAAACAAAAATTTGCGCCAGCCAAAAACCATTCATCATCTCCACTCATTCTGAGACAAAAATCATACAGCCGTGTATTTTGAATACAAAAAGCCCCTCTCTATTACATACAGAATATGTACTTGTGCTCTCTCTCTCTCTCTCTCTCTCTTTGTCGCTCGCTCTCTCTCCCTTTCTCTCTTTCTCTTTCTCTCTCCCTCTCTTCCTCTCTCTGTCTCACTAGTATATTCAGTCTTTCTATTTTTATTTGCAGACGAACCAAGGTGATGGGAGCAGTGTGTTTTTTTTGTGTCCTACGCTTTTGTCAAAAACTCGTGAGCAGGCACAAATCCATTCTGAGGCAGCAGGCTGAAGTGGCGACATACAACACAGAACGGAATTCAATTAGGCTCCTGATAATGGCCACCGCAACGGGAGACAGATGAGCAGACGAGCGAGCGAGCGGTCGAGCGGTCGGTCGGTCGGGCAGGCTTGGCGCGGTTTGGCACAGTTTGGCTTGGCGCGGGTCGGCATGGCTTGGCGCAGTTTGGCTTGGCACAGTTTGGCTTGGATCGCATTCACCTGGATAGTGAGGCCCTGAAATCTCACCGCACTGTTGTTTTTTTTGCTACACATAATCTAACCACATTATATAGTTGATGGACCCAGCTCTATGAGGATGGGGTGGGGGGGTCAAGGTGGGCCTAAACATTAACAGACCACTTCTAATGGTGGTGTCTTCATGAAGTGGTCTAGGTTTTCTAGACCTGTAGTATACTATGCTGCCCTACAAACATAGAAACTGAGAAAAATGCCCTTAATGTTGTCACACTGCCCAGTCAAATATGTTGTATAGTATAATACTGATGATGCTTTTATCTACTTTCTTAACAGTAAGAAGAAAGAGAGGTAGTCACAAGACAAAGGAGGTGTTATAAAGTTAATTTCCAGCCTAACCTCAATTTGATAAAATATGTACTTACTGCATTTTAGTTTGGAGGGCAGTATGAAATAGCCTACTTCCACATCTACTGTACGTACAAGGAGTACTTCTTATTTTTATGTTTTTTTTTGTACCAGTAACAGGTAACTGCTGTAAGGCACATCAGACCACTGTTTCTTCTCTACACACACACACACACACACACACACATATATATCAGACCACTGTTTCTTCTCTCCACACACACACACACACACACACACACACACTCCCTTTGCGAGGTTAGCTCAGCATGACTGTTGTTGTTTAGTGTGCTTTTTTAGGGCCCCTATTTTGGTTATGGGCTGTGTTTTTAGAAACTGGGTAACTGTAACTGCAATGATGAAATAAAGGACACGGAGGAGCGCTACTGCTTCTCCTCTCAGAGTCTGCTACACACACACACACACACAAGCATAGGCACACACATGCATGCACACACACACACACACACACACACAAACACGCATAGATACACATAGGTGCACGCACGCACACATAGACGCACACACACAAACCCTCACACACATCTAAACTTTCACACACACAAACACACAATAACACGTACACACAAAAAACCTCACACACATCTTAGCCCTCACACCCATACACATATACACACACGCACACACACACACACACACAAACACACACACACACACAAACACATGCACACAGACACTCACACACACACACACAAACACACACACTCTACCCTCCACCTCAACCCTCACCCCTCCCAGGTTGCCAAAGCACCTTTATGCCTCCATAACCCCACCCCCACACCTATTTTTATTATATATTTGTTTCTCACTCAGACTCAGTAATGGATAGATTTATTTTTTCGTTTCTGGGGGCACCTTCTTTCGTTTCCTTGTGTTTTTTTTTTACTTTTGTTGTTGTTGTTGTTGTTTAGGAACTGGGTGACTACAGCAATAATGAAATAAAAGAAGAGCAAGAGACAGCGGGTGGAGGAAGGTTAGTCGATGATGAGAGAGGAGAGGTGGACGAGAGGAGAGGAGAGGAGAGATGGAGGAGGAGGAGAGAAGAGGAGAGGAGAGGTGGAGGAGAGGCCAGGGAGAGCTCAATCTGACAGAGAGACTCCGGCGGGGTGAGAAAGGCGATGCTCAAAACGGTCACCTCAGCAGACAGGGGCCAAAACACAACAATAGCGCCGCAATAAACAGGGTCTGGAAGGTTCTTTCTTTGCTGTTTCCCTTCAGTTGTCTGTGGGACTGTGCAATGGAAAGTGACACCCAGACACACACACACACACACACACACACACACACAGACGTACACAGAGGCGCACGCACACACACACACACACAAATATAGGTGTGCACACACACACAGCCACACACATTAACACAAACACAGATACACACACACACTCACACACACGCACACACCTAGACCCACACATTAAGGCAGACAGTCACACACACACACACACACACACACACACACACACACACAAACAACAAGAAAACCACATTGCTCCAACCACAAATCACTGGAGTAATACAACAGTATCTGAAAACTACCAAGCCATTATCCCCACATTCCGGGGCCAATACAAACTAAAGACAGTAAAGACTGCAATTTGCACCTGTGCTGTTCACAGGCCAGAAGAGTGGAATGGAGTGAAGATAATGTTGCGTAGCTAAGCTTTACCCCCCCCCCCCCCCCCACACACACACACACACACACACACACACACCATCACTGCCCGGCCACAGAGCAGTAGCACAGTAGCAGACGGCCAGAGAGAGAGAAGGATCTCCAGTGTTGCCAGAGTGTGAAAAAAGAACACAATTGAAAGGCTGCCCCCCCCCCCTCTCTCCCCCCACGCCCTCAGTGTTATGGTCCTCATAAAACATGTTTATAGGGAACTTTGTAGGGACACACACACACATGCACACACACACACACACGTGCTTGCCTCACTTGCCTCACACCCATCGCAAGTCTGGCAAGCAAACCCTCTATTGACTTGCAATGCAGCGATTGTCAGGCATGTTGGTGCTTACTACAGGGCAACTGTTTTTTCCTTGTTTTGTTTCAAATAGGAGACCAGAAGCAAAGCAGAGAACACAATACAGCACATGTGATGTGTGTGTGCACCATGAAAACATTCTGCTGGTCTGTACATGTCAACAGCAACAACAGGAACAGAAGTTTTGTGTTAAAGATAAGAAAGAGGAGAAAGGGACATAATAAAGCAGTTTGAAAGGGGCTTAAACGAGGCCAGCTGTTTTTTTTAAGGTATTTCGTTGTTAAAACGTTATTTCTGACGTGAACATCTGAGTGGTGTGATTAACATGCAAGACTTGCCGTGACAACACGAGACACCTTCATACGCTCTTCACAGCCAAAACATGACATCCAGCTCGAAAATATAACTGTTGCTCAGCGATAAAATGTGTAAGTCTTAGTCTGACAAAGGCTAAATATATAGCTGCCTTTCTACATCCATATAAGTCAATAATGAGTTATCACACCTTACAAACATGAGGTGAATGTTTGCATGGGAGTGATGCTGCGTTTTATGGGCTGAATAGATTTCACATAGCCAGCTTAAATATACATATTATATCAAATGAGCGCAGATACGGACGCTTCATGAGATCCTATACCGCTTCATAGCGAGCCAAGCCGCCTCTCAACCACCACACAACACACCGCTCATACACAGCACAGCGGATGGCAACACAATTAAGTCAGTGTTCGCTTGTAAACGCGTTTTAAGTGGGTATGTGTGTTAAACAAAAGGGTCTGTGTGACTTACACTGCTGTTCTGCCCTGACCAGTGTACCATGGCTTGGTTGTGGGCAGAGTCTCCGGTCAACGCAAAGGTTGAGCTGGTAAGTTTCAGCTCGTCCGGCTTTGAATTGGTCATTCTCCGGTCGTCCCCCCTCCATCGCGAGTCAGAGCGGCGGAACCTGCGCACGGCTTGCCCTGCGGTGCCCTCGCGCTGGGTACTGCCCGCGAGCGTCTCCGTGGTGATGAAGCCTGAGGCGGGCGACTTTTCACCAATTTCACTGGTCTCCTTTACCTGGGTGCTCTTAGGAAATCTGCGCTTATATAATTTATCAGGGGAAGCTGGAGTTGGGTTAGTGTGCGCTGCTCTCTCGACACCTGCTACCTTGCGGCCGTTAAATTGGGGCTGTGTAACTTTATTCTGGTTCCTGCCTGATTCTCCCTCTTGGTTAGTCACGGCTCCACGTACTGATTTCCTCTGCAAATAGTGCCTGTCAATATTCCGCTTTCGCCTGGTATTAGAGTATTTCCCTTGACCCGCACCGCATTCAGATGACTTAGCTGCGCAATCAGTCTGGCGAGTTTCAGCACTTGCAGAATTAAAACCTGCTGCCCCGTCTCCATATTTGATAACTTCCCCTCCGGACCCTGTTGCGAATTCTAGCGTGTCCAGTTTCAGCAGTAATTCCCGTGAACTCGTCTTGTCCAGAGGCTGGCATGATCTGCAAGTTATCTCCGTTTTGGCCATCGGAACGAAAAAGCAAAAAATCAAAAGCAGGAAACAGGCAGCGCGGCGCCAATTTGGGCAGAATCTCATCCCCCTCTCCATCTCTGATAGCCCCGGAAAGATGCTCTGGGTACAGTCCTTGTTCCTCTCGCCTTCTCTTCTTCTCTATCTCTCTTCGCCCTTTTAACGCTCGGTATTGATGTACGGCAACGGAACTCCAAGCAAGTTGCAGGCTTGCCTACACAGCTGTTTCTGGTAACAAAAAAGTGCTATTCGGCGAAGCGGTCTAAGTTGAAGGATTTGTTCAAATGAAGCTCCACACGGGGGAGGAGCTCGCAGGAACGGAAGATAGGGGAGAATTCTTTGCTCCTTCGCTTTTTTTGCCCCTCACGCTGCATTCATCTTAACATCACGAAGACCACACACCCATACAGGCCTATTTGTCAGGATGCGAGGACGTGTCACTATCTCATAACATATTAATGTGTCAGCGAGGATAAAAAGAGCCAAACTGGTACAATTGTAGCTCGAGGAAACGGTTCTTAAAGAGTTTTTTTGCCAAGTATTCTTTTTTTGACAGCAACCTTAAGGAATATCCACTATTTTCTGTCTATTATAATGTGTTTTTTTCCTTTTTCTTATTTTATTGGTCCATTGTGAAATTGCCCTTAAAAAGTTGATAACGTCGCCTTAACATGCTGCACAAAAATTATTGCACAGGGGGGAGGACCGGAATTTGGATAATAACTTCATTTGGGGGCAGCTCCTCATATTTTAAGATTTAACACCTCTTTAAGTGGCTCCGACGATTTCTCTCTATTAAACTCGCCAGGCAAGGGTGTTCCATCATCCTCTCCTCTCTCACATCCCGGGCGAGCGAGCGTGCCACCTCACCGCACCGCACAGCACCAGCACCGCACTGCACTCAGAGAGCAACACAATCTCATACGCACACACACGGTTTAATCTTTATTGCGGAACTATTAATTTCCTCCGATCCCCATTGTTATTGCACTCATGATTTAAAATTATGTTTGTCTCTTCCGCCGCCGGTCCAGCACTTGCTCACTTGCCCAGTGTGTGTCAGAGGGAAAACTGACTTATTTGAGCGAGGTCTACAGGCCGTTCCATTGCCAAGCTACTGCAGAAACACACCTGAGAGAACACCACACACACCCACCCCCACCGCCTCCCACCCTCCCCTCCTCCTCCGGCAGACCATAAAAGTGCTGAAAGAGCCTATTCATCTGCCAATTCCACAGATTTTAATTAGTAAACTATAACTTCTTGACTCGTGGAATTCAAAGCCGCCTGAGTCAGTGCGGATTTTTTAATGTATCAAATAACCATGAACCAATTAGAATAAGGCACATTTTTTTGTCTTTGTACCTCTGATACACATACATTTACATTTGAAAGCAATTCTTCCCATTTATGACCATCTAAAGAACGGATGTCATAACCACAAGACATGATAAAAGTTTATTTTTTTCATATTTGGTGTTGAAATAACAAGCCATTCTGTTCATAATTATATCTATGACATTATATAATTATTTATCTAGATATTAATTATATGAACACACAGCCCAGTTTGGGTGGGGGGGCATATAAACACAGAAAACTTAGACCAGTCATCATCATTTTTTTTCTACCTCCGACTTACAGTAGGAAAGTTTGAGATTTTATTTTCCATTTTTTTGTAATGGTGATTTCTGATATTAATTTCCCCGTCTGCTCCGGCTACACTTTTTAAGAATTCAGCAAAGTTGCTCAGGCCTTAATTAGGGACTGACCTCCAGGTGTGGCTAGGAATGAGTTCCCAGCCATTAAAATGAATAGTAATGATAACGCACATTTTAATATTGTATTATCATAATGGTGGAAATTAGGCAAGGAGTCAGGTTTCGTGTCTTTTCTCTGTATCGCTCACCTTTTGTCCCCTCTCTCTCCCCCACGTCTTCTTGTACTGTCCCAAACTCCTCTCTTTCACTCTTTACCTTGCCACACACACCATCTTTCTTTCCCTTTTCACAATAACTCTTCTCTTTTTCTGCCGATCTCTCTCTTTTTCTCTTGTCCTGTCTCTCCCTAGCTACCCTCTCTCTCTCTCTCTGTTTTCCTTTTTTTCCCTCCCTCCCCCTTCTCTCTCTATCTATCTACCTCTCTCTCACCGATTCTCTCTCCCTTTCCCTCTCTCTCTCCCTTTGTCTTCCTATTTACATCCATCTCTTCCCAATTCTGTGTTTCTCTCTCTGTCCCTCTCTGTCCCTCTCTCTGTCTTCCTTTATGCCCCCCTCTCTCCCCCACTCTCCCTTTCTCTCTCTCTCTCTCTCTCTCTCTCTATCTATCTATCTCTCTCTCTTCATCTCTCTCTCTGTCTCCCACTCTCTCTCCCTGTCTTCTGCTCTTTCTCTCTCTTTCCTTCTCTCTCTCCACTGTCTCTTTCCCTCTCTGTCTTTCTATCTACCCCCCCCTCTTCCCCATTTTCCCTCTCTCTCTCTCTCCCTCTCTCTTTCTCTCTCTTTCTCACCCCCCCCCCTTCTGCCCCCCCCCCCCCCTCCCCCTCTCCCCCCCTCCTCATCTTTGGGCTGCTGTGGCTGCCGTGGCTCTCGTGAGTTAAACCCCCGTCCGTGTCATACCAGAGGCATTAAGAATGATTAGCACAGCCTTTCCCGCCAGACGCACTGCATTAAACGGACATCTGAGGGCCAGGATGGATGGGCCCACCCCACGACCGGCGTCCTGCGCCCAGGGAACACACTCATCACCCCCCACCCCCCCCACCCGGCCACTATCCACCCCCACCCACTCTCACCCCCCACTGCCCCTCAACGGCCTCTTCTGTCACCCCCTCTTGCCCTCTACTCAACTCTCTCCTCTCCTCACCTCTCCTCTCTTCTCCTCTACTTAGCCTGAAAGGCTACTTTATGGTGGACACTGAGTACTGTCCACCAACAACCACTGTCCCTATGTGACCCCCTTCCTTCCCCGTCCCCCTCCTCATTTCTCCTCTCCTCTTCAGCCAGAAAAATACCGCTACAGACACTAAACACCAGAGATGGACACACCAAATGGAAAAATGGAAAAGTCTTGCCGTGTATTTCCTACGGCCTGTTCTCTGACTACATGTGACTTCCCTAAATAATTCATCTCACCAGGCAGAATAATTGTGCTAGGCAAGATCAGCAGGTTCAGTGAATTGGCTGGAACAACTATTACAGTAGAAGGCATTTACAGTACACACAGTCATGGCCAATGTGTGAAAACTACAGTATGTGTCATTTCTTATGTCGGTTCGAAGAATAGTTCCAGAGAAGACCAGAGGTCATGCCTCCTTGCCATTCACCTAAAATGGTGACCACTCTAACATACAATAGCACATAACTAGTATTGTGTGTTTAAGAAGTCTTTTATACTTAAGAGTTTTGTGTTCAACACTGTCTGACATGAGAACATGTTGGGTCAAGACCTCTTTGAATCGTTGACATCCAGGTAAGTGTATGACTCATGGTTGAACAGAAGGATTTTAGAGAAAACACAAGATACTTGTGCTCTTACTGTAGGAAGAATACCTTTGAGAGAAGATATTTAAGCCTTTCTTACTAGAATCATTATTTTAACATACTATTGTGTGGGAGAATAATTAGAACAACAGTTTAATTAATTTATTATTTCCTAAGTCCTGAGTCTTATTGTTGAGTTTGTTTGCTTTGTCACAAGGTCTAGTTGGTCTGTGAAAAAATTCCCTCCTCTGATGCTTAAGGTAATCATTTCTTAGTGTGGAGGAACATACAGTATAATTATAATCATGAGGAACTATAAAGGTAGAACATACAATATGGATTATCACACATAGCAGCACATAACACCCAGTGATGTATTAACTCCTGATTAAATGATAAACCTAGCCTGGGTCTGCCCATACTGCCTGTGATGCTACAATGAATTTCGCATTCAAGTCAGTCTAGCCAACCTGCCTATCCTTGGCTGTGTCTTTGCCTGAAAAATCAGCACTCATAAAAAAACGATCACTAAGCATTCATCATCGGAATCAGTGGTCTGATTGGTTGTAGCTGTGTCCCAGTAGTACACAGAGGCATTTGAAAAGACGGCCGTTGATCCCGCCTCTGAGAACGTCCTGTCTATGGGAGGTCTGCCAGCTCCTAAGCTCCGTCTACGAGCTTGGTGTGACAGCCAGGCTATGATAAACCCTCATTAATGTCATAAAGAGACTGAACTGGTAATTAAATGATAATTGCACCAACAATATAATGAATTCTTAAAACTATTAAACATTCTTACACTACTGGGTTAACCTTATTTTTTGCAGAGATTAATACTGCACTAATGTCCCGATAAATGTTCAAAGCTTTAATGCTATTATTACATTTTCACAGCAAAAAAAAAAAAAATAGCATTATCAAGGGTTATTATATCATTGAGAAACCACTTCATCACTGTGGGTTCCACCAGGCGGTAAATCACTACAAAAAGATGATACCATTTCTTGCACGGCAGAGAGATCGAGGAATACACACTTCTTACTGACTAGCAGGGAATACATCATGTGTCTCCAATCACTAATGATCAACATGTCAGGAGGCCCGAGAGGGGGGGTGGGTGAGAGGGAGTGGGGCTGGGGGTGGGGGTGTGGTGGGGGGTGATGCTGGAGAGATGCTTTGATGCTGTAAAAAACCTGTTCTGCCACTCAGTCGGGCATGTGTCAAAGTCGTAATTATCACAGCCCGGCACGGAGCTTCTGCTGCTTCTGCTTCTGTTGCTGCTGCTGTACACGACAGAAGTAGAAAATCCCGCGCCAGTACAAGGAGTGACAAGTCGCGTCACCTCAAAAGCATGCCCCCACCTCCACACCCCCCCTTTTTCAGCATGTGGGCGGCAGACGCCATGATCTGTGCCCAGCATCAAACCCCCTCACCCCCCCACCCCCACCCCAACCAACCAACCAACCCCACTCCCAATCATGTCCCATGTGGACTCATTAAACGAGGCTCTTTGGACACAGTTGGGAGCATTGGTGGGGTGGGGCTGGGTTGGGCTGGGCTGGGTGGTGGGTGGGAGGGAGGGAGTGTTTGGTAATGTTGTCATTTAAGTCAAGTACTGGGCCAAGATGGCAGACACTGAGTGAAGTGAAACATCAGAAGGAACAGCACTGAGAAAAAGAGAGAGTAAAAGGGCCTGTGTGTGTGTGTGTGTCTGTGTCTGTGTCTGTGTGTGTGTGTGGTTGAAGGGGAATGTAATTGGCAAAGAAGCAAAATATGGACAGGGCCAGGAAGTCAAAGACCTCCCCTCCCACAGGAAGTGTGTGTGAGTTCTTGTGTGTGTGTTTGTGTGCATGTGCATGTGTGTGTGTGTGTGTGTGTGTGTGTGTGTGTGTATGTGTGTGTGTGTGTGTGTGTGTGTGTGTGTTGTTGTTGTTGTGTGCGTGTGTGTTTGTGTGGGTGTGGGTGGTGTATGTGTTTGTTGCAAGGTGCAGGCAGGCCACTAATTTCAAGGGGTTTCATGTGATGTCAGCCAAGGCCCCATTGGCTGTGAAAAAGGTTAGCCAAGGAGGAAAGGAGCACACATACTGTAGAAGCTGTTGGCAGGGTCTTTTTTACATGAAAAATAAAAATAAAGAAAGAAAGAAAGAAAGAAAAATAAATAAACAACACTTTCTGCTGAGAAAAAAAGAGCACATAAGTATTATTTTTAAATGGGTCTTCTTTTGAATTTAAGAAAACTAACAGGGCATAAACTAAGCAGGCACAAGAAATTACACTTTCCCTTAAGAAGTAATACCAAATATCAAAAAAAAAACTTCCACCACTCAAAATGATTTACCTTTATACAAAACAGCTGGCTACTGAATACTCCATTTTCTCTCGCTTTTTTCTCTCTTTCTCTCTTTCGTCTTTTTTTTTCTTCTTTTCGCTTGGAAGACACTTTTTTTGTTGAATAGTGCAGTGTCCCTGTCTTATAGGCTTTATTGGTATTCTCGTTCTGCAGGGATCGCCGGCGGGTCAGGAGCAATCAGTTTGGCTGCCTGGGCCCCCATTCAAAACAGCACCCAAGCAGAGTTCAGCAGCCTTCATTCTCCACCTATCTCCCTCCCTCCCTCTATCCATCCCTCCCTCTCTCCCTTCCTCCCTCCCTCTATCCATCCCTCCCTCCATTGCTATATCCATCCATCCCTCCCTCCCTGAGTCCCTCTTCCGGCTGCCATTATGTGTGTCCCCCTCTGCCCATATCAATCAGCCTACTGTGGAAACTCACCCACTCCATACATTTTATTTTTGTTCCTTTATTTTTTCTTTCTTTCTTTCTTTCTTTCTTTCTTTCTTTCTTTCTTTTGTTCTTTGTCTTTGAACTCTGTCTTTTTTCATATATCCGGTACAAAAAGCTGTCACAAAAAACATTCTAACTTTTCATGTCAGGAAATTGTTTTTTTTTTTTTTTTTTTCATATTCTTAGCCCATATCAATCAACCTTCAGTGGAAAGTCACTCACCCCTATGTTTTGTTTTTTTTCTCTTAAAACCTTCTTTTTTCCATATATATGACTTTGAAAGCTTTTGATGTCCAGAAGTTTGTGTGTGTGTTTGTGTGTGTGTGTGTGTGTGTGTGTGTGTGTGTGTGTGTGTGTGTGTGTGTGTGTGTGTGTGTGTGTGTATGTGTGTGTAATCTATGACCTCTATCAATTGTTCTGCAGCAGATTCTCATCCATCCAGATCATGGTGGTCAAAGAAGCTAAGCTGTGAGCAACTGGACTTCTTATGGAGCTTGAAGGTGTTTAACATTTCCTCCAGAAGGCGTCTTTAGTTCTGTTTCTGATGATGGGGAACCAGGAGCTACATCTCTGGACCACTGGAAGGCCAGTGCCATGGGCTCTCCAGTTTCACCCCCTGTGGCCAACCTCTACATGGGGCAGGTGGAGACCCAGGTGTTGACCTCATTCAAAGGAGCAATACCTAGCCATTGGTTTAGGTATGTAGGCCTAGATCACACTCATGTGTCTTTTGTCATGGAAGGAGTGGTGTAGTCTACAGCCCCACCTCCAGTGATCCAGAGATGTTGCTCCTGGTTCCCCATTATCTGGCCAGAACTGAAGAAGACTTTTAGATGAAAGTTATACTGTATGGTATTTTTTTGTGTGGTACCAAATGCTATCACGTAAAAAAAAAACTTAACTTTTTATGTCAAGAAGTTCTTGGCTCAGGAGAAGACAGCACAGCGCACAGGAGCAACACCTGGTGAGACGCAGGAGGAGCCCGGCCCGGAGACAACCCACAGAGCCCAGAACCTCCAAGTGCTTGAAACTCCAACTCCTAGCAGAGTAGTCCAGCGTCATCAGATCAAATGGCCTCAAGCAAAGCAGCACAGGCTGTGGCAACAGTTTGATGAGGATACATCTGGAATCATCAACGCAACAGCAAGAGGAGATGTAGAGGGACGACTCAAGAACCTGACTACCCTCATCACAAGCTTCGGGGCTGAGAGGTTTGGTGTTGAGGAGCCCAAGCCCAGCAAGCCCACCTACACCAACAACCGCAGGGCAGATAAGATCCACCAGCTGCGGAAAGAGCTGCGAGTGCTGGCAAAGCAGTTCAAGGCAGCAGCTGAAGCTGAGAAACCACCCCTCGCTGAGCTTCGACATAACATCCGGAAGAAGCTCACAACCCTGCGCAGGGCGGAATGGCACAGGAGACGGAGGACTGAGAGAGCCAGGAAGCGGAGCTCCTTTATAGCCAACCCCTTTGGCTTCACAAAGAGGCTGTTGGGACAGAAGCGCAGTGGGCGCCTTGACTGCTCTAAGAAGGAGGTGGACGAATATCTCAACAACACCCTCCGCGACCCGGACAGAGAGCAAGAGCTGGGACCGCAGAGAGCCCTCATAGACGTGCCAGCCCCACTGGTGGAGTTTAACACCTCAGAGCCCACCTGGAAGGAAGTTCAGCAGGTGGTGAAATCCGCCAGAGCAAGCTCTGCTCCAGGTCCCAGTCAAGTGCCTTACAAGGTGTACAAGCGCTGTCCAAACCTCCTCCGAATCCTATGGAAGCTGCTACGTGTGATTTGGCGTAGAGGGACCATCTCAGAGCAGTGGAGAGAGGCAGAGGGAATCTGGATCCCAAAAGAGGAGAATTCCACCAAACTGGAGCAGTTTCGATCGATCTCACTTCTCAGTGTGGAGGGAAAGATCTTCTTCAGTGTCCTCGCCAGAAGGATGACAGACTTCCTCCTCAAGAACAAGTACGTTGATACATCAGTACAGAAGGGCGGCATCCCAGGTGTACCAGGCTGCCTTGAACACACTGGAGTGGTCACCCAGCTCATCAGGGAGGCACGTGAGGGGAATGGAGACTTAGCGGTGCTTTGGCTTGACCTGGCTAATGCATATGGTTCTATCCCCCACAAGCTTGTAGAAACCACCTTGGACCGACACCACATTCCTTGCACGATCAAGGACCTGATCCTGAATTACTATAATAACTTCAGGCTGAGAGTCACATCAGGGAATGTAACATCCGACTGGCATCGGCTCGAGAAAGGGATCATAACTGGCTGTACAATCTCAGTTATCCTGTTCGCCCTTGCCATGAACATGTTGGTTAAGGCAGCTGAGACCGAGTGCAGAGGCCCCTTGTCCAAGTCTGGAGTTCGGCAACCCCCTATCCGCGCTTTTATGGACGACTTGACAGTTACCACCACATCAGTGCCAGGGTGTAGGTGGATCCTGCAGGGCCTAGAGAAGCTAACCCGCTGGGCTAGGATGAGCTTCAAGCCAACAAAATCTAGGTCCATGGTTCTGAAGCGCGGAAAAGTGGTGGACAAGTTTCGCTTCCTTATTGATGGAACGGCAATACCATCTATCACTGAGAAGCCAGTCACAAGCTTAGGCAAGACCTTTGACTGTAGCCTCAGAGACGCAGCGTCCATCCAAGCAACCATCAGGAAGCTAGAAGCTTGGTTGTCGGCAGTTGACAAGTCTGGCCTACCCGGCAGGTTTAAAGCATGGCTGTACCAGCACGGCATTCTTCCCCGCATCCTGTGGCCTCTGTTGGTGTACGAGGTGACCATGTCCACAGTAGAGACCCTGGAGAGAAAGATCAGCTCCTACCTCAGAAGATGGCTGGGTCTGCCACGCAGTCTCACAAGTGCAGCACTGTATGGCAGAAGCAACAAACTCCAGCTTCCCTTCAGCAGCCTGGAGGAGGAGTTCAGGGTCTCTCGTACAAGAGAGGCACTAATCTACCGTGACTCCAGTGACACCAGAGTGGCATCAGCAGGCATTGTGGTCCGGACAGGCAGGAAGTTCAGAGCTCAAGAGGGGCTGGAACAAGCAGAGTCTCGTCTGAGACACAAGGCCTTGGTGGGCACAGTGGCACTCGGGCGGGCAGGGCTGGGCGCCATCCCACAGCCCCGGCACGACAGGGCGCAGGGCAAGGAGAGGCGGGACCTTGTCCTGGAAGAGGTGCGGGCAGGGGTCGAGGATGTGAGAAATAGCAAGATGGTGAGCATGCGGCAGCAGGGGGCATCAACAAGATGGGAAGGAACACTGGAGAGGAAGCTGACCTGGAACGACATCTGGAAGGCAGAACCCCAGCACATCAAGTTCATGGTCCAAGCTGTCTACGACGTGCTACCAAGCCCAGCCAATCTGCACGTTTGGGGAAAGAGCGACCTTCCAACTTGCTCTCTCTGTCCAGGAAGAGGCACCCTGGAGCACATCATGAGCAGCTGCCCCGCAGCTCTTGGAGGAGGCCGTTACCGCTGGAGACACGACCAGGTGCTGAAGGCAGTGGCCGAGGCTATAGCCAGTGCAGTGGCGAGCAACAAACCGGTCAGCAGCCAGAAGTCAATCCGCTTCGTGAAGGCTGGAGAGAGGCCACGTTCGAAGCCAACACCATCAGCCAGCCTCCTCTCATCGGCATCAGACTGGGAACTGCGAGTTGACCTGGGCAGGCAGCTCAAGTTCCCAGAATATGTCACACCAACTTCCTTGAGACCAGACCTGGTACTGACATCTGCCTCTTCGAAGCAAGTCCTCTTATTGGAACTGACAGTCCCTTGGGAGGACCGCATGCAAGAGGCCAATGAGCGCAAGCGGCTCAAATACCAGGAGCTCATTGAAGATTGCCGGAGGAGAGGCTGGAAGGCTCGCTGTGAACCGATAGAGGTGGGATGCCGGGGCTTCGCTGCACGCTCCCTGTGCAAGGCATACAGCCTCCTCGGAATATCAGGTGCTGCTAAGAGGAGAGCCATCAAGTCCGCCACCGAGGCTGCAGAGAGAGCCTCCAGGTGGTTATGGATTAAGAGGTCTGAAAAGTGGGCGCAAGCTGCTGGGACACAAGCCGGGGATTGATCACCCCCGGCTGGGTCGCCTGAGGGAGGGTGTCTGATGTTGAGAGACCCGAAACACCCGGTGAACTCAGGATACAACATCACTGATGATGTGTCCCAGCGCATCCGTAGATGTATCTATACACTAAGTGCTAAGTTGTAGGCAACTATTGCCTGTAACTTAGCACTTATGACCACCATGGCCGGGATAAATGAGAACCTTAACAACCACATCTTGTACTTTATTTATTTATTTATTTGTTTGTTTGTTTGTTTGTTAGTTTTCTTTTTCTGTCCATATGTCCCTTGGCCTACTAAGATGCTGACTTCCTGGGATTCACTCAGCACCGTTCTCATTGGTCAAGGCCAGACAGCATGTAGATGTACACGTGCATGTATAGAGCTTGGATTGGGCCTATTGATTGTCAATCAAACTCAAAAGTCCAATCGATGTGGTCACTGATCAATACCCGCCTTGTTTATACAGTACACTATATGGTAAAGCTTGTCTCCTGATGCATGTAAAGCACACACATCAATGTCTCTCAGGAAAAATGGCTTTTTGTAGATCCTCACCAATAATGTCTCTGTTTGTGGGAATGAATTGCGATTAACAGACAATGTTGCACTCACAGTGGTAAACAAACCTTGGCGACGCCTGGCCTCTTTCCCTTGTCAGTGCTCAATGACGCCATCAGGTCTATTCAACGGTCATTCAAGTTTCATGGTCAGCTTTTTGTCCATTTTTTGATTTTATGTGTGTGTGTGTGTTTGTTTGTGTGTGTGTCCATAATCACAGCACAATACACAATGGTGCCTAACTTACCGGCAGCACATTGGGGTTTTATTAAGATTCAGGTTATTTTGTTGGGCCCACAGTTTGGGCCCACACACACCAACACACACACAGACAGACGCACACACACAGACAGACACACACAAACACACACACACACCAAACTGTGAAAGAAGAATAGCAGTCATGAGGTTAGGTTCTCAAGTGGTTCACCTGTTGACTATATTGCATGCAAATATCTCACTTTTTCTGATGAAATTTTTTGGTAGGAAATGACAGTTTGTTTGTCTTATTTATTTATTTATTTATTTATTTGTTTGTTTTTGTTGTGGGGGTTATTTGAGAAATAACGGTAGGCCAGAGGAAAGATATCATTCCTAATCCACTTTGGGGATGATGGCATACTTTGACAGTCTCTCCCCCTGTTCTGGCAAAACCACAAATATTCTGCAATTTTTTCCAACTGACAGATTAGGGCGGAGATATATTGCAATGCTCCTGACAGATGAATTTTGAAAAATTCTCCATCAACAATGAATAACCAAAACACACAATATCACCCCCACCCACCCACACGCACACACACACACTCACACACACTCCCCTCCCACCCCAGAGGTGCACTGTTGGCCTTCTGGCTTTCAAAACAGAGAGCCCCATGTGCTCAGTGTAATAATTTCAGAGCTCTGTTTCGCTGTTGTTTGCTCTCACCTTCTTTTATTTGACCTGGCTGCCCAGTAAAAAAGATCTCTCTTTATTGCCCCCCAGATACATAACTTGTTGTGAAATACAAGAATCCGCCTCCAATCTTTTTATATCACATCTTCTGAAGAACCCTCTATACCAGAAAACTAGAAATGCACTGCATGAAGGTGTGTATGTTTGCATGCATGTATGTACACTCTTTTTCTCACTCACACATATGCTTACACGTGTATGTAACTGCTGGTAACTGCTGTAAAAGCACATCGGACCACTGTTTCTTCTCTCTCCAAACACACACACACACACACACACACACACAGGCAACGTATGTGCCGCAGAATAATTTTGCTCTGAAATCTTTGTCATGTCCAGTTGTACCAGAAAGACAGTAGGATACCAGATTGGCAAGATAGAGTTAAATGCATTTAATTACATGCATGATGATATACAAGTTGATGAATATCACAAAGTGCAGACAAGGACAATAAAGTCATTCTCTTTGCAGCAGGCCCCCATCTTCATAGTTAATGTCGGATTAGGGGGAGCCTGCCCCCCATTGATGAGATGAGATGGGGACCGACTGGTGACGGTGGCTGGAGGGGTGGAGGAGGAGGTGTCAAAGTTGGCGTACTCTAGGTAGCAGAGGGTAGAGTTAGACAGAGCAATTTTAAAGAAACCCATTGTTCACGGGAAATGAATGAACAAATGACGTAGAAGGAAATCCCCGACACTGAAAGCCGTGATACCATGAACGTGTAACATAAGCTGACATCATGGGGGAAAACCCTCAGAGTACTACAGGGAATGATTTGATTGGTTTAGTTGGGAAGGCGTGTGATAGAGCTTACAGACAAAATGGAGTCTTCCTGGTAGAACTTTGGCCTTAGCTTCCATTTCTCCCCAAGTCATAAGGGAGCCACTGAAAAATGCCTGCTTAATGACCTCTCAGATGCCCCAAAGTTTCCCTTCTATTCACACACACACACACACACACACACACACACACACACACACACACACACACACACACACACACACACATATCGTTAGCTTGATAGCATAATTGCCTAAGTCATTTTTTGGTCAAATTGAGATTTTTGCACAACTTTACTCCCCTACCACTTCTGCATCATCCTGTCTGTCTGCATATGTCATTGGCCAATCACAACACTCATAAAAGTAAAAAAAAACATAGCTGCCTAAGTCATTCATTTGACTTAGGCAGTTTTACCATTGGACTTAGGCAGTTTTTATACAATCAATTTGACTTAGGCAGATTATGCCTATGACTTAGGCAGTTTTACCATTGGATTTAGGCAGTTTTTATACAATCAATTTGACTTAGGCAGATTATGCCTATGACTTAGGCAGTTTTTCTGCTCTTCTCAGCCATTTTGCATACGTCAAAACTGCCTAAGTCACTTTTATTTGATAAAAAAAATGATGTTCGGTTTTGTTCTTTTTCCAAACTTTTTCTCACATCTACATGAATGTTCTGTGAAAATATCAATAAAAAATATGCATGTGATTTTTAGAAAATGTGTTTTTTCTTGTTTTCCAAAAACACAAAAAAATGACTTAGGCAATTATGCTATCAAGCTAACGATATATATATGCAGACAGACACAGGGAGAGACAGAGGCAGAGACAGAGAGAGGAGAGAGAGAGAGAGAGAGAGAGAGAAACAGAGACAAAGACACAGACAGAGAGTGAGAAAGAGAAGAGAGAGAGATGAAGACTAGGCCTTTAAATTCATATTCCAGACCTCTGCCACAGCAGCAGGGATGCTTTATGGAGCAAATGCATGTGGGCAGCTGTGGCCTAGTGGTTGGAGAGTTGGTCCTAGGGTTAGAGGAGGTCGCAGGTTTAAATCCTGCTCCAGTAGGAAGAGTGGAGATGGTGAAGTAAACAAATAGCGCTCTCCTGCACCCTCATCCATTGCTGGCATCTAATCCCACATTGCTTCAGGGTCTGTAACTGAAAGCCTGGGTCTAAATAACTGCAAGTTACTCTGGATAAGTGCAATGTAGCAAAAATAATATAGCAGGCTACTGCTGTGAACCAAATAAACTTGAGCTTTACCAAGTGTGATGTTCTTTTAAAGTATAAAAGGTATTGAAGCATGTACTTTCTTGAAATGTAAAGCAGCTCTTTGCATGATGACATTGTCTGAAGACAGTTAGTTATTTTGGATGGGGGGTGGGGGTGGCTGCACTTTACCACAAAGAATCAGGGGGGTTGCGCTGTAAGGATGTAGGGGAAACAAAAACAGGTTAATCAACTGATCAGCCAGAAACAGTGTGGTGTCTCAAAAATAAATGCAGGAGTCAATCAATTAATCAAGAAAATGCATATTTGTCTTAATGTAATGAATGCAGTGATATTTTCTTCCCTTCCTTTACTTTTTTTCATCCCATTGCCTCATCCAACTGCTTTAAATACCAAATTGTTGTCCTTTTCAGTTCAGTTCCACACAACGTGACACCAAAGTTCCCTTTACGGTGATCATGACTGTGGACACCCCGTGGCCTTCTCTGATTCATTAGCATGCTAGCAGAGGAAAACAAGTGTAACTGTGATTGACCCTGCATCTTAATGAGAGCGCTAGTTTATGAGCATAATAACAAGGCACAGAGGTATAATGGCATCTTTAAATTCCCCCCAATCTTGCCCTGACACTACTTACTTTCTTCTCTGTGTGTCTCTTCTACTCTTTTTCACCTTCTCTCTTTCTCTCTTTCTTCTTCTTCTTGTACTTGTGTACTTCTCTTCTCTACTTCTTCTTTCTCTATATATCTGTAATTCTCCCTGTTTGTTTTTCATTTCTCTCTCTTTCCCTGTTTTTTTTTCTCTCTCTCTGTCTCTCTCTTTCTTCTTCTTTTTCTTCTTTTTCTACTTCTCTCTCTATATAGCTCTCCTTTTCCTGGTTTGTATCTCATTCTCTCTCTCTCTCTTTCTCCCTCTCTCTCTCTCTTTCTTGCTCACTGGCTTGTACTGGTTGTCTGTAAATGAAGGCAATGCATTTGGATAAAGAAAATCAACCTCAGGTACAGAGAGGGCCTCAGTACTCGCCTCAATGGTCCCATTGTTTCATTTTGTTTCATCGCCGATTACAGTCCGGGGTGATTTGTCCTTCTCCGTCACAAACAAGCGAGTCTCAGCACAGTCCTATCCACTTGCCATACTCTAGAGAGCAGCGAGAAAAAGAGAAATAAAAGATCTGAAAGAATGTACTGTTCTTATCATAGTTAGATAAAAGCGTTTAGGAATGTGTTTTTTTTTCATCCTCCACTTCTTTTTAAGGCTAAAGAAGCTGGGTGTCTTCAAAGAGATGTTTGAAAATGAGAAAGAAAAAAAAAGGTGACTCATGGTCTCTCAAAAAATGATTTGCCATTTAGGACTAGCACAATTTATTTGCCCTAATGAAGGATATTCCATTTTGTACTGTTGCCTGTTGACATAATCTATGCAAATACTGCAAACGGCTGTTTTTTATATCACGACCATTTGTAAACCCTGTGCTTCATCACTGTTATCTGCGGTGAGCTTGCAGCTCACATTAAGGCCACCAGCTAAATAGTACATCATGTGACAAGATGGCACGGTCATTAGCAGCTCGCTCAAGCCCACATTCATTTGCGGTGACCAAGCGTTTAGTGTTAGACATTAGAAGATCATGTCTGATATTATCTGAAGTGATAAGTTTTTTTCTGTGTGTGTGTGTTTGTTTTTTATACTTAAGCTAACAAGTCACAGTAGGTAATAGAGTAGTTTATTTCAATGCAAATGGAATGAGAACACTTTTAGCAAGCACTTTAGCATGCCTTAAAGCAAGACTAAGTAGTTTTTGTGGTAACACTTTCTATGAAGCTTGCATCTATAAGACTCTATAAAGACATTAACAAAGTGTTATAACACCTCCATAATGTTTAGTAATAGTTAAAGTTAGTATTCATAACTATTTATACATACTACTGACTCCACTCGTAGGCAAGGGAAGCTTTATAACCAAGAATGCACTGTCTCACTTGAAGTTGGAAAAGGGCTAATGACACAGCATTATGATGTCTCAGGAGTACAGTCATGAGTATGTATAAACAGTCATGAATACTTCACCTACTTTATGAATGTATTGTAAGCGTTTATGAATGCATTGTGAATACAAGCTTCATAGAAAGTGTTACCGTTTTCGTCTTTGGTAGCCCTACAGGTTGGAAGTCGAACTACAGGGAGACGGCTCACTCCTCCAAACATACTCAGTGCGGTTATAGTCCACAGAGGGTGGCGAATTTAAAAGTGCCTTTCACCCTGTTCCAAATGGATGAACCACTGAAGTGACTTTGGAAACATTATTTTAAGGTCGACTTAGTGTTGCTTTAAGCATGTGCGATCATGTTAGTGTGACAGGAGTTTTGGAGGCCGAATGTTGGCATCGCAGTCCAAAAGGATGTAATATGGAATCTTATGAATTTTATGTTTGCCATAAAAATGTATTTATTCTAGAATATTTACTACCTCACATTCTGACTGACTTTCTGAATTATACAGTAACACTTCTGCTATTTTTCCAGCATGTCACTGAATTTCTTTACTTTGATATTTAGAGGGTTGGACAGGATTTACATTGTGTATGTATTACATGGTGAGAGAAAGAAAGGGGCATGTTAGGGCATGAGGGTGGAACGCTCTTGGGGGGTCAGCCTTGGAGCTGTGATCACTGAAGTGTTAGTCACTCGACTGTTTGTTGATGCTCGGTTGGTAGCTCTTTTGGTCTGACTGTCTCTCTCTCTGCCCACTTTACGTCGTTTTTTTTGTTTTTTGCCTAATTGGGATGCTCGGCCACCTGAACAAGTGGCCTCGCTGCTCTACTTTGCATTCCGCCAGCAACAGCAAAAAAAAAAAAAAAAAAAAAAAGAAAAAAAAAGCCAAATAAATAAATAAATAAGTAAAAAAAACAAAACAAACAAACAAGCGGAGGCCCACTGAAAAAATCAGCTGACCACTCCATTCCCAGTGTCTTATCCACCTGAACTAAATAAATAACAGTTTTGTGCTCCAACTAGCATGGCACAGAGAGAGAGAGAGAGAGAGAGAGAGAGAGAGAGAGAGAGAGAGAGAAGAGAGAGGGCTAGAAGAGAGAGAGAGCGAGAGAAACAACAAGAGAGAGAAAGGGAGAGAGGGAGAGGGAGAGAGAGAGGGAGAAAGAGAAAAAAAAGAGGGAGGGAGAGAGAGAGAAAGAGAGCAAAAGAGAGAGAGGGAGAGAGAGAAAAAGAGACAGAGAAGAGAGAGAGAGATAGAGAGAGTAAAAGAGAGAGAGAAAGAGAGAAAGTGAGAGAGAGAGAGAGCGCTGGAGTGAGAAAGAGAGAGAGAGAAACAGAGAGAGAGAGAGAGAGAGAGAAAAAGAGAGAGAAAGAGAGAAAGCAAGAGAGAGAGAGGGAGAGAGAGATAGATGGAGAGAGAGAGAGAGAAAAAGAGAGAGACTTTGCAGAGGAAGGCCGAGGGACACATGACTTGACTTTGCTGAGTAATTGAATCAGCCATGCATATTTATGGCGAAATAGTCACCCTCGTTGGCCGGGGGATTTATTAGTGAGAAACATGGTTTTGGCTTAGATGCTGGATGCACAATCTATGGCTTTATAAAAGGCCTTTGAGTGAAACAGTAAATCACTGCTTCCATTTGGGGTGTGTGTATATCATTACGCCGCCTGCAATCCGCAATCCGCTCGGGCCAGCTGCAGTCCTGCTTACCCCCCCCCTTCCTCACCCCCACCCCCACAGACACACACACACACACACACACATACACACCCCAGACGTGTTTTTATAGAGAGAAGGTGACTCATAAGCCACTGAAGTCAATCATTCCCTATTAACAATTCACAAAAATATCACTTTTTCCAACTGAAATGTATGACAAGAACCCCCCCCCCCCCCCCCTCAGCCTACATGCTGTTTCCCTTTTGTTAATTACCAAGAGTTGACAATGATATGCACTTTTTTACATTCTCACAGTAGCAACCATGCACATATATTTTTGTATATTCTGACTGACGGCATAACATAACAAATAAACAGATATTTTTGTATGACTTCTCTCTTTCTTTGGATATGTCACAGGCATGATATTTACCACAGGTGTTTTTATGTACAGGAGAGTATGTACCTTCAAGTCTGTCAAATCATAAGCCATCATTTTGAAAAGAAATAATAATGAAAAAGACTTGCACTCATGGAGGTCATGATAGTCAAAATAACTAAGTTATATGCAACAGGACTTGATTTTTGAGCCTGAGGACATTTCACCTTTCATTCAAAAGACTTATGTAAGCCTGCGCAAGTTCTGCCAGGAAGACTCTAATATCACAAAAGCACATATTGCCTCTGGCCAATCAGCATCCACCTGATAGTGACTTGTGTAACTCACCTCTTCCACTGCTTCAGGTGCTGATGTAACCAAGTCTCCTCCTCCATCCCCATGACCACCAGTTGGTCCCTAGCCTACCGACCTGCCCGGAGGAGACAGCAATGGCAGGATCCATCGATGTAAGACCCGGGCTGATGACTGGACCTATGCAAAGGAATATATTTCCTGCTGAACTATTGTTAAACTCGTTATATTATTATTGCTTAATTTGTACTCTGGCTGAGTCTTTCTGGCTGAACTTCAGTTCTGACCCAATGATGGAGAAGAACCAAGAGCTTCTTCTCTGGACAACTGGAGATGGAGCTGTGAGCTGTAGACCATACCATCATCATGTAACATAAGTCAATGCATGAATTGGAGTGAAGGTCATTAGGATCACAGGATCATGAGAATGAAAACTGTTCTGATGCTGAAGAGCAGTTAAACATCCTGGCATGAGATCTCAAGGCAGAATGGTACTGTATGCAGTAGATAGGTGATAACAGAGGAGAGTGTGGGGGCTGCATATTCATCTATCTACTTCAGGAATTGCTTTTGTTTTTACCGTTAAAAGGGCTCTATATCTAAAAGTCGCTTGAGGGAAGCGGGCTTTTTTACAGCAGTAAAACTTTCCGGCTGAGAATCATTACAACCATTAAAGTTTGAAAAGTCATATGGCAGCTTTATAGTGCCCATGTCACTGTCATACATACTGTTTCCATCTCTTTTCATTTTGTTGGTTTGATTCCAGACTCTCATGTATGAATGTGCTTATGTATTCCACTGATCACATTAAGTGTCCTCACTTTGACTTCATCAACGGTGATGGATATGGCTAACATCAAGGGAAGGGGGAGTAAAAATGAAAAATTGCCTATTCTGACTATCGTTTCCTGGGTAACTTCACAAAAAACATGACTGCGAGGGTAAATTACGATCATGTATCACGCCGGCGAAATCCTACTGGGGAATCGTGCAAAACAGCCCATATTCAGGTACGAGTCACCCACACACACACACACACATACACACTAACACACATGCGTGCACACACACACACACACACACACACACACACACACACACACTAACATGCACACACACACACACACACACACACACACACTAACATGCGCACACACATACACACACTAACACGCGCACACACACACACACACACACACAAGGAAATGAGACTATGTTTGTGTTTCCTGCTGAAAAATAACATTGCTTTAGCTCTCTCTCTCTCCCCCACTCTCTCTCGCTCTCCCTCCCTCTCTCTCTCTCCCCAATTGATGTTCTCTACGCATCAACCTCTTAGCATGCAAACGTGGACGTTTTGTGGATTTTTACCATGAAATATTGCCAATTATAGGCAATTTATTCCCCTTATTCACCCAGTGTGATATTAAAGTGTGTTTGGAGTGAGCGTCTTGGGGGAGTAAAGCTTTTCTAAAAGGGCCGGGGAGATGGATGGAGACTCATAACACACCACACCAGCTCATATATTGTACAGGAAATGGCACATCATAAAGACTTTTGAATGGGGCATACATCACCCGGGGGGTCATTGTTTGAATGGAATATGCCAGCAGTAATATTTCAGGTGTCTTATTACCATAAAAAAAGATGAATTAATTAAAACATGTAAATGTGCATGAGCGAAAAGGAGAGTGAGATGGAGGAGCTCAACGGCTCAACGGCAAGTTTAGGGGCGGTGGCTTTTGCTGGGGGAGCTACTAAGCAACATATTTCTCAAGGCCATGATTATAAAGCCTGGAGAAAGCCATACGGAGCCTAGAGATAGCATTATGAAGCATTGCGAAAGCCTTGTGAGGTCTTGAGAAAGCAGTATGATATAGTGGAAGCATTATAAGGCCTTGTAAAGTCTTGTGAAAGCTTTATGAAGCCTAGAGAAAGCTACATTAAGACTTTTGTCTTGTGACAGCATTATAATGCCATATGAAAGCATTTCAAAGTCTTTTGAATGTCATATGTCATATCAAAGTCTTTTCAATGTCATATGAAAGCATTTCAAAGTGAAAGCCTTTTGAAGTGTTGTGAAGTCTTTTCAAAACTTCATTAAGACTTGTAAAAGCCTCATAAAATATTGTGAAAGCCTTATAAACTGTTACAAATGTATTATAACATCATTTGAAAGCTTTATGAACCCTTGTGAACACTTTATGAAGCCTTTTGAAGCCTTATGAATGTGTTATGAGTCTTGTCTAGTCAAGCCTTATAAGGGCCTTGCGATGAAAATCCTCAAGCAGTCAGTAGGTGATGGGGAAGGAAGTGCCAACATAGCTAGAAGCATGAGGCTTTGCCAAAGACAATGGTGTCATATAGGCGTCACAGCTGTGCAGTGCTTTAAAAATGGTCACAGGTTCACTACCGTCAAAGAAGCCAGCCCTCGATCTCCATCATTCATGAGAGACTCCTCCTATTAAAAAAAAACAACTCACTGACAACTCTCTGTTTTGTTTTATTCTTCCTCTGTAATGTGGCACAAGTCCACATCTGAAATGTGTTCCTCTGTTTTCCTGCATGCACGCACAACTTCGCTAATGATCTGGTCTTGGACCAAAAGAAAATAATGAGATGTCTCATCTCCTCTCGCACACAGCACTCACAACCAGACATCAAAGCCACACACCAGATTATTTATTTTTTTACTCATTATTTATTTATTTTTGGTAAAAGAAGCTAAGCTGCTGCTCTTAACAAGGCCTGGTTTTGTTGTCAGTGATATTCCCTAAATGACTTTAATTACCCTCAACCACCTCATAGGTGAAATAGCAACCAAAACTGCTGCTGGGTGTTAGAATTTCTCTGGTAACTGTATTAACACTCTGAAATCACAAAGATAACACATTTTCCAGTAACACTTCACCCAAACTCATTATCCACAAAGCCCTATTAACACATTATAAGCATTTATAAAGTGTTAATAACATGTCTGACATAACTCTACATGACTATATTTTTACAGACATATGTGCACTAGTATGTGCATGTCACAATGTTGTGGTAGTCCTATTACGATTACTTTAGACCTGATTTCCTTTATGCATGTATTTCTTATTTTTCTGACACTAGGTTTAAGTAATGTTGGTACTTTTCAAATTAAACTAATTTCCATGGCCTCAGTAATTAGTGAAACATATTTTTTTTACCATACTGTTTATTTGTGATCACTGTAATCACAAATCAAACAATGCAGCATAATATACAGTATTACAATATTTATGTGAATCAGGGCCCACATAATAGCAATGAGTCTCTCTCTGTTAGGCCCTGTATGCAGACAGGAACACTCGACAATAATGTGTTTAATATTCATGTTGAAGGACCACAAAGAAGACCACACACAAAAAAAGAACATATGTTGCCTAACAGACTGTGGAGATGGCCTGTGTCATCAGAATATAATAAATTATAATAATTCTTTTGAAGGACTCATCCATCTGAGAACCACTTAGTAGTCCTCTTCATACCCTCAGATACAAATGTGGCTGAGGAGCACCTGAGAGAAGATGAAAATATGAGGTCGAATGCTTTCATGGTCAGCTGTGAAAACTGCCATGATACATTTTTTTTTAATTAATGAATAGTTATCTGATTATGTACCATGCACATGTAGTTAGTTCGAGGTATAATGGTGTTACGTGGCTTATGGTGGCAAAGTTCATATTTTGAAAACACGTAGAGTACTTAGATTAGCCTACTCCAAAGAATGTCTAGTCATTTCATGTTGAACTGTTAGGTGCATTCATAGGCCCTAGGACATTGTAGAATTATGAGGTTTCCTGTAGGAGGGTATTTAACTGTCCGTGTTACATCAATTAGGTACAGAGTAACAAAGTGTGTAACAACATGTACTTAGGGTTAGGCTTAGTGTCAGTGTACAGTGCAAGTACTACTGCAAATATTACATATTGCTACATGCAGATAAACTAAAAATGGTAGTGTTATGGACCCAGAGACATGTAGACAAGCTACTGCTTTTATGGTCAGCTGTGAAAACTGCCATGATACAATTTTTTTTTTTAATTAATGAATAGTTATCAGAGTATGTAGGCTATCACCATGCACACATAGTTAGTTCGAGGTGTAAAAGTGTTATGTGATTTACGGTGGGAAAGTGCATACTTTACAAACATGTAGAGTACTTAGATTAGCCTACTCCATAGAATGTCTAGTCATTTCATGTCGAACTGTTAGGTGCATTCACAGCACATAGGACATTGTGGAATTACCAGGTTTCCTGTATGAGGGTAACTTCATGCATTTCTTTTAATCAACCCGTATTGTGTACATCTTGATTACTGGGTCTGGGTAACTACTGTAGTGTGTGTGTGTGTGTGTGTGTGTGTGTGTGTGTGTGTGTGTGTGTGTGTGTAACTGTCGAGGTGGAACGTTTTGCCACCACATACACCATCTGTTTTGCTATATCGTTACTTGCTGTTCCGACCCCAAGGTCAGATTGGTCTGGCTCACAGTCCAGTGTGGGACATCGAGCTCCCAAAACAACACCTTGTTGTTCAGCTAAATTTGTCAGTTATGTGGTTTTGCACCAACATGGAGCCTCTCTCTTCTCTGAATCTGAGCCTCACCTCCTTCTAATTCTGGCTATTTGCTAATTAGCATATGTTTGCATATGGGTAATGTGTCTCTTATGAAGTTGGAATACGACTTTTGACTCCGTTCTTTGAAGAAGGATCACCGCACAGTGTCCTCGACAGTTACACACACACACACACACACACACACACACACACACACACACACTACAGAAGGCTCATCCCAGGGAGAACAATGCCGTTTTTTGCCTGACCATCATCATCACAGACTGAAAGACTTTGCCGCCTCAAGACAATTCGCCTGAGTTCACCCAGACCTCGTTGTTCTCGTCTTAGACTCAGTGTTCAGTTGTAGATGATGTGCATCAGAATTTAGTCTTCTTGAAGGCTCTTTATTGTCCATCTGCAATAAATCTGTTATTATTGATCCTGACTCCTTAGTCAGTCATTTTTTTCTCCACTACTTCTGCTCCTGAAATTAACACACAACATAGAGAAGATCAAAACTTTTACTCCAGAATCAAACATGTTTGAATATTAAAGTCATGTGACTTTGCTGCACCTGGTTAGGTGTGTTCATAACATATTTATTTCATGTCTGAACTTTTTGCTAGCACTTTTTGTGAAACGTGTATTTCTAAGGCTCTATAAACACATCCAGAAATGTTTATAATGCATTTATAAAGTATGTAAAGTATTTATAACTATTAATACATACTAATGACTGTAGTCAAGAGACACATTGCATTCTTGGTTATAAAGCCTTACCTATGTACCAATAGTTATGAATACTAATTTCAACCACTATTAAGCTTTATAAAGGCATCATGAAAACAAGCTTCACAGAAGGTCTTACTAATATTTTTGACTCTGTATTCATCTTGCAGCTCTGCAGAGAGGCTCCTGAAGCATTTAGGAAAAGCCAACATGAAGAGCACAATAGTGAAGATTAGAGGGGTCATTTTCATGTCACTGAATGAGAAGTGAGATACACCATAGCCTCCAGGCCACATGCTCATGTCAAACTAAAACGGCTAAAACGACCACCTGTGTAAATGTCAGTTCAACCATTTTTATCACCCGCTGCTCAGTTCTTCTTCCTTCTCTCAGACTCTTTATGTCTTATTCACTCTTTGTGTATGATGACAGTGGTGGTGTTGATCATAACTTAGCAAAACGCACAACTGTGTTCTGGAACGTCAGTTATAACACCTTTCAGTATTATATTTTGTTAAACTGACTGATCCTGACTAGAAATGTGGACCATTCACTGAAACTGAAATGGAGCCAAATATTGGTGTTGAAAAAATATGTGGGAGGCCTGTCCATTCAAGCGGGGGTGCCTTCATTTAACTAAAACATCTCTGTTCAAATTGAGCTCCATTTTAGCTAACCATTTGTGATAACGCCCCCCTCTCTCTCGCACCCAATTAATTATTTTTACGTACAATAACTTTCACAATGAGAGTGGGTCATAATGTGGAGACCATCGAGCCATTATGCAACGTCTGCTGCCTAATCTCATAAAATCTAATTGAATTAAAAATCATCAGGTCTGTTAAAAACCAAGACTTGCAACAGATGGAGGATCACACTTGAAAACAGGCTTCTCATCTCTTCCTCGTCGTATTGGACAAGTTTTCTTGGGAAAAGACAATAGAAGTCCGCTCCTGCTTGCCAGACTATCTATCTGTGGGTAAATAAATGTATAGAGAGTGTGTGCCAAACACTCACACGAGCTGATGAGACATCACACACATTGGCTGTGAAACACTGCTATAGCCTGTTGTCTGCATTAGTTCAAAGAGCTGACAGATAGGCCAGTTGGCATTGACTTGTGGGTATTTTCTTACATTGTTACTGTAATGGTGCGTGCGTGCGCGCGTGAGTGAGTGCATGTGAGCATGTGTGCCTGTCAGAGACGGAAACTCGCACTAGCCACCAGCCAGATGCTGATAAAGTATGAAAGTGGTTGGTAGCTTTTGGACACAAAATAATCACTTACTCTTATATGGCTGTTTTTTTTTTTTTTTTGCCAAAAGCTTTACATTTTACAAAGTTAATTTCCACCCCTACTGTGTGTGTGTGTGTATGTGTGTGTGTGTGTGTGTGTGTGTGTGTGTGTGTGTGTGTGTGTGTGTGTGTGTAAATGCTTATAGGACATGATGAG
>CM059281.1:16171376-16173876 GCA_030347295.1 Setipinna tenuifilis | reverse complement strand
CAGGACTGCCTGCAAACATGTAAAACAGATTTGTGTTTGACACAGACAAATTTAATTAAGTTTAAAAAGTAAACGCACTCCTATCGAGGAGCTGCCTGCTGACAAAAAACTTGTCAAAGAAGTTGTGGCACACTCAGAAAGTTTCTCTTAAAAGTTTTTGAAGACGTGACTATGATTAAGACTACGGTCAAAACAATGGTCAAATAAATGATACAAATGACAAATATAACTCCACAACACAAGGGGTAATATGCTTTCCTGTTCTTTTTTTATTACGCTGTGCTTCTGTGAGCGTTTTCACAGACTTTTTTCAGTAGATTGATAGTTTTTAAACCCAAACCTCTTAACATTGCTTTAACATTTAACCAGAACACAGTGCCTAAGACTCATTCTACAGATCAGCTCAAGACTATTTTTGCTCTTACAAGTAATCATTTATAGTATGTCTTGGTCAAAACACAAATCTATTTCAGAAATGATTTAGTTCAGAACAAAATGTATTTTTAAAAAATGTTTTTCTAAGCTTATACCTATTTTTTATTTTCATTTTTATTTCAATTTTGTGCTCAGCGGTTCATATTATTGCATCTTCCTTGCTTCGTTATTTTTCTGAGCAACATTTATCTGACAGAATTTTAAATTACTTTATATAAAAGCTTTCAGATATATTTAATTAAAGTAGATTAATATAATATGCCAAGTGTTTTTAAAAAAAAAAAAAAAAACAAACATTACAACTTTACAGCTACAGAGAATGACACTGGCAAGAACTTCACTTTATCAACTAAAATAACTTTGACATGTTTCTACCAATGGATATAACTGCATTACAAATGACTAGTTTCTGCGTGTTAGATATACTTTTTACACCCCCAGATCTTGTGAACATTTAGAGACTGCTTGTAGCATTGATGTAATGATGAAACGGTTTCTATTTCTTTCAGGAGGACATCTACAGTACGACAGTCAGAAAAAAAACAGCTCTTACAACTCCTCTAATTGATCCATCATTTTATACAGACATGAAGACAACTGCATGATGTATGTCATAATAAACAAGATGAAATGGGCCTAGCAGTCATCTTCATAAAGACTAGGGCCATGTAAAAGACATAATATCCTTCAACCCCCCCACCCAATTTTCCACCATCAAACACCACCCCCACCCCCACCTCCACCACACACACATACAGTACACAGTACAACCCCAAACACGTCTTTCAAATCCATAACATAAAGCAATCTTGCCATTCAAGTCTCACAGCATCTTTACGACATGGGCGGGGTGAGGTTTTAAATCCAGGAGAGAACGTATGTACCGTATACGGCATACCACATACCGCCGCATTGTAATGGAATATTTAATATACGACAAGGGAAGGAAACCCACCCGACCGCACATCCATTCAAGGTGGAGGACTTTTCGCACAGTGTAATTATTATACCCAGTTATCTCCCCCCACCCCCCCAGCACTGATATGGCCGCCCATTAGTAATTAATGCAATTTCTTGTCACAGTCATTCACTTTTTATATAGGTCATTCTGGAGCGGCTGATTTATGGGCGGCTTCCAGCCAAACTTCTTATCATCTGCTGCCCCCCCCCCCCCCCCACACACACACACACACACACACGTCCCCCCCCCTACCCGCTGTACTCTCCCCTGTAGGACACTTGTGAAGGCCGGCCGATGGCTGATGGCTGATGTGGCGGATGGGCTTCCACACACACACACACACACACACACACACACACACACACACACACACACACACACACATATATCATTTATGGACGTCATTTGGATGCTGGTGCAGAGCAGAGTGGAGCGGAGAGAATCTCGAAGATGTGAGGTGGTGCTGGTGGTGGTGCTGTGGTGGTGGTGGTGCTGCTGCTGCTGTTGAGCAAGGGGTTTGTGGGATTTCTTTTTCTCTGTACTGCATGACATAGGTTCATCTTTTTTTGCACATGTGCAGAGACACACACCAATACAGATACAGACAACACAGATGCACATGCAGTGCGCATGCATGAACATCTTAACACACACACAGACATGCACACACACACACACACATATGTAGACACCTGTTCACACACACGCGTACATGCACACATAAACAGAGATACAAACACATACACAGACCTAAACACACACACCCGCATGCATGCATGCACTCATGGCACACTCGTGCATGCACACACACACACAAAGTTATTAAATATTGAGGTGGCCCTGTAGCCCTTGCACAGATACACACACACACACACACATACACACACACACACACACACACACAGTATATGCCCACAGACACGTGTATGTGCACACACATCTGTGGACAGGTCTAAAAGGATCTGCGTGTGTGTGTGCGTGTGTGTGTGTGTGTCTGTGTCTGTGTGTGTGTGTCGAGGTGTGTGGGTGTCTTAATTGACTCATGTGGTAGGATGATGTAACCGAAAGGTAAGTCGTTTGATTTGAAAGTGGTTCACTTTGAGC
>CM059281.1:16093876-16166376 GCA_030347295.1 Setipinna tenuifilis | reverse complement strand
TTTATGTAATCCAAAATCAGTCAATATGCTGAAGTGTTTGCTTGTTGCATGGTTGCATGTTGAAAACCATTTTTTCAAAGAGCCATATTCACAGCAAACATAGTAAAACACAGTGTTGTTGACATGAAGTATCATGTCTGGCTAATTTGGTGGCAAGTCTCAACATAGCGTTTTCAAGGTAGTCAACCAATGTCATTCCAATGTGATCAATTTAGTCCTTGTCTTTTTTGTCTGCTCTCCTCCCATTGTACCTTGCAGTGATAGTATTTACCTCTTCACTCTAATCTTTACTTTACTTTATTTACTAAGCCTTACATTCATATTCAAGTCAAAGTTATGCCCCTGCTTTCTATTTTACAGTGTTTAAGTATGATTACTGTGTTTTGCATTTTTTCCCTTAGTGTTTTGGCACATGACAATTGTGTTTAACCAGTTGGTTGCAAGTGTGTGGTCATTTGGTAGCTAGTGTTTTGAAATGGAAAAAAGGTGACATTACAAAAGCATCATGTGTGTATGGCATTTAAATGTGTGTAATGTTTTGCAAATTGCTGTGTGTAGTGTTTTGCAAAATGTGTGAAGCTGAAAATGTGCTTAGAGTGGTGCCTACCTGAGCCGATGTTTTGGTATTTGAGTATTGGGTTTCATTAATTGTGGAAAACTTTAGATTTTAGCGTGTAAGCAAACATAAAAAACTGTATAAAAAAATAAAAAAGCACTACTTCCTGGCTTCCACCTCTCCCTATCTTACTTAAGGCGGTTTATGAGACGCCTTGAAACAATATTTATTGTTTTCTGCTATGTGACTAAAGGAATCTAAATCAATTAGTGTCATGAAATGTAGCGTTTACTGACTTCTGGATTTAGATTCAGGGCATACATGATGCTAACATCTGCATGTGTGGGGGAGTATGACTGACCATCTAGAGACAATACACTGAATGTCAATGCATCATATCTTCAGCTCTCTGTTTTGTATGTGTGTGTGTGTGTGTGGGTGGGTGGGTGTGTTTGTATGCACATGCATATGTGCACACATTCACATGCATACGTGTGTGTGAGAGAGGTGTGTTTGTATCTGTGTGTGTGTACGTGCATGTGCATGTGTGTGTGTGTGTGTGCATGCATGTATGTGTGTGTGTGTGTGTGTGTGTGTGTGTGTGTGTGTGTGTGTGTGTGCGTGTGTGCATGCATGCATGTGCATGCATGCATGCATGTGTGTGTGTGTGTGTGTGTGTGTGTAGGTATAGCTCGATCCCTTACCAAAGGGGCAGGGAACATGAGTCCCTGAGTCTGACAGGCCAACTCTAACTCTGTCTGAGTGAAGCTCTCCGGCCACACGCCTGACTGTTTTAGCACCCCAATTAGTCACCCCAAGTGCTGAAAACTGCAGTAGACAGGGGGAGCATGGTGGGAGGGGGTGTGTACGGGGAGAGAGACAGACTGTGTGTGCGTGTGTGTGAGTGTGTGTGTGTGTGTGTGTGTGTGTGTGTGTGTGTTTAATGGTGTGTGTTCTGTGTGTATGTGTGTGTATTTGTGTGTGTGTGTGTGTGTTCTACAGTATGTGTGTGTGTGTGTGTTCTATAGTATGTGTGTATGTGTGTGTGTGTGTATGTGTGTATATGTGTGTGTGTGTTCTGTATGTGTGTGTGTGTGTATGTGTGTATTCTGTGTGTGTGTGTATGTGTATGTGTGTTTTCGGTGTGTGTGTGTGAGTGTGCGATGGTGTTTTCTGTGTGTGTGTGTGTGTGTGTGTGTGTGTGTGTGTCGTGAGATGGTGTGAGTGTGTAGCCGAGTGTGTGAACATCACTCCCTCGCTGCAGGTCAGAAGCAGTACGTCTGCTCTCCTGCCATCCAGAACCCAACTGCCACTCCCTGAGAGCCCTTCACCAGGGCCCCGGAGTAAACACAGCGGCTGACAATTACACCATTCAGAGTCGGGGGCATTTCAAAGGATTAAACAAAGTCAGTGATGTAATGGAGTCGTTTGTCTGTGGCACAATGACGGCAGCAGTGGCAGTGGCAGCAGCAGCAGCAGTAGTACGCAGAGGCGAGGCGAGTCGTTTGGAAGTGAAATTAGTTCTATTGCAGCGCCCTCGGTTTCTTGGAAAAAAACAAAAAAAGCAGAATGCACTGGCCCAGGGGCACAGCCAGAGTAGTGAGGGGGCGAATATGTGTGTGTGTGTGTGTGTGTGTATGTTTGTGTGTGTGTGAGAGTAGTAGTCAGGGCGGAAATGTGTGTTTGCGTGTGTGTGTGTGTGTGTGTGTGTGGGAAAGGGGGTAGGTGAGTAAGATTATTCAAAGATTCAAAGGGTCCATCATTCATAGGAGCTAGCAGGCCCTTTGAAGTCATTATTATTGTTATAATTATTGTAATTATTATCATTATTCTCATTATTATTATTATGAATGGATGCAGGCCCTAATCTACTCTCTTTCATGGTGGCCAAACATTTCTAGCATCTCTGTTTTGGCCCTCTTCCATCATTGGCTGTGTGACAGAGTCACTCTGCGCAGTCCAGCTCTGGGTTCAACTTGTTTCAGTTGTTGGGTTACAACAACTCTGGACTGGAAGGAAGACACAATACCAAGTGAGCTAGGTAACACTTTCTATGAAGCTTGTATTCACAAGACACTATGAATGCATTCATTTGTATACATATTCATGAATACTAGCTTTAACTATTATTAAGCTTTATGGAGGTGTTATAACCCTTTTATAAATGTGTTTATAGAGGCTTATAAATACAAGCTTCATAGAAAGTCTTACCCCGGTCCATTACCTTGGTCAGTAGCGTACCGGTACCGAGTCAAGGTGTCAAGATGGAGGTTTTGCTAACGGTCTTCTAACGTTTGCTGTGCTTGCTGCCATTGGTTACAGCCTTGTTTATTTAACATTTTTTTCAGCTTTTATTTTTACCACTATTAATTTTATTTATTTAGGTTTTCATTTCATGTTATTTTATTTTATTTACATACGTTGGTTAGCTTCTGTTGGATAAAATGTGCTATATAAATAAATTGAACTTGAACTTGAACTTGAACAAGTATCTGCTTCATAGCATGGAGATCGAGGTAATGCTCCAACAGTGTGCATTTAGCAGGTACACTACACGCCAGTTTTTCTAACCCTTGCGATTGGCTGTTTGTTTTTCCCAAAGAGGTGTATAGCAAAATGATTTGTGAGTGGATAAAGTGGGTTTTTGATAGTCTGCCAACGTGCTCATAGAGAGTCAGCCACTGCAGCGCTGTTCAGCTCAGCTTGTTGGTTGAGGTTCAATTTATGGAGCACCTCCTCTACAACAGCAGAGTGTCAGTAATTGTTTAAAGGATACTTTACAAAAACACATAAATACAAAGTGTTTTTGTGCTGCTTTTTTCCCCAGCATAACTGCCACCAAACTTTACTCACTTTGTTCTATTTTAGGTGTCTGCTCAGTTTGACAAAAAGCAATTTAGACCCATCCTCTTCAACAGGAGAGTATTGGTTATAGCTTAAAGGTCAATAAAAAAAGTTGCCCTTTATAGATATATTTTATTTTACTGTTACAACCGTTAGGTACAGTGTAACTAAGTGTGTAACAATATGTGACATTATGTACTTACACTGTCCCTTAGGATAGGGTTAGGGTTAGGGTTAGGTATGTGCAGTGTATTTACATACATAAATAACATGTTATTACATGTACATACACCAAAAAAAGTAACCATAAAATAAAGTGTTACCTTACAAATAACAAATAGCACATATTCATACTCATAATTCATAATCAAACAAACAAAGCTGCCACAGAACTGTACAGAACCTACTTGCTTTTATGTTAAAACTCTGCACAGTTTGGTGAGAGACAACTTAGGCTACGTTCAGACGTGATGGTTTTTTATAACAGAAAACACCTGCCCCGGGTGGTTTTCGAAGAGAGAAAAAAGCCTTCCAAAAAAGCACGGGGGCGGTGCCTGTGCTAACATCAGCTGATAGACCGTAAGCGTAAACGCTAACGGTTAGCATAGCTTGTGATGTGAGTGGATGAAAACAACTGAAACTAATACCTACAGTTGTGTCCCAAAAGTGCCCCAATCGATCTCCAAACGGTCTCCTTTTGGTAGACGTTGTGGTATAACTTATTTGCCATGTCATATAGCTCTGTGTGCTCACTTACGAGTACCACCAGTTGTTCGGTTGGAATTTTGTTTGACTTCAGAGGCTTTGTTTTCGCCACCATGTTTCTTCTTTAAAACTACAGAATTTCAGTCGCTCATTGGTCAGTTGTCAAAAAAGCACCTGACGTAGGGTGTTTTTTTCGGGGCGAGTTCAAATTTCTCAACTTGAAAACCACCCGGGGTGGGTGGAAAAAAGCACCAGCGGTGGCATTTTAAAAACCACCCAGGATGTTTTTTTAAAAAACACCCTGTACCATAGGAAAATAATGGAAACCATCCACCGACGTCTGTAAAAAAACCATCACGTCTGAACGTAGCCTAAGATAACCTTTCCATGATTCTTGCCTCTTCATCTGCATCTGATCTGAGGGAATGTGATTAGCGTTGAAAGGCGCCGAAAGCATTAAAATATGTAGTGGCTGAAGATCACAGCGGATATCCGCCCGTAAGCTCGTGGCTACACTTTTTGTCGGGCCTTGAGACTCTTTTCGCTCGCTCGAGAATGGAGACAACCTTCAGTTAAATGTTCAGTTTATTTATTTGTTTTTGTTCATCTGTTTTTCCTCTGAAAAAGCCCTTGCATAAGGCATTGTTTAAGCTAGGTGAGGTTACATGCATGGGTGGGTGGGGGGATATTGATGGGGGAGGGAGGCCACATAAGAGCTGTATTTCAGGTTCACATTCACACTAATTTGGTGTCCTTTTTTGTATTTATTTAGCTGAATGAAAAAAACTTAAATGTAGCTTTTATGGTGTATCATCAGTGTCATTCCACATTTCTTTGTTGATTTCCATGTTGATTTATTTAGACATGTGTTTCCTGTGTTTTTCAGTAAATCCCTGCCTATCATTTCTGAAGGGAAATACCCAACATCTAAAAGATGAATACAATATAGAAATATATACACAATATAATATAATACAACCATACATAGTTTTCAGTGTTTGCGATAAATACTGTACACCATAGCATCTGAGACTGCAAAAACAGCAGTTCATTCTCCAAGCAGAATAGCTTTGAAACTGTCTGTCATTCTGCCTGTCAGTCACACTGTTTTTGTTGCACATAATTGAAACCCATAATTTAAAACACACACTCATCAAAATCTAAAGAGGATTTTTTATTTATTTTTTTCATGAAGGACTCTGTCAGCGCAACTAAACATATGACTCACACAGTCATGAAGAAAGCAGAACAGGAACATGCGTGCGGCAGAGTTCTGAATTCAGACATAGCTGGGTTAAAGCCTACCACCCCAACACACACACACACACATACACATACACATACACACACACACACACACACACACACACACACACACACACACACACATACATCCAGATACACACAGACACACAGACACAGGCATGCACAGACATGCATACACACAGACGCACACACACGCGCACACACACACACATGCATACAGACACACACATGCACACACACACAAGCACACACGCACACACACACACACACACACACACACACAGGCATGCACACACACACACACACACACACACACAGAAACACACACACACATGCACACACACACACACATGACACACACATACACACACACACACACACACATGCACACACGCACACACATGCACACACACACACACACATGCGCACACACAGGCACACACACACAGACACCGACACACACACACGCACACACACACATGCACACCGACACACATACACACACACACTATCTCCTGTAAAAGATTTCTCCTCTGAAAAGGAAGCCGGGGCCATTCATCCTGGCCCGTAATGGACACTAAAGATTTTCTCGGCCAGGATAATTGAATGCTTCTGTCGGCCTCCTGTTGCAGTTCAGGGTCCCGCGATGCCTCCCCGATATGAATTTACAGCTCCTCTAAGGCACGCGCTCGCGGGCGCGAATGAGATTGGAAAACGCCGACCGACCGCCCGACCGACCGGCCGCTAAAAGATACTGCCCTTAGAAAAGGAAAGGACAGGACAGGCCTCTCGTGTTACCACACAAACCAGGCTGGGGGTGGTGGGCTGGGGGTGGGATGGGGTGGGATGGGGTGAGAAGACGAGAGATTGCAGCACACTTGCTTTGAGGCTTGACGTGCACACACACACATACACAGATACACACACAAACACATTCACATGTGCACACACATACACACCACACATTCACATGTACACACACACACACAAACATACACACAAACCCACACCCAATTACACGTACTGTACACACACACGCACACACACACACACACACACACAAACACACACACACACAGACCCACTACTATATATAGAAGGGCATATCTAAGGCCGAATCGTTGCCATTTTTGAAAAAGAAAAGGCATTTCTTAGGTCACAGAGGCTAGGGCTATAGACAGGACTTACCTATAGGCAGAGATAGGCACAGGTGTGTGTGTGTGTGTGTGTGTGTGTGTTAGGACGTGGGTGCATTAGTCTAGACAACCCCCTTTTTACGTCCCTACTACGTCAAGGTATTCACACCCTATTCCGACATGTCATTAGTTAGACATCCCACTATTCAGACATCCCACTATTCAGACATCCCACTACTCAGACATCCCGCTATTCAGACACTTTTTAGTACCGCTATTCCGACAGTTTTTTTTTCACAGTTAATGATGGACAGCTGCTCTCACGAAGCGGAGCGGAGCCGACAGCGCTTTTAATTACGGCGATGATTGGCGGGTAGACGGTGTTTGTGAGACTCTAGGCAGAGATGGCCTCATTTTTGTTTAGTTGGCAGAGCAGCAACATGCGCATGCAAGGTGAGCATGGTGTCAATGTCTTAATGGAAAGACAGACATCCACATCCACTTGTTCATAAATAGCAATGCGTAATGCCTCCAAAAACAGGGAGATCCATGGTGATACCATAAGAAATGTTTAGAGATCTGAAGGAAACCTCTCACCTTTCAAAAAAAAACAAACAAACAAACAAACAAACAAACAAAATAAGACTAGGGGGTGTTCACCTAGCGAACTAAATTATGCTACACTAGTATTCACTTTAAACTGGTAAACGGAAAAAACAGAATAACGACTCGATATTTTGTTTTCTCGTTTTTGTGTATGGTCCCCAATGAAGCAGCGCACGGGGTTGCTTGATTAATTGGGTTCAGCTGGTTCAGAAAGTAGGCCTACTTAAATCCTACATTGAGTTTTGTTTAATAAGCACACTATTTATCAATATATATGCATATATTATTGTTAAACATGGCAGCGAAAAAGAAAGTCCTACGACATAATGAGCATCAACTCACTCACAAATGGTCACCTCCCGATGTGCCTTCTTTGTGAACGTGTTTTCGAATGAGGCAATGAAACACGAAACGAGCACCTGACCAAGATACACACTGCAAGGCATCAGAGGATAGCCCACGTTTTTTTCCCCTAAGCCCTAAAGGAGCATTAGCCTATTCAAAGCGCAACATTGTTACCTTGTTTTGTCGGAAGGGAAGTCAAACACAGAGCGAGTTGGTGTTATCACGCATTTCACTTTTAATTGCGAAATCGGGATCACCGTTAATTTTTGGAGAAATACTTGTTCTTCCTGTCAATGAAGAGGTCCAGTGCTGCAGAGCAAGATCCAGCATCGGTGTTGAGGACCATGCCACTCAGCAATGTGGCACGGAGGATCAACGAGATGGCATCGGATACTGAGGAACAGTTGTGTAAATGTCTGCGTCAGTATCCATTCAGCATACAGCTGGATGAAACGACTACTGCAGACAACAACGCTATGCTGATGTGACAGACATAGGCCCTACGAGGGGAAACGATTCTTTAATTTGAGTTTTATTGCGCGTACAGTGCATAACTCCTTGTTAATTGAGCGCACCTATCCCGTTTACTCCTGCTGCTGTACGTGTCTGTCGCTGCTGCTTATCTATACGTTGTATTGATATTAAAAGCAAAAGAAAAGAGGAAAAAAATCCCTTGCCTGCTGTCACACGGACCAGTTTTCCTTTCCCTAACTTAAATCCGAAAAACTAGTTAACAGGGACTTTGACTACAGTCGGTTTTGCCTCCAGGGCAGGCCTTGGTTTTCAGCGTCACAATAAAACTATTCATGTCGGAAAAGCGGAATGTTTCAAAAATAGCAACATGCCCCTACTCCGACAATGGAAAAAAAAATTGTCGGAATAATGATATGTTTTAAAAAAAATGATAATGTCGCTACTCCGACAATTGGACGCTAATGTCTGACTAATGACATGTCTGAATAGCGACATGTAACCCTACGTCAATACACCTGGTTAGCCTGCTGTGCGTATTGTATATAGCCCACAGGTGGAAGGCCCGCAGAAGAGGAATGACGTGAATCAGCGCACCTGATGGGGTTTTTTTTGGACTAGTGGCGCAAATATCTTCACTGCGTGTATATATCCTGCAGAGAAGTCTTGTAATATACAATACCCCTTTCATTTATTTTTCATTTTGTGTTGGAATAGTGTACTTGGGACTTCATCCTTCTTACAGTAAAGCAAAATTAGTAGTAGTAGTTAGTTAGTTTTAGTTTTTGTCTTGTGTCACCCTACAGGTTGGAAGCGCGAATTTTCTGTCATAGAGAGATGGTCCGCTCCTCCAAACATACGTATTGTGGTTATAGCCCAAGTTGATGAACCACTAAAACGATTTTGGGAACATTATTCCAAGGTTGAAAAAACTACTTGGTGTTGCTTTAAACAATCTTGAACTACCAACTGCCAACTGATCTGTAGTTGTGAGCTGTCTGACTGAGTGGGGTCTGCTCCTGGGCTGACTGTCAACAGCACAGGTAAGCTGGCATCCCCAGGAACATACCACCCAGCATTAGTTTCAAACACACAAAAACTTCTACACACACTGCAGGTTGGGGACTTACTGAAGACCAGGAGTCCCTAGACACTAGTTGAATGGCATATTATTTGGTAAGTGCCCAACAGTGTGTGTGTGTGTGTGTGTGTGTGTGTGTGTGTGTTTGTGAGGAAAAGGAAGTGAGAAGGCACCGTGTATGAACTCATTTCGTATCCCACAGCACCTCTTTCCACTGAAAGTAACACTGCAACAGTGCGCCACATCTTTTTTTTTTTCTTTTTTTGAGCCATGTTGCCATAGGCAACTAGTTTTGGTGCCACTGTGAGATTGATGTCGATGGAGTCACTGGAGTTGAAAGATAAACACGTTTGTCTTTCCCGCAAACCACCAGAATTAACACTATGCAGTCGCATGTTAGAGGTTTGGAAGAGCCCCACAGAAAATTCAAGAAAAAGAGTTTCACAGCATGCTATTGCCAACCCTATCACCAGAAACACACCAGTTAGCGATTAGCAATTAAGATTCTATTAGCGGCAGCTGGGGCTGTTCATTGTATTTTTAAGGCTTGGTATGCCATGCCTTGCCCTTAAGGTACTTAGCTCGCTAGTTTTTTTTTTTTTTTTAGAGCAGACCAACACTGCTTACTGCTATTACTTCTGTAAGAGAAAAAAAAGGGTAATAGATTTCTCATTCATTATTTCTCACACCATCGACATCTCGCTGAATTGGAAGCGGTGCTTAGACTGCAGTTGGAGTCCCAGACCTCATTTTTTATAAAAACGTGGCGACACATTTTGACAACCCAGCGTGGCTGCATGGTGAATAAGCTGGCTGGCTAACAGCTGACTATACTGTATGTGTGTTAGAGTGTCTCTGATGTGTGCTGTAGGGAACACGTTAATTGATCCATCGTTATTTATGACCAAGTGCTGTTATAATCATGTCCTGGCTAATGCCAGGTGTCGTATATAGATGGTTATGTCCAGGAATAATGTTAAGAGTACATAATTGGTAGCCTGTTGAGACATCATGAAACTATGACAGCGTAGTGGTCTTAGAATGTCATAACACGTTAAAAATAAAATGGGAAGGTTGTTGTAGTGATGATTACATAGTAAAGGTAACATGATGCTGCGTATCATCAAACATCAGTGGTCATAATTATCAGGCAAATCTGTCTTGGCATCATTATTGGATTCGACAACATCATTTACACCTGCACACAAGCCACGCAGGAAACTAGTGTGTCACAGAGAGCCATCCATAAATGGGGATAATTATATTACACTTAACTGACGCTCTTATCCAGAGTGCCTTACAGTTATTTAGGTACAGGCTTTTAGTTACCGTCCCTGGAGCAATGCGGGGTTAGATGCCTTGCTCAAGGGCACTTCAGTGAGGGTGCAGGAGAGCAATAGTTATTTACCCCCCACCCCCATTCTTCCTACTAAAAAGGGACTCAAACCTACAACCCTCCGATCCCAAGATCAACTCTGTAACCACTAGGGTTAGGGTTAGGGTTAAAAACCCTGGGGGGGGGGGGATATAATTACATCTTTTCAGGGTCCTAGCCATCTCTCTGGGCAGGCCTGGTGCCACATTATGCAAATGTGCCACATTATGTCATATTTAGTGTGTGGAGGCCTTTAGAAGTCTGGGCATGTGTTTAAGCGGACAGACGATTTATGATGTGTTTCTGACAGAAAAATAAAATGTGATGAAAAATGTGTTCTAAGCGAGTACATTTCTGCAGCAATGGAAATAACTGTGGATATATTGTGTGCATTAATACCTATGTTTGTTTATTCTTTAACCGCCACTGGATCCCCCCCCCCAAAAAAAAAAAAAAATCAAAATATACAAGAAACTTAATGAAAGGTTTTTAGGGAGCAACTCCTGGGTCTAAATACGAACATACGTACAGAACTTCACCACTTTGCCTTTTAACACTCACAATCAACTGGGCTATTCGAGCTCTTCATTGCTTCACACAAAAAATGCTTCATAGTGTAAGAAGAACAACAGCACCAGTGTCCTCATTAAGCAAGATGGCATTAGCATTTCCATTTGTAAGACATACGCTTAATCTTTCTTTCTTTATGCACAACGTGATTTTTTTATTTGTCTGTTTCTATTATTGTAATTGTTTCTGCGATGGAGAACATGGCTCTTCCTAAATGTCGTTCTTAGGAGATAAAAAGAAGAAGCTGCGGTTTGGCAACACATTGTGTGATTTAATAGACATTCATTATGCATGCGCTCCATATCCATGTGAATTCTTTTACTGTTGCATCATTAAAAGGGCGTATATCGACAGCAAGCGTTGGGGACTGGGATGCACTTTAATGGGGATCGTGGTGGTGGTGGTGGTGGTGTGTGTGTGTGTGTGCATGTGTGTGTGTGTGTGTGTGTGTCTGTGTGTATCTGCATCTCTTTGTCTCTGTCTCTCTCTCTGTATCTGTGTGGGTGTGTGTGTGTGTGCGTGTGTGTGTGTGTGTATGTGTGTGTGTGTGTATGTGTGTGTGTGTGTGTGTGTGTGTGTGTGTGTGTGTGTGTGTGTGTCTGTATGTGTCTGGGTGGTAGGGGTGGGGGTGGGGATTCAAGTTAGTAGAAGTTAGCAGAAAATAGTAAGTATAGCATAGTATGTACCCATTGCAAAAGAGAGCTTTGCTTATAACCATGGAGAGACAGTGGTAGGCAGGGCATATGCCAGAGGGACAGAGCACAGCTGGATGCTGGATGTATTCATCCCTCAAGGGCCAGGCAGCAGGCAGTGAAGAAGGTGGTTCTGGGTAGGGGTGTGGCAGTGTTGTGCCTATGGGGCGGTGGTGGTGGTGGTGGTTGTGAGTTGGAGCTTTACATTACAATATTACATTACATTACACTTAGCAGATGCTTTTATCCAAAGCGACTTACAAAAAGGAGGACAGAAAGGAGTTACGAAAAGGAGCTACAAAATATGAAATGTGCAATATGAAATACGCAAAAACTGTGAAATGGGCTAATCGTTGACTGTGTAAGCATGTCAACATTCTTCAAAAATTCCAGAGCAAGAACTATAATTTTCTTTTAGATTCTTACCGCCAATCATATCCGGTTTCCTTGGCAGTAAAACAACAGGGCAGAGGAGATGGTGGAGAAGCTGAGAATGGGGGAGGGTCAGGAGAAAGACAAAAAGTAAGTCAGAGATAGATGGAGAGAGACCGACAGACAGAGAGAGAGAGAGTGAGGTAGAGACAGAGAGAGACAGGGGTATAGAGCAAAAAAAAACACAGGTCTGATTGCCAAAAAGACATTGACTTTCAGAAACAAAAAGCAAGAGAGAGAGAGAGGGGGGGGGGGAGAGAGAGATACAGAGAGAGAGAGAGTGAGGCAGAGACAGAGAGAGACAGGGGTATAGACTAAAAAAAGAGAGAGAGGTCTGATTGCCAAAAAGACATTGACTTTCAGAGACAAAAAGCAAGAGAGAGAGAGAGAAGGAGAAAGAGAGAGAAGGAGAAAGAGGGCAATTGATAGTTTTAGAGACCTTTTGATGTACACTTGTCCCTCCCTTGAGGGATGAAACGGGTGCCCATTTTTTATGTCATGAACTTGTTAAAGTATCACGCTTTAGTGAAGCAGGAGTGGCTACAGAGAGCTGGAGAGAAAGAGAGAGAGGGGGGGAGTGTGAGAAAGAGAAACATAGTTAGATGTAGAGAAAGGGAGAGGAAGAAAGAGACAAAAAATGAGAGGGAGAGACACAGAGGGACAGGGAGAGAGGGGGGGGGGTAGAGAAAGAGAGAGAATAAGAGAGAGAAAGCGAGAGAGATATAGAGTGAAAGGGAGAGGGGATTAGAGAGACAAAACAATAGAGGGGGAGAGATATAAAGCGAGAGAGAGAGACACAGGGTGACAGGGAGAGAGTGAGAGGGTAGAGAGAGAAAGTGAGAGAGGGAGAGAAACAGAGCAACAGGGAGAGAGAAAGATTGAGAGAGCGAGAGATAGAAAAGGGAGAGAGAGAGACAGAGAGATGGAGAGAGAGAGAGAGACAGAGAGAGAGAGCGTAAGGGTCCACAGCAGGTCCATCAGCCCCTCTGCTTTGTCCTCCAGCGTCTGGGGCTGCCAGTGCTGCCAGGGCTCTCCTGATCTCCTGATGGGAAGAGGCAGAGCAAAGGAACACGAAACAGCTTTCCAGATTGAAGTGGATGTTCTAAGTGTGTGTGTGTGTGTGTGTCAGTGAGGGTGGGTGTGTCTGAGTCTGTGTGTGTGTGTGTGTGTGTGTGTGTGTGTGTGTGTCTGTGTGTGTGCATATTTGTGTATGTGTGTGTGTGTGTGTGTGTGTGTGTGTGTGTGTGTGTGTGTGTGTGTGTGTGTGAATTTGTGTGAAAATGAGGGAGAGAAATAAATAAAAAGAAATGTAGAGAGACAGAGAAAAAGAAAAACAGCGAGAGAGAAAGAGAGAGAGCAAGAGAGAGAATGTGTGAGTTTGAGTGCGTTTGAGTTTTTTTCTGTAATGCAAGCCGAAGAGGAAGAGGAAGGAACAAAAGGGAGTGGGCCTTTCTTTTTAGATTGTGATATAACCAAGAAAATAATAATAATACAGAATACAGTCTCCCACCGTGCTCAGAAATCCAATAGGAGCTCCCTCCCCCCGACAGACAGACAGACGCGCAGGTAGATTAATGTCCAGTGTCATACAGCTTCTCCTGTAGTTCTATTGTGTTTTCCGCAGGCAGATATTTATGAGTAGTGGGGGTCTGTGTGTGTGTGTGTGTGTGTGTGTGGTGAGGGGGGGGGGGGGGGGGGGGGGGGATATTGCATTTTACTGAGAAACTGACTCAGGTTTGACAACCTGCTTTCAGGGGTTATTTGAACATTAGTCAGTGTTTGCGATGGGTTAGGTGTCAATTACTGTCTCTCTCTCTTCCTGATTAGACCATCTAATGGGGCATTAGTGGGCTATTGAGGACAGCTTTAGAAGAAAAAAAGGACCTTATTTGATTTCAATGTGTTTCTCTCTCTCTCTCTCTCTCTTTCTCTCTCTTTTCTGTGTGTGTGTCGGTGTTTTTGTTTGTGCATGTGTTTCTCTCTCTTCCTCTGTCTCTCAGTCTCTTTGTCTCTGTCGTTGTCTCTGTGCTGTGTGTGCTGTGTGTGTGTGTGTGTGTGTGTGTGTGTGTGTGTGTGTGTGTGTGTGAGAGAGAGAGAGAGTGTGTGTGTGTGTGTGTGTGTGTGTGTGTGTGTGTGTGTGTGTTTGTGTTTTAGGGAAGTGTGTGTATCAGTGTTTGTGTTTACTCTAGATTCCAATAAGGGCAGAGGAAGCTTAACGGTTCCACTGGGACCTCCTCCTGTTTTCCCTTCCTGCTCTTTCTCTTTCCTCTTTTTTTTTGTAATAAAACAAGAAGGTTGCCAATTATGGGGGCCCTCATTTTTTTTTCTTCTTCTTCTTCTTCTCCTCTTCTTCTTCTCTTTTTATTCGCCCTTCTACCCTAAACCTCCTTATAAATTGGACCACTCTCAGCTCTTCTTTGCAGACTAAAATCTCTTTGACAGAGTTAGTAACCCACACACCCCCCCCCCACACACACACACTCTATTCCCTCCAAAAAAACCCTTTTCATTTTGCCCCCCTTTTTAAATGATCTGGATTTGCAGTCAATGTGAGACGCCAGACAGAGCGGAAGAATGGGGAGTGAAAGGGGGAGTCGGGGGTGGGGGGGTGAGGATGTGTGTGTATGTGTGTGTGTCTGTGTTTGTGTGTGTATGTGTGTGTGTGTGTGTGTGTGTGTGTGTGTGTGTGCGGCGTCTGAGTATGTGTGTGTGTGTGTGAGTGTGTGTGTATGTATGTGCTTCTGAGTATGTGTGTGTGTGTGTGTGTGTGTGTGTGTGTGTGTGTGTGTGTGTGTGTGTGACGGGAGGGTTGGGGGTGGGGGGGTGGGCTTTTTTATTCACACTCCCTTCTGTTGTTTACTCTACTTGTTGTGTGTGTGTGTGTGTGTGTGTGTATGTGTGGGTGCAGTCATTTATTCACTGTATTTTGGCTTTTTTTTTTTAAAACAGGAAAAAAAACAGAATCCTATTAAAGCAAGCCATCTTGTAACCCATGCTGTGACCGCAGTGTTTGTTGTGAATTATCAGCCATAACCCAAGAAACAGCTCTGCAGTCGTTGCCGGAATGCCAAGTGCCTATTTGACATCACACACCAACCACCAGCGGCAGCACTGCTAAAAATCATTGTGAGCACCTTCCTCTTCCTCTTAACCATCATCATCATCACCAGCAGCAGCAGCTGCTGCTTGAGTCACTGTGCTTTCTAGGCATAGCAAGTTCATGACATTGACATGAAAACAGAGGTATGAATCCCAGCTTAAGAAATTAAAAAACCCTGCCATGTATTTTTTTTCTGACTGCGCACCTACACAGGTAACACATGTGATTTCACTAATTAGCAAGTTCTTGACATTGACATGATAACAGAGGTAGAAATCTCATCTTCAGAAATTAAAAACCCTGCCATGTATTTTTTTTTCTGACTGCGCACCTACACAGGTAACACATGTGATTTTACTAATTAGCAAGTTCTTGACATTGGCATGACAACAGAGGCACAAGTCTTACACAGAGGTGAAACAGGTGATTACACTAATGAGCTGATCTACCTGTCTGATCGTTTGTGGGCTCATTAGGATAAGCCGGTTGAGAAAATGGTTGGATCCAATAACTATGTGGCAGTGTATTTTATTTTTACTTTCTGAAGGTAGGACTTACATGGCTGCATGGCAACCCTTAATGTTTCATCCACCTCCCTTCTTTCTACTCTTCTATTTACATCTGGCTTCTTTGATATGTTCCTGGGAGGTGTGGCAAAATTAGAGGATATATAAACCCATGAAGATGGATGAAGAGGTAGATGGAGAAAGGTGTATGGAGAAAGGTGTATGGAGAAGTGGGTGGAGGGATGGAAAGAGGTCGGTGGAGAGGTGGGGGGAGTGGTGGGTATTGTGGTAAAAGGAGAGGTGGTGAGAAGTGAATGGAGGGATGGGAAGAAGTGGGTGGATGTGAAGAAGTGGATGGAGAGAGAGATGGATGGGGAGAGGTGGTGGGAAGGTGAATGGAAAGAGGAGGAGGATGGAGAGATGGGTAAAAAGAGATGGACAGAGAGTTTGATTGGGAGAGGTCAATGGACCAATGGAGTTGTGGATAAGAGAGGTGGATGGTGGGCATGTAGAAAAACAGCATAGCGTAAATAGAGTTAGCTTGAGAGAGGTGGGTAGAGAGATGTAGTTTGAGACAGGTAGTTTGACAGAGGTAGTTTGATAGAGGTGGTGGCGAGGGGTAGTTTGAGAGGGATAGTTTGAGAAGGTGGTGGAGAGGGCTAGTTTAAGAGAGGTGGTTGGAAAGAGGTAGTCAGATAGTGGTTTGTGGAGAGGGGTAGTTTGAGAAAGGTGGTGGAGAGAGGTATATAGAGAGTGGTTGGTGGAGACAGGTAGTTTGAAAGAGGTGAATAGAGAGAGGTGCTGGAGTGGGGGAAAGTAGAGAGGGGTAGTTTGAGATAGGTGGGTGGGTGGGTGGAGAGAGGTAGATAGAGAGTGGTGGGTGAGAGGGGTACTTTGAGAGAGGTTGGTGGAGAGGGGTAGTTTGAGAGAGGTGGAGAGCGGTAGCTAGAGAGCGGTGGGTGGAGAGGGGTTCCACCTGCATGCTTGGTGAGGCAGATGATGAAGTGGTGCTTAATCCTCTGTGGTGCCACCCGGTCTCACCGCACCGCACCGGTGAGTAAACAAACAAACAGCACCGTGGGTAATGAAAGCCATGTCACTGTGCCACACCGTGCTGTGTGTGGAACTGGGGGGGGGACAACAGGGAGGGGGGGTGTTCTCTGCTGCTCGGACAGCTCTCCTGTAGCTTTAGCATAATAACAAAAACCAACACACATACACACACACACACACACACACACACACACATACACACACACACGCATACACACACATACATTCGTGTATTATTAGATGACAGACAGATAGACAGACAGACAGGCAGACAGACAGACAGACAGACAGACAGACAGACAGACAGACAGACAGACAGATAGATAGATAGATAGATAGATAGATAGATAGATAGATGCCTGGGCCATTTCATGGAAGTACAAGATTTATATACGGGAAAGAACATCTAGATGGTAAGGTGGCGTTCTTGTAGGATCTTACAAGTTTAAATTCCAGTTCAGTTTGAAGGTAATGGCTTTATTTCTTCAAAGTCCCCTTTTGTGCCAAAAGTGATGTTTGATCTGAAGTCTTGAAAAAAATACTTGAAAGCGAAAAAAAATTAAATATCCTTTTTAGGTTGTCAAGGCCTGCAGTCTGATTGACTGGTTAATTGGATCATAACAGACATGTGAGCAATGGTTGAGATGTGAGTTAAGTTTAAAAAGCTGCTAAAACCTTGATCTTTTTAAAATCAAGCAATTGCAACTTCATCTTAGCTACTTTTCCTGTATTGATGAAAATCCACAGAGGAAGGTGCCTAATGAATTCAAGCCAAACACTTAAAGCCAAAAAAACTGTGATTGTGGCTCTGCAAATTACATGTTAGTTTTAGCCAACAACTTCAAAAAAAAACCAGACCAAACATATCATTATGTAACATTATCAAAGGTAGTATGCAGTTAGTGTTTTATACTGCTCGAGAGGTAATGGATGTGGAATCTGTTGTGGTTCCATATTGCAGAAAGGTTTGTTGTGACTGTGTTGCCAAAAATGAATACATTTAGATAGAGTGTTTGTTTTTTCAGACAGTCTGGTTGGAACTTAGGTAATTTAAGTAATTTGAGGTCTTTTTTTTCAGTTTCAGATAAAGCAGGCGTGGAATGACTCAGCGTTCTCTGTCCAGAAACACTGCAGAAAAAAAAAGAGAAAACTGTAATCACGTTAATTAGGTAATTACATGATTAATGTTAGCATGTCATGTACTGTACTGTTACGTTTAAATATTATCAATACTAAAGCTATTTTTCAGAGGAATAGTGGATTACACGTCATATCCGATTTTCAGTCTAACAGTCTAACAGAGACCGCAATGAAGTTCATTAGGAAAAGTTCTGTATTGTTATTTCATTATTTTCACAGGGTCATTTCTTTTCATGTCAACTTATACCGAGCTCAAGACTGACCTTACTCGCAGTCCTCCTGGTCCTGGGAGTATGCCGCTACTTTGCATTTTTATTCCACACATCCAGCTGACTTTGTGTACACTCATCAGTCATGGAAAACCCCAGGTGTGCCATTGAGCCGAGAGAGGGTCAGAGGTAGGGCGTTTTTTTTTTACAGCAGGTCTGCGGTATAGTCACAGTTGCCGTGCACACACCCAGCCAGCCAGCCAGCCAGCCAGCCAGCCAGCCAGCCAGCAGTTGTTCCTCTCCCTCCAGTTGTTCCTCCTTCAGTTTGCACTGCTGTTCCAGCCTTGTGTCCTGACCTAGTCCCATCAACCATCCCCCCTGTGTTTTTTAGTGTTTTCCCTACAACTACAACTACGCTGCCACAATTGTGAGGGTAAAAATTAACACTACGAAGTGTCTTTATGTATGTAACAGTATCATGTTAAAAGTAACACCTTTGAAATCAGCTCAAGGTTAAAACAAGAGTTGAGCATGTTACTTACATGCATATTAACGCGTCAAAGTCAGCTTTATTGTCAAAAACCATATGTACAGGTTGCACACACAGAATTTGAAATTACAGTGCTCCCTAGGCCCACAGTGAACATTAAACATGTTATAAACAAGACAATAAAATATGATGACAAAATATAACAATATTAATTTCACACTAGCATTTCTGACAGACGAGTTTCCTCCCTGAGTATATTTTCTCACCTGTGCCCAGTGATATTGTATGTGCAGGTAAGTAAGCCATGAGGTGTCCCAGTGTTTTTGTGTGGTACTGCTGGCTCAGTTTGTTATGCTGTAATGGGATAAGAGCCAGGCACTTCTCCTTGTCAGTCCTTCACCATTTTCTCCTTCCTAAGAAATATGGGAGTTTGTTGTTGTTGTCTGTTGTCGGGTGTTTGCGCAGTCCAAAACGCTCGACTATCATGAATATGAAACATGATTTTTCTGCCACACCAACAGAACTCAGCCGCCCGCCGACAGTTTTGTGAAATGTTTTAGCAAATAGATGCGCGGCCTGTAAAATATTCATGTATTCGCAACGCTATACGCCTGACCTCCTCATTATAATAGCTTAGGCTCAAAAAAAAAGAGAGAGTTTAAAAGCTTTTTGGCTTAGCGTTCACCTCTGCTCACATTTCACGTGTTAGAAAGCTCTCAGTTCAAGGGAAGTCTTAAACGCGCTGCTCGAACGTGTCAGCTGCGGTAATACCTCTGGTGTTGATAGTCAGGCCGCTAATCCTCTGCTCTTATGGCGGGCGACCTTGTTTAGCCTTTCATGTTTGCTAAGAGCTTTCCTTGTTGATGATGGTGTTTGTTTTATTTATTTATTTATCTTTTTATTTATTTATTTTGTTCAGGGGCAGTGAGTTGTAGTCTCACCCTGTGGGAGTCTCTTTTGGCCGTGCCTTCGCTCGGTGAAACAAATGTTATTGCTTATCAGCTGAGTCATTAAAAAGGAGCAAAATGCGAAAATACTCCAGGGAAGAAAAAAAAAGAGAGAGACAGAGAGAGACAGAGAGAGGGAGATGAATACAAATCTGGGCTACAATCACCTGACTGTACTTCTCTTCTCTTTGCATTAGGTAGGTGAAAAACAGGAGCGTATCTTTGCTATCATATAACCGTGTGCGGAAAAGTCTTTTGGCAAAGATGCCTCGGAGGGAGATCAAACAGTAGATTAAGTAGATTGACCTAACCGACAAAAAAAAAAAAAAAAAAAACAGACGCCACATAAAATGATTTGCAACAACAATGCTGTTGTCTCTGATCTGCTTGAAAATAATCTGTTTGTTCTTTTTCTTCTTAGCTGTGCCGCTAAATTATTGTAATGCATGTTACAACAGCATGTGTAAAACTGAATAATAATAAAGTGAGCTAGTACACAAACAAAACATCTAGCAACAGTGCACATAGGTCAACACAGTGTAGTTAAACAGCTTAGTTTCATTTGCTATATGTGTATTTGAACAAAAGCTAAGCAATGACAGTCAAAGCAATTACAATAATTACAATTAAGTGGTCCATGTGTACAATACTCTTGGCTCCAACAGACAGACAGCTTTGGTGTGGTTGCTGCTGTGGGTTGTCGTGTTCTGTGCAGGAACGAGAAAAATTAATTAAAGCTATGCTGTGTAATATTTTATTCCATCTAGTATCACAATGAGAAGCATAAAAGCTGTATTTTGCTAGTGTTAACCTCTGTTGGTGCCTATAGTCTCAAAATGGTGGAACAATGTCAACTCACCAACTATACACATAACAACAAAATGACAAATTCAGAGTTTAGAAGAACACTTCAGTTTTGTTGATGGAAGTAATTACTCATTAATGTGGTCATACTTCTGAAAATAAAACAATTTTCTTCATAAACCACTAAAAAAACTACACTACCAAAAATACAAGAGTGAGGCGTGAAAATGAAGACTTCACAGTGTCTTTAAGTATGTACCTCGCGCAGTGTGGTGGTTTTAAGTCTGCTAGTTCGTGGTGGGTGCCCTTGTCACGGTTGCCATGTTCTGTGTGTGCGAGAGCGAGAAAAGTTAAGCCTGTGCCCGTGCCTGTGCCTGTGTCTGTGCCTGTGTCTGCGGAAAAGTGGATTGAGTTTCTGGGCTGTCACTTAGGCCCGCTCTCTCTCCCGCTCTCCCGCTCTCCCGCTGCTGCCAGGAGGCGTTGGCCCTGCAAGCCAAGCACGGGGCTCCATGATTAGGAGTCTGCGGGGGTTGCAGCTCATATCGGTACCATCTGCACTGGGGGCAAAGATGTGATTAAACATGCGCTTTCTTGCTTGCTTGCTCTCTCTCTCTTTCTCTCGTTCACTCATTTACTCGTTCACTCGCTCCCTTTCTCTCTCTATCCATCTTTTTAATTCCTCTTTCATAACTTCTCTCTCTATATCTCTCTCTCACTTTTTTAGTTTTTACTGTGCACTTCTATTTCACGTCCCCTTAATCTCTCTCCCTCTCTCTCTCTCTCTCTCTCTCTCTCTCTCTCTCTCTCTCTATCACTGTCTCTCTCTATCTCTCCATCTCTCTCTCTGATTCTTCTCTTACTCTCTTACTCATCCGCCCCTCCTTCTCCCTCTTTCACATACTCTGCTTCCCTCTCTTCTTTCTCTCAGTCACTCTACACTCTTGTTCCCTTTCTCTGTTCCTCTCTCTGTCTCTCTCTCTCTCTCTCTCTCTCTCTCTGGCTCTCTTTTACATCTTCCCCTTAGCCCTTTCTGAGCGTGTCTTGCACTCTTTCTGTTGCGTTAACAGCTCTCTCTCTTTTTCCACTGTCACCTCATATTCCATCTCTTCATTTCCCTGAGTCAATCTCTCAAATTCCCAGTGTGCACTTCTTTCTTTCCCTAACCCGAGTTTTTTTTTTTTAAAAAGGGCCATGGAATTAGAAATAAGAATGCATTCTATTCATTTAAGATTTATGAAGGACCTTTCAGGGGGCACTCTTCAGGGGCAGAGACAATTGAATTTGTCAAAGGTAATTGTGACAGCCGTTTTCAGTTTGGGGTCCACACACGTCACACAACAAACGCTAATGTCGTCAAGAAGGGATCGACAGAAGATCGTTTTGGCAACGTATCGCCTTTTCATTAAGAGATCACAGAGCAGCACGTTTAAAAACAGGAGCCCCTTCATCATCGAAGTGAACCTCTCTCTGCACGTACTTTTCCTTTCGGCGAGCAGAACAGCTGTGAAAGCTCCTCCTCCTTCTCCCCTGACTCCTGCATCTCATTTATACCCCCCCCCCCACACACACACACACACACACACACACACACACACACAGCCCCCCCCCCACCCTCTCTTCCACATCCTCATCCTTCCCTCCCGCTCCGCCACACTAAAGCTCAATTTCACAGAAGTATGAGGTATCGATCCCCACTACGCTCACACGCGCATGTACTCATGTTTCCAGGCCGTCACATTACGCAGCCGCCTAATCTTGGTTGGGGCCTGAAGAGAAGACGAGGAGATAGACCCATGGATGGGCGAGCGAGTGAGGGCTGGGCGGGTGGGTGGGCAGGTGGATGGGGCGTGTGTGCGTGTGTGTGCATGCGTGTGTGTGAGCGTGCGTGCGTGTGTGTGTGTGTGTGTGTGTCTGTCTGTCTGTCTGTCTGTCTGTGTGTGTGTGTGTGTGTGCATCGTGCCATGAATCCAGGCCTGTCTTGAGCCCACTGGAATTGCCTTGTTTTATGCTCCTCCACATTAGATCCAATGAGGCGTGACTGTGTCTGTCTCTCTCTCTCTGTCTTTCTCTCTCTCTCTGTCTCTCTCTCTCTCTCTCCGTGGCTTGCAGCGCAAGTCCACTGCTGCCTCTCGGCCATTTTCAATCTCACCACAACACCACACCACCACACACATGGTGTGTTTCTCTTCTCAGGGGTGTACTTCATGTTGTTAGATAGCAACATACCTCTGCATATATAGTGATAATACGGTGGGGAAGATTAATCAGATTAATACATAAAGTAACAGATATTATAAATATAACTTTTTTTATAATGTCATGTACAATAGTATAAAGCTATGTACAACAGAATTAGTAATATAAGTTATTGTTACTATTATACTATACAAAAAAACAACTCTTGGGACTTTAATTGACCTTTTTAAAAGATTATCATTAATGAGCTCATTTGAAACCCCTTAAAGAAGCCAATTGATATTGTCTAAATCATATACAGTAGTTTTGGCTTGATTATTTCTTCACTGAGCTACCACTAATGAAGAAATAAAAGCCTGGCTTGAGATCTTCTACTCTGGCAATGCCAATCAACATTTATCAAATAAATATTGGAAAGGGAACAGGCATTATTTATTGAATTTGTCTTGAGCTAAGGTTGCCTCAATATAGCCTCTTGACCATGAGCAAGAGGAATGAGTGTCTGAGACTTTACAAAAAGATTCAGAGATAGATATTTTTACTTAAGAGAAACATTCATCGGGGCGTTCAGGTTTTCAGATGTTTTTTCTCTCTCTGTCTCTCTATCTCTCTCTTTCTCTCTCTGTCTCTCTCCTTCATTTTAATGCTACTCTTTACTCCTCTCTCTTTACTTCTCTGCCATAACCTCTCTCTCTCTCTCTCTATCTGTCTCTCTCTCCCTCTTTTTAATGGTACTCTTTACTTCTCTCTCAGAACCCCCCTCTCTCTCTCTCCCTGTCTTTCTCTCTTTCTATCGCTCTCTCCTTCTTGTTAATGGTACTCGTTACTTCTCTCTCATAACCTCTCTGTCTCTCCCTCTCTCTCTCTACCTCATTTTCTCTCTGAGGCTAAAGTTCACTCACTCTGAATGCATTGCTCTGCGTCGTGCAGGCCTGATAAACACTATTCAAAGCCCATTAGTATTCACGCCCGCTCTCTCTCTCTCTCTTTCTCTCTCTCTCTCTCTCAGCCTCTCCTGGTTATCTCTTCAAGAGAGGTTACAGCACAGCTCACATCATAAAATAGCTAGTAGCTTTTTTTCTCTAATCAAAACTGAAGTGGTTTGCTGACCAGCAGTGCAACACTGACTTCTGATCAACAGGACTTTATCACCCCCCCCCCCACACACACACACACACACACACACACACACCTCTTGTGTTTTACTGTCTCCATCTTTACCATGCTGTCTCTGCACTGGCCCCAGGGCTGTTAAAAAAGGAGGGAAAAAATGTATAACAACACATAACTTATGTGTTTACCTTATGTCTGTACCTTAGGGTTAAGGGGTTAGTGTGTAATGTGTAAGTATAATGTATGTACATGTAGATACACTGTAAAAAAGGGGCTGTAAAATAAACTGTTACCCATCCAGCTTTATCATGTTGTCACTGCGGGGCCTTTGGACTGTAAAAAAAAAGAGAAATAAAATATGGTGTTTAGGGCAAGGAGAGGTGAACTTCCTGCTTCAGGTGAGTCAGGGCCAGGCACAGAAATGCCTCTATCTGACACTACAGTGCACACACACACACACACACACACACACACACACACACGCACGCACGCACACTCGCACACACACACACACACACACACACACACACACACACACACACACACACATATACACACACACACACACACACACTCCAGTCCAGGATCTTCTTTCAACGAACAAGATTACAGTCCCTGTAATCCTCTGTGTGGAATACTAACCACTCCTCGGGGTGTTGGGCTCACAGAGACACACACAGAGACACACACGGACACACAGACACACACACACACCACACACCTCTTCTGTGGAGTAGAGGCTTTTCCAGGAGATAGTGCCTCTGAGAATAGATGCGATTTATTTGTTTGTTTGCTTGTTTGTTTGTTTACACACTTTAGGAGAGCAGAAGTGGCTGGAATTATCTGTCTGTCTGTCTGTCTGTCTGTCTGTCTATCTATCTATCTATCTATCTATCTATCTATCTATCTATCTATCTATCTATCTATCTATCTATCTATCTATCTATCTATCTATCTATCTATCTATCTATCTGTCTGTCTGTCTGTCTGTCTGTCTGTCTGTCTGTTTGTCTGTCTGTCCGTTTGTCTGTTTTTTCCTTAAGTTTATATTCATGAAAACACTAAACTAGACCAATTAATAAAATGCATACAACAGACAGACCTTATGAAATCAATGACATTAGCAAATAATCATCCAGGATGGTTATGTAATCTGTTATTTACCTGTAGTAGCCATCTATTCTTCGTCACATTGATCCATTTAAAGTTTTATTTGCTTAAAGTCTACCTTTCATTGAATGAATTAATATTTTGGAACTAAATCTGTTCTGCTTGTACTCCACTGCTCAAAATGAGTTGGCTTGGGAGTTTTGCCCTGTAAACCTTTTGTTTCTTTCACAAAGGGCGAGACTACTTAAGTAATAATAATCATTCAGTTGCATTCAGACTCACTCCTCTTCAGCAAATAAGAATAATGAATCCAGGCAGAACACCAGGAACAAAGTGGTTCATATCAATCATAAACATAAATTTGTGTGGCTTACAATGAGCATTACATTTGTTTCTTTCACATTTGTTTCTTTGTGTGTGTGTGTGTGTGTGTGTGTGTGTTCGTGTGTGTGTTTGTGTGTGTGTGTGTTTGCCTGTGTGTGTGTGCGTGCATGCATGCGTGCGTGTGTGTGTGTGTGTGTTTTTTTTTTATGTAAACACAGTATATAGTTGTGTCTCAAAGAGAAGGAACTAGAAAAAACACACTCTTGCCTCAATGGTAGTATACATTTGTGTACATCCATATATGATGTACACGCCAATTAGTGTCTCAAGCTCCATTGATTTTTAGCCCGGGCTGAGATTCTTGTAAATTACTATAATGCCTCTGTTTTAGATGTACAGCTTGACAAAAGCATTAGTCTGGACCCTAAGTGCAGCCCTTCTCTCCGAGTGTCAAGCCCATTGCTTGAAGTCAATTAGACCTTAATTGACCATGACGTTAACAGGATTCTTGTGCGGAATTACACAGAGTAATGGTGGTGGGTGGAGAATCTTTATTTATGTACTGCTTGTGTGGTTTTTTTTTTCGCGTTTGTGTTTGTTTTTTTTCTTCCTCCCTCATCCCCCGTCAAGTTGGAAATGTATTGGACAAGTATATCTTCATAAAAGCTGTCTTAGCGGTCTAGCGTGCAGAGCAGCTCGGGAGAGAGCCACAGAATAGCAAAGTCTGTCAATAATAAGCATTGGCTTCTATTATATAACCGTGCTAGTGCCACGTTAGGAAAGCAGCAGTGGTTCCACCATCATTTCTCATTCGTACTACTTATAACTCAGCCATAAAAAAATGGTGTCTGGTCTCTTAAATTATATCATCGTCCAGGATGGATGACGTTGAGCAATAGTGAAGTGTTTATGGTCAAAAAAGTAGCAACATAATCACAGGAAACTGTGAAATAACCTTTTCAGGTAAAAAGACGAAAGCAGTCGGAACTGGTGATAGGGACGCTTGCCTGCATCGGGGAGCGGACATTTCTTTCTCATAGTGTTTCTCTACAATGCCAGGGTCAACAACTAACAGAAGCGCATTCTCCTAATTGCTCTCCTCAAATGATGCACCAAGGGCAAACCTCACAATGCCCCCCCTCCCTTCCCACACCCCCCGGGAGAGTGATGCCATAGATTGTGCAGCATCCTTTTTAAAAAATAAAAGTTAGAAGATAAAAGATGAATGGCCACACATAGCTGTACAAGGTTTCTCTCAGATTTCATCTCATTAAGCGCAGTGTGGCCATTAACTCATAATACCAGCTAACATGGAAACAGTCCCCTTGATAAGATTGTGTTTGTTTTGGTGTGGTGGAAATGGAGAGACAAAGACAGAGAGAGAGTGGGAGATGAGGAAAGAGGTGAAGGGTGTAGAAGGAGAGAGAGAGAGAGAGAGAGAGAGAGAGAGAGAGAGAGAGAAGGAGAAAGAGACGCTGAGGTGTGCGAAAGGAATCAATAAACTAATTTTAAAGTTCCAAGAAAGTTCATAACTTGTAAGGATCTGAGGCAATGGCTATTTAGCACTTTAATTGCCTTATCCAGGAAAAAACCCAGGGCTGGCCATCGCCTGGAAAGCAGGAAACACGCCTCAAAGCCTCAGAACCCAAAAAAATAAAAATAAATAAAAATACAAACAAAAAAAGAACAAAAAATAACAAAAATGTCCGCCCCTCCAAACGTCCCCTCGCTCACCTTATCCACCACCACATGAAGAGGCAAAACCATTTACACAGACTCCCTCAGATACGGCGCCACTAATTGCTGTGCCTGGGGAGGGAAAGGAAGTCTGTTGGGGTGGTGGGGGGTGCAGAGGAAGGGGGATTCAGAAGAGGTCAAAAAGGAGGGTGTCGGAGGAAGCCGAGCAGCTGGTGTAATTTCAGGACAACCTCCTTGAGATGAGGGATGGGAGGAGATGCCACTGGCTATTGCTGCTGAGAGACACTTCAAGATGAGACTGAAAGAGATAGGGGGAGCGAGAGAAAGAGACGGAGAGAGGGGGAGAGAGAGAGCGATCGAGAGAGGGGGAGAGGTAAGATAGTTGGGAGGGAGAGGGAGAGGGGGGGGGGGGAGGAGGGTTTCTACCCAGGTATTGTACACACACAAGTCGCTCGACATCCAACACAATTGCTCTGTTGCGTCAGGTTAGGCTTTCATCAGTCCTCATCCTTCAACTTGGAGTGAGAGCCCGGAGAGTGGGAGAAGAGGAGGAGAAGATTGGAAACGAAGACAGCCAGTTGAAGAGTAAAAGGGATAGACAGAAAAAGAACAGGAATGAGACAGAGAGAGGAGGGGAGAGAGAGAGAGTGAGAGAGAGAGAGATGGAAACAGAGGCTAGAAAAAGAGAAAGAGAGAGAGTGAGGGAGAGAGAGAGAGAGAGAGAGAATGGAAACAGAGAGGACAAGATAGAGAAAGAGAAAGAGAGAGCGTGAGGGAGAGAGAAAGAGAGTGAGAGTGAGAGAGAGATGGAAACAGAGAGGCTGAGATAGAGAAAGAGAAAGAAAGAGAGTGAGGGAGAGAGAGAGTGAGAGAGAGAGAGACAGAGATGGAAACAGAGAGGCTGAGATAAAGAAAGAGAAAGAGAGAGAGTGAGAGAGAGATGGAAACAGAGAGGCCGAGATGGAGAAAGAGGGAGATAAAGAGAGAGAGAGAGAGAGATGAGGGGTGGAAAGACATCGCTCCTCCGTCTGACAGTTCCTCAGCTCCAACCTGTCTGCTGTGAGGGGCTGTCGGCTGTCCAATCGCGGTCTGTTACCCATTGCAGCGGTGACGTGTTGTGCTCTGACCTTTGAAGGCACATATCGCCACGTTCGTTTGTAACCTTATTAGTAGCTCTCACCAAGCCCTTCCCACACACACACACACAGGCACACACACACACCTACACACACACTCACACACACAGACACACTCACACACCTACACACACACTCACACACACACACACACTCACTCTCACACACACACACACACACACACACACACACACACACACACACACACACACTCACACACACCTACTCACACACACAGACACACTCACACACACACACACACACACACACACACACACACACACACACTCACACACACACACAAGTGGATCCATCGAGAATGTGCTAGAAACGGGCTGGTAATCAGATCGGGGGGGGTGGGGGGGGGGGACTGACAGTGCCCTGGCAGCAATCAAATGTAATGGAACAAGCTAGGGGGATCGATAGCAAGCAGTGATTTCAGACTGACAAAGGTTGTTTAGTAGCGGGCAGCGCTAATTGAAATCAATGGATAATCTGATGAAGGATCTTAACCTTTTTTGTACCGCCGAGAATTCATAAGCTAGTGAATATCACACTCCGGGGGCAAAGCAAGCAAGCAAGCCAGCAAGGCAGCATGGGCCATGATGATTGGTTCTCTATCGCCCCCCGACAACGACTCCGACTCCAACTCCACCGTTGCTGCTGCTGATTCACGACCGCCGGGGCCACTTATTCCCTTCGGCTCCCTTTGGCGCTTAAAAAAATTACCCCGATCGATAGCCGTGACAATGCAAAATGCGACGGCGATTTTCAGGGTGAGCGGGTCTCCTGCTCTTTGTCAATAGGTGTAAACAGTTAGGTGCTGATAAGATCATTTCAAGTGCTCTAATTATGATGTAGACTGTAGTCATCGACTTTATTTAAGACCCTAAGATTATTTGTGGCCAAAGGGTTATTATCCATCGAGCACTGGTTAAGATATTTTATTTTAGAGTGTGAAATTTGAAGAGACATCTGTGTTAAGCTGTTTGCTCACTTATTCGGTAATAAAATGATGGAACAGGCAGACAGACAGGTTTACATGATCACAGTCTAATGATAAAATTAAATTATATGTCATTGCAGTAGCTGACAGTCTTACCCAGAGCAACCTACAGTGGATTAGGTATAGGGACAGTCCCCCTGGAGCAATGTGGGGTTAGATGCCTTGCTAACGGGGACCTTGGATAAGGATGCGATGCAGAAGAGTTGCTGCTTATATATATATATATATATATATATATACTGTATATATATATCCTGTGTGTGTGTGTGTGTGTGTGTGTGTGTGTGTGTGAGTCTGTCTGTCTGTGTGGCTAAACAAAACTATATATAATTGGTACAAAATATAATGTTATGCTACACTCCCTCCCCAACCACTACCAACAACAACAACTTTGCTGCCAAATAAAATTATACATTACACTGACACTCCTACCCAGAGCAACCCAGGCACAGTCCGCCTGGAACAACATGGGGGTAGATTTCTTCTTCATGGTCACCTTGGCCTCGGCCTCTGGTTATTCACCCCCCCACCCACCTATATTTCCTACTGTTATTGAACCTGCCACCATCCGATTCCAAGACCAACTCCCTAACCTAACCACAAGGCCACAGCTGCGATCTCTTTCAGCTTGCACTGAAAGATGCAAGAAAAACGTGTCTGCAACACTTAATGGGAAAAGCTACATGTTTTACATGCCTCTCTGTCAAATCACTGATGCCAGTTACTTGTTGCTTGAGCTTATATGACAAGGTCATGTTCAAGGTCAAGGTCAAAGGTCAAGGTAAATTTTATTATCCCGCCAGGGGAAACTCAGGTGGCCCAAACAAATGAACTGAGCATTGTCTGAAATATATAACATTTTATATCAAGGATTACACGTACCAATATTGCATCCAGGTTCAATCAATAATCCATTATCTTAAGCAATTATCTAGTGGTATTTTCATTTGACCAACTGACTGTATTGGATTTCATATTATCATTATATCAACCATTCTTCCCCTACTGTACTGTGCAAACTGTATTGGCTATTTAGCCTGTACACTGCACATTGTCTTGGTTTCCTGCAGCAAGTGCAAGGCTAAAATGTAATAAATTATTTGCAGTCTGACTTCTACAAATGACCAATTAGGCTAAGAAACTCTAACAACAAGTGGCTCATTTTAAGCAGTCAAATTGTTAATGCAGCATTACCATACGATTTATCTTTGCCAAGAGATTTCAGCGTGTACTCCAATATAATATAGCCTCAGAGTGATGTGGGGTAATTCGTACACAATTATACACACAATGCTACCGTACACACTTTTTCTCTGTAAAAGTTTAAAGTTGAGTTGGGAGGACATATCGAACCGCTTCAGTGTCGGAGTGAAGCATTGTAAGTGGTGTTTGTTCTTGCCAAGTGAGTTCTGCCATTGCAGCCTCAAGTGGGCACTCTTAAAGCACAGTGGCTGAATGTAGGGAATTAAAACATTGAGTGGTACACTAGGATTGTTTATGTTATTTATTTTAAAAATACATCATAAAAAGACACTATTTAATAAAACAATGGCTTTGGTTTTTTTCTTTTTATTTGTGCAACTCTATTTACCTCAAACCGAGTACCTTTTTTAATGAACACGGTCATCAGCCATTTACGATTTACTGTTTTATATTTCATTTAATTTAGAACTAAGTTTTCCAAAGTCTTTCTGCTTAAACATAGCACCTTGGTAGTCCTTTTGGATGACTAAGAATGATTAAAATGGCCTCATACTTCCTTTTTAATAAAAATGCTTACTGAAAATAAGGCGGCTTTGTTGCCGCATAGCTGAGAGTGAGCGAGCGAAGATGCCCACTAGGGCTGTCCCTGCTTCCTGATGGCATTTACTTTTCCTCGAAGGTCCTTGAATGCAAACTTTGTGTGTGTGTGTGTCTGTGTGTGTGTGAGTGAGTGAGAGAGAGGGAGTGTATGTGTGTGTGTGTGTGTGTGTGTGTGTGTGTGTGTGTGTGTGTGTGTGTGTGTGTGTGTGTGAGTGAGTGAGGGAAAGTGTATGTGGGTGTGTGTGTGAGTGAGAGAGAGAGTGTGTGTGTGTGTGAGAGAGAGAGAGAGAGAGAGAGAGTGAGTGAGAGGGAGAGTGTGTGTGTGTGTGTGTGTGTGAGTGTGTGTGTGTGTGTGTGTGTGTGTGTGTGTGTGTGTGGGGTGGGGTGGTGACGATGCATTACAGATGCCCATCCTCATTTGAAATCCTGGCGGAGCGTCCCTATTTGAGCAAGGGACTTTGATTCATGCATGCGCACACACCTTGATCCAGAAGCTTAAGCCCTCGATTGCTTGGGACAAGGACACTTTGACAATTTAAGACCTCCGATCTCTTTTCCTGCTTCTGCGACTATTCGCCCTGACCTATTCCAGCTTCAGACACGACACGACACAGCACGACACGGCACTGGGCTCGAAAAACAAGTTCTCAATTAATCAAGTTTGTTATTTGCAGTCCGGGATAATTGCACGTCCTGCTTGGTTTTTCCGTGGGAAAGAATACCGTGTTGAAATGTCATGCTATACAAATGAATCCATCAAAGGCGTTTGCACCAGTGGGATGGCTAAACCCACATGCCTTTGTCTGGGGGAGCATGGACAAACAAGGGCCTAAAACTACTCCAGCCTTTTTCTGTGAGCAAATGCGACAAAAAACATTGCTGATAATTTTATCATAATAATAATAATAATAATAATAATAATAATAATAATAAACTGTATTTGTATAGCACAATTCATAAAAAATGTAGCTCAAAGTGCTTCAACAGTTTGGCAGGAAAAAACAAGGCAGCATTGTTGCGGCTTGATAGCGCACAGAAAATTCTAGTAACCCTTCTAATGAAAAAAAGGCATTTTAACTGTATTCCATTCCACTGTATTACAAAAATGGAACTTTGTTCTTGAAATAACAACTTTAATTAACAGAGCGATTGAAGCCGCTATTGTCTATTCAATAGTCAGTAGTCTTCAATGTGTCTATTGAAGTAGCATGGAAGGGTGTGTGTGTGTGTAGTAGTGGTGGTGATAAGGCTTCACTTTAGCACACTCATGTGATTATGTAATGCCCTATCATTAAGAGTTAATGAAAAGTGATGCTATTTAGCTGGTGTGTCATCCTTCTTAACTGTGGATCCTATGACAGCCTACCACATTGTGCATAGCCTGTCACCATATAAAACATGTTCGGTAATGAACATTACTAATAGCTTAATGATCATGTCATATCACATTGCTTTGACTGGTTCACAAAAGGTTCATCATGGCATAACTAACCTAAAACCTACCTACCGCTATAACATGATGTAATCTACACCGGAGCTCCATAATCAATGGCAGGGTGTAGCGAAGGGGAGGAGAAGTCACCCCACCCAGCTTCAAACCCAGGTCTCCAGGGGTACCAAATGTGTACTTTTGACCGCAACACCAAAGAAAGCCAGGCTCATTGGTATGGCAGTCAGAGCACACCCATAACCCTAGTGATGTTCACTCCATCATCACACAGGGTTTAAAGTAAACAGGAAAAGTAAATGGGAATAGTTTCCTTACTGTCTATGACCTAGATTTAGCTGCAAGTATTGTGCAGCTGGATTTTAACTACTGCGACTCCGTGTTGGGATTTTACCGAGCACTTCATGTGCTATTCATGCAAAGAGAGATTGGGTGGAACTATCTGAGAAAAGTGGGTCAAACAAGTCAAAAGTTAAACTATTATCAACCCCAGCCTTGGTATCACTGCTTTTTCACACAGAGTACTTCTTCTAGAATTAGAATTAAAGTCATAAATTAATTACACTGTCCTGTTACTAAATATCTTGCTCTATTACTAAATATCTGGATGATTTGGATTTGGATAAAGACCAAAATGTGTCTGCTAGTTGACATTAAACTTTACTCCTAGCATAGTTGATCATTCTGAAGTAATTATTCTGATGAAATTTGTACTGGGTTATTAAAATTTGATAAAACAACTTAATGATTCTCGAAAAAGTACACTTAGTTTATAAGTAAAGAAAATTAAGACCAGATAAAAAATGAAGACACGATAAAAAATCAAGACTAGATGAAAATTAAGACTAGATGAAAACTAAGACTACTGTAGATGAAGAGCAAGACATGTTCTAAAAAATGGTGGGTTGAACCAAAGGAAGGGCTGTTTTTCTGTTTTTTCTTTTTTGCGAGATAGGCGGTTTATTAAAAGATAAGGGTTTCTGTTCTGTTCAGGCACTCTGGATGAATTCCCCCGCGGTGAGACATGAGGCTTTGGCTTTGCCCAAATTTTTTACAGAGCAGCGCAGCTCGTTATTTGGCTCAGCTCGAGCTCTCGTTTCGATTTGTCCTTGTCCCTGTCCGACATCTTTCAACGCCATCTGACTACTTGTCCTATTTAGGCCTGGCCCCCATGATGTTCAAGTTTTTTTCCTTCACTCTTTCTCAAACTCTCTTTCTCTCTCTTACTCTTTCTCTCTCTCTCTCTCTCACTTTGTCTCTTTGTCTCTCTCCCTCTTTCTTTCTCTCTCTCTCTGTCTCTCTTTCTCTTTCTCTCTCTCTCTCTGTCTCTCCCTCTCTGTCTCTCTCTCTCTCCCTCTCTCTCTCCTCTCTCTCCTCTCTCTCTCTCTCACTTCCTCTTTGTTCCTCTTCTCTGATTGGCTTGGCATCCATCAATCATTCTTTGGGGCTCTGGGGCCAGTCATAATTGGGTGAACCTTCACTTAGGTGTGCCTTCACTTTTTACATTTCACATTATTTTACTTTTTTACTTTTACTTCAGCATAGTGACATTACCTAATCCTCTGTCATTCTGTCAACTTGTTTTGAAAAAGTCTTAGCACTTTGGCTGTCAGATTTTGGTGGACTATACGCCACTCTTAGGACACCTTGTTACAACATTGGACACTTTTGGTATGAGCACTCACCCAGACGCGTGTGTATAGGTAGCAAGTTTCTCGTCCTGTAAGGCCTACAGTAGTAGTGTGTGTGTGTTTGAGTGTGTGTTTGTCGAATGGATGGATGTAGATGAGTGGGTATTGCTTTTTTTAGATGTTTTTTTTTTCTCTCTCTCTTTTTAAGATTGGTAATGACTTGGACTACAGCCCAGGGCTTTCTTTTTTCTTTTTTTTTTCACACACACACACAGACGACGCCTGGGTAAACTGTCAGAAAATATTGGACGTGCTTTTTTGGATGTGCTGAGAATACCCTCCCGCGCTCACTGATTATGATATCCAATTACGGATGATGACTGTTGCAGCGGGCTCTGGACACTTTAATTATCCTCTCATTCTCCCTTGTTGGGTGTAAAGGGATCCCAAAGTGAAAACTGAAACAGAAACTGAGATTGGTGGAGCTATACGGTGAATGCCAATGATGATGATGCCTACCGTTCAGTTGAATAAGGGGGGGTGGGTGTGTGTGTGTGTGGGGGGGGAATCATGTAATGTGCAAACACAGAGGTGCTTGTCGACATTTTCTGAGGCGGTAAAAAAAATAAAATAAAAAATTACATTACATTAGAAACTTTTCTGTCAGCTCCTGTCATTTCTCACTTTTTGTGATTCCTCATATCTTTTTTTTTTCTTTCTTTTTTGGCGTTTTCTGCTGATGCCGTAGCAACCTGATTGGTCAAATTGGACTATTCGCTGCGGCAAAAAGTGTTTGCTGACACCACCTGTCTGTGGGGTGGCCATTGATCGTTCACCCTGCCTGCTCTCTCCGCTTTATTATTTGACCATCATAGCAGACGGCATGGAACATATAGGACACTTCATTCAGCAGACAGTGGCAAATAACTGTCTGTAAATAACCTCACTACCTTTTGTGCAACTGTTACACAGAGAGGTGTGTGTGTGTGTGAGTGTATGTGTGCGTGTGCGCGTGCATGCGTGCGTGTGTGTGTATGTGTGTGTGTGTGTATGTGTGTGTGTGTGTGTATGTTTGCACAGACAGAGATGGAGTGCTGGAGGTATAACTTCAAATTGTATGACATGTGGAGACAGGCTGAGGCCACAAAAATGGCTGAATGTTGTTATTGTTATTATTATTATTGTTGTTGTTGCCTTTTAAAGCTTCTTTTGCGTCAAAGGTGCCCATGGGCAGTTCTGTTTTTAATTTGATAGATATTGTACGTTTGCGTGTATTTGTGTGTGTGTATGTATGTGTGTGTGTGTGTGTGTGAGAGAGAGAGAGAGAGCATGAGAGAGTGTTTTTCACACAAAAGGCGTTTTGAATATTTTTTTATATTGCGTATTATGTTCTGTATTCTAGTCTTGCATACTTGTGTGTCTGCACATTGTGTGTGTATGTGTGTGAGTGTGTGTGCATGTGTGCGTGCGTGTGTGTATGTGTGTGTGTGTGCGTGTGTGTGTGTGTGTGTGTGTGTGTGTGTGTGTGGTCTTTGGAGAGAGAAGGGTACGTGTGTGATGTTGTAATGCAACACATCATAAAGATTCAAACCATCTCCTGTATCAATGTAATTTGATCAGCACATTTAATTCCAACTCTCATTTCACAGTCAACCACACAGACAGAATCTGATGGGCATGTGCCAGCATCCAGATTCATCTCTTTGTATTCTTCCGAACGTAAGAGAGGCAGTTGTCCTTGTTCGGGTCCATCAGCTAAGCGCGACTATTTCGTCGATATTGCTTGTCTCTGTGACAAGGAAGGGAAGCCAAGAGCTAAAGATTGGATTGGTGTCGTCGACAAGGCTGTCATTCAGTCTTGTTAATGTGTGCCTCTCTCCGAATATTTCAATATTTGTCTTCCCTTTAATTGTATCATAGAGTACATTTGTAAATGAGACATGAATTGCCTTGGGCCATGCTTTGGAAGGAGAGAGAGAAAAAAAAACATTCACAACATTTCATTTCTATTTCCCTCAGCTTCTAAACAAGCTTTTTTCCCTCCTCCTGCACCCATTACATTCAATTATTATAATATAATAATAATTGAGGATTTTTTACACGGTTTGATAGTTTAATTTTACATGTGTTATTTTGTTCAGGGGGATGTGAGTGTATTAATCACCTGTTTTTTTTTATTCCCCAACAGTCACCATACCACAGCAACATCAGTGTGCAACATTAAAAAATAATAATAATAAAAAAAACACAAAAACAGCAAAGTTTGTTGTCAACCTCCCCCCTGGTTTGAACTGTCTACAGTAGATGCAGCCAGTCTCTGGTTTCACTGCACTCATTTTATTTTATTTCGTTTCGTTTTGTTTCATTTCTGTGCAAATTGTGGTTCTTTTGTTTTGAAAAGATACAGTAACTCCTCTTTGGGTTTCCAGCGCTATCTGTGGGCCCTGTTCCCATGGCACAGTAAGAGCTCACTCGCTGTGCTACTGATGCTCACACACACACACACAACACACACACACACACACACACACACACACACACACACACACACACAACACACACACACACACACACACACACACACACATGCACACACACACACACACATACACACACACACATACATGGTGCCTGAGGGCATGCAGGGGTCCCAAAAGAACCGGGCCGGTCCAAAAGAACATGAGCACAGGGGACCAGACAGGCCTGTGGTTGAAAGAATAGAATAGGGGCTGGAGATGGAGAGGGCAGCAAAAAGCAGGGGTGGGATGATGAGGGGTGGTTGGATCTAGTGCGTTGGGGAGGTGCATGGGGTGAGGGCATGGTGTGTGTGTGTGTGTGCGTGCGCATTCATGTTTGTGTGTGTGTGTGTGTTGTCATACATGCACCCTATGTGTGTGTGTGTGTGCACATTTGTGTGTGTGTGTCCTCATGCGTGTGCCCGTATGTGTGTGTGTGTGTGTGTGTGTGTGTGTGTGTGCACATGCACAAGCACGTGTGTGTGTCCTCATGCAAGTGCCCGTATATTTGTTTGTGTGCGTGCATATGCACATGTGTGTGTGTGTGTGTGTGTGTGTCCATGTGTGCGCCTGCATCTGTGTGTGTGTGTGTGTGTGTGTGTGTGTGTGTGTGTGTGTGTGTGTGTGTGTTGGTCCCCTGAGGTTGCATGGCAGGCCTGTGAAGTGCAGAGGGCTGTGTTCTCATGTGGTGAGAGAGTCAGAGTCAGGCAGGCAGAGCAGAGAGGGAGAGTGGGAGGGCTTCTTATGCAAACAGCAGTGGCAGGCAGGACAGTGGAGGACTCCAAAGGAATAAATGGCACCGAGTAGGAGGATCAGAGGGCCCCTGTGTGTGTGTGTGTGTGTGTGTGTGTGTGTGTGTGTGTGTGTGTGTGTGTGTGTGTGTGTGTGTGTGCCTGTGTATGCATGATTTTGTGTGTGTGTGTGTGTGTGTGTATGTGTGTGTATGCCTGTGTATGCATGCTTTTGTGTGTGTGTGTGTGTGTCTGTGTGTGCGCCTGTGCCTTCGCCTTTCTGTGTGTGGAGATATTGTTGTGAGTGCATGTGTGCATAGGCATCTACAGGTGTGTGTGTGTGTGTGTGTGTGTGTGTGTGTGTGTGTATGTGTGTGTGTGTGTGTTTGTGTGTGTGTCTGAATGTGTGTGCATTTGTTTGTGTTTCTGTGTGCACGCGTTTTGTTGTTTCCCACATTCATGTTTGCATGTCCATTACATGTACAGTATGCATCTGTGCATTCATCTTTGTGTGTTAGCATGTTTGTATGTGTATGTGTGTGAGTGTATGTGTGTGTGTGTGTGTGTGTGTGTGTGTGAGTGTGTGTGTGTGTGTGTGCCTGTGCCTATTTTTGTGAGTGCATGTGTGTAGAGACATCCACAGGTGTGTGTGTGTGTGTGTGTGTGTGTGTGTGTGTGTGTGTGTGTGTGTGCGTGTCTGTGTGTGTCAATGTGTGTGCATTTGTTTGTGTTTCTGTGTGCACGCATTTTGTTGTTTCCTACATCCATGTTTGCATGTCCATTACATGTATGCATCTGTGCATTCATCTTTGTGTGTTAGCATGTTTGTTTGTGTATGTGTGTTGAGGGGCGGTGTGTTGTGGATGGTTCCATGTGTGTGCAAGACATACAGAAATGTGTGTGAGCACATATGAATATGATTGTTCCTCACATACGTTTGTACTTGTGTATGCATCTTTGTGTGTTGTGCATGTTTGTACTGTGTGTGCGTGTGCATGTCCATGTGTGAAGTGTGTGTGTGAAGTGTGTATACTGCACATGTCTGCACACTTCAATAGGCATCTCTGCCACCAAGCGCTGGGAGGAAAGCAGGGTAATGGCTGCCGGGGGTGTTGTGCTGTCATACACACACACACACACACACACACACACACACACACACACACACACACACACGTGATATAAGCAATCTGCCTCCACTAAGACGTGGGTCTGAACTCTGCACAAACCCGGCGCAATGACTAATTCATCCCTGTTCTCTCCCCTAGCTACTCTAACCCGCTTGCTGATAGCTTTTACTTGTATTTAGCCGCCTTACAATACACACAATACAGTACATAAAAACATTGTTTTCCTCTGTTGTCGAGTGTGTGGAAAAGCACTCCAAGTTTCCTCCTAGAAAGAAAGAAAAAAAAAAAAAACAAGGTTGTTAATCATTACAGGAACACATTCAGCATATCTGGGCTGACAAACAGTGGCAGGTAAATGTTAGGATGAAGAGGCATATTTGTGAATTTTGGAGCTGGAATAAGCAGGAACATACTGAAGAATCTTGCCAGGTTGTATAAGTGTTGTGGTTTGCCACTAGCAATCAATTAGACTAGCAACCAACTTAAAACAACTACTACACTTTTTATTACCTGTTTTGAGCCAGTTGTTTGTCTGTTTTCTACCTCACCAGCAGGAAAGAGACAACAGTAAAATGACATGACATGAATTTAAATGACATGAAAACACTAGTATATGGAAGACAATAATAATAATAATAATAATAATAATAATAATAATAATAATAATAATGACAATACTTTTTGCCTTTTATGGCTGATTTAGTACAAGGATATAGCTGAAAGTGCTTCAACAGTTTGATATAAAGTATAGTACAATACTGCAAGGCTTTCTTTTGTGAGAGAAATGATGAGCTGCGATACCCACAAGTTGCTGGTGCCATCGATGGCACTCACATCAACATCAAGGGATCAAGGAACCGTCCAACACCGAGCCGACTACTACAACAAAAGAGGGGCAGTGTTCAGCAATTTTACAAGATGTTCCTGACAATGACATGGATTTTTGGCATCAAAATGCTGGAAAGCCCTGTTATAAGTCCATGTGTCACCTGTATTTCTATACTTCCCTGGCTTTTATGATCGAGAGCAGGAGCCCAGGAGTCCTTTTTTTACTAGCGTTACGGCTGACAGAGACATCTGAGAGAATCTGAGAGACGTGTCACTGGTCACCCTTGGCTACTGAGCCTGTCCATTACTCCACTCGCTGGCTCCTCGTAGAGCTGTTTTCAGGGCCTGTTAGTTTTTAGTAGAGTAGAGTAACAGTATCAGAGACTGTTGGGTGAAGATGGGTAATCCCTTCTTCTTGAAAGTCCAATCCCTGTGGGAAAAAAAACAGTCATGCCATTTGCCATGTATTGGTTTTACCTGTGTAACCTTACACTTTACATTACACGGGTGATTTGACCAAGAAGCTCATCCTGCCTGGCTGTAGAGCTTTTGCTTCCTGATTGGAATTACACGGTTTTGTGAGTGGCTTAAACGGGTGTGGCCTTTTTACTCCTCTCTAAATCCAGATTAACCACCCTCTGGAGATGGGTGATGGGTAGCTGGGCGTCAAAGAGGACAGCCACATGTTGTGGATGCAAACGACAGAGACGACGGGGGCACAGGGAGAGGGCAACAGGAGAGAGAGGGCTGTTGAATTCAAATGTCTTTCAATGTCTGTCCACAGCATCACTAAATACTCCACTCTGGGAGTGTGATGCCTCTGAAACACACACACACACACACACACACACACACACACACAGCCAGTGCTGCTCATTAAAGCCCCGTTCACACTGCAACGCTTTTTTTTTTGCCTCCAAAACACAAGAAGCATCTCTAGGATTCTCAAAATCGAAGTACTTACAAAGCACTTGCTGGACATGTGAAGTTTTGTTTACTGTTAGTAAGTTACATACCGTCCTCCATTTTTTACTGTTCATATTTGGAACTCAATTGTTTGTGAGTCACTGTAGCTGCACAACAACCCATTGTTAAAATAAATGACTCCAAAACTTGAACAGATAAGAAGTGACCCCCAAAACTTGAACAGTATTTTAACTTTGAGCGCCTCACGTTTTTTTTGGAAAGCCTCAATAGTTTTTAGCCTGCGCCTCGCTCAAAAACAGCAAGGCACTGCACAACTGTCAAACTAATTCTTAGCCACATTGTGCCATAGGAGAACAATTGCATGTTGAATTCAATTGAATTCCACCTGGCAGAGAAAAAAAATGTCACTGTGTAAACAGCATATAATGATGATTAGATTAATGGTGGCATCGGAGAAGATGTTGTTGTTGTTGATGTTGTTGGACAGCAGTAACATTTTCCAAGGTTTACATTCTCCACTGGTTGCTCCCCCATTTCCCATGGGAATCTAAACTCAAACTGTGATGCAAGCGGTGGTGGGAATAAAGATGCAGAGGGATTTTCTGGTGACCTGAGAGGTGTTCTAGCTCAAGGAATTCCAAGAAATTCCTTTCCCAGAATTGTGACCTACAGTATAATGATGTTATCGTACCAGTCAACAACTCAACAGTTTCGCCTCGCAGGCAAACCTCATTTGGCAAACATATGTGTTTACTTAAATAGAAAGTAATAACATTTTACTGTCACAGCAAATAAATGACTCATGTCATTTTAGTTTTTTGCTAAAGCTACTAAACTAGGTTTATGATTATAGTTCAGACAGGGAAACTCTCAGGATTAATAATCAAAGATTTAAATCGAGTAAGTACAAGGTCATATGCTTGGTCATGATCTGCTCAAGATGCTGCTGCTGTGAAAAGCTGTGAAACTGCAAAATTAAAGCTGCATAAGAAATACAAGTTACACTGACATTGCTGGCAGAGGAAATAAACAAACAAGCAAAGAAGGAATAGCAAAACCCCTCCTTATCTGAAGAAGATCTAAACAGGTGGAGCTGGGGAGGAGGAGAAGGGAGCAAGAAAATGCTGCCATATTGCCAGAGCTGTCAGATTCAGCCCAGCAGACTAATACTGTAGATTCGAACTAGCAGGGCATCAGGGGGCAAGAGCTGATTGGTTCATGTCACAGCCAATTAAAAGCATCGCTCAGGAGTTTCCTGTATAAACTTGGTCATTTCTAGATTTTTTCCACCCCCCGTCTCTGTACAAATCCTTAAACTGGAGGATGCTGTCAGGAATCTTAATACAGTATATGAACACACACCTGCGTCTGAACAGTGACCTATTTGGCCTGTGGAAAACCTCAAGGCTATTCTAGTAATTGGTTCACCTGCCCCAGACATGATGGGCTGCAAGCATGTTAATAGGGTTACTACAATGACGGGAAAAAAAAAATCTGGAGGCTGCCATGTGCCCTACATATGCTTTTAATCAATATTTATATGTTACAGTACAGTTTTCATGAATTATAATATTGTTCTGACAAACTTTTCTTTAACATGTATAATGGCATAGCATGCATATAATAGTCAAAGGAGCTAAGTTGTAAGCCACTGGACTTGTTTTAGTAGATTGAAGACATTTCACCTTTCATTTAAAAGACTTCTTCAGAACTGAATAAACCTTTTGGACTGAAGAAGCCTTTTGGATGAAAGGTGAACTGAAGAAGTTTTTTGGATGAAAGGTGAAACGTCTTTAAGCTACTAAAAGAAGTTCAGTTGCTTACAACTTAGCTCCTTTGACTAACATGACCTGGATGAATGAGAATCTTCACAGACATGCATACAAATCTGCAATATAGTGGCACCACAAAAGCTGAACCCACGATATACTGTAGCAGGGGGTCACTGTACTGGTAAAGGAATCGAACCTGCAACCCTCTGATCCTTGAGAGCTGTTTCTGCCGCATTTCCAGGATTTTTATCACCTATAGTGGTTATCCTGTTATCTAGCACTTAGCAACTCACTGTCTGCTCCCAGACCACCTCATCTGGCACACATATTTATCCACTTAGATAGAGAGTTATGACATTTTTTCCTGCCAGGAAATGAGTGACTCATGTCATTTTAACCTTTCTTTCTTTCTTTTTTGTCTTTCTTTCTTTTTTTCCCCCATTTTTTGGCTGAAACCTTGCGATAGGTTTATGATTATAGTTCTAGATTGTTCCGACCATTATCTCCTAAAATCACTCGCTGCTTTCGGCGGAGTAAATTGAGGGATGCTGTCAGCCTTGTAGACGTAATTTAAAAGCAGAGGACAGCACGGTGACAGAGCAAAGACTGTTTTATGAGTGTTACATCTGTCAGAGGTTGAAGGCAGCGACGGAAGAGTCTGGAAGGATGCCTTGAGTGGTCGACTCACACAAAAAAAAGCTCAGGAAAGAAAGTAGTCTGAAGAAGAAAAAAAAAGAAGACACACAAAAAAAGGTAAGTTGGTCTGCGAGGGAGGGACGGATGGGGGCTTTTTTTTCTTTCTTTCTTTTGCTTATGTGTATGCTCATGATTATGCACGCTACCCAGATACCCAATTTGTATGGATGATTCCACCCCCACCCTCCCACCACCCCAAACTGACCTTTACATGACTTATTATGTCTTCAAAGGGGCTTACACTGTCCTTCCCATTCTCCACTAATGGCCTACCCTGCTGTTGCGGGTGTGTGTGTGTGTGTGTGGGGGGGGGGGGGGGGGGGGGGGGTGCTTGTGTAGGTGAGGTGAGATGAGGTCAGGTGAGATGAGATGAGATGAGGTGAGGTAAGGAGTGAGATTATTAAAGTCAGTAAGTGACTGAGACACCTTTGCACACACTCCCCTATCGTGGGTGTGAGTGTGTAGCGGTGTGTGTGTATGTGTGTGTGTGTGTGTGTGTGTGTGTGGTAGGGTGGGGGGGCTTGTCTAAGTGAGGTGAGATCAGGGCAGGTGAGATGAGGTGAGGGGGGGGGGGGGGATTATTAAAATCTGTAACTGACTCAGACCCCTCTGCTCATTCCCCTGTGTCTAGGTGCTGTGCCACCCCTGTGCTTTTCCCCCTGTAACCCCACAGCCACACACACATGCCCACAGACACACACACACACACATATATATGCATGACCACACACACTTACACACACACAGACGTGCATGAACACGCACGCACACTCACACACACAGACACATAAAGGCACACACACACACACACACACACGCGCACACACACACACGCACACAGACACATACAGAGACACACACACACACACACACATGCACACACGCACACACACACACACGCGCACCCACACACACATGCACACACACACACACACACACGGTCCCCCTTCCCTGGCAGGTAGCAGTGGTGTGATTACTGGTGCTTGCAAGGTTATGGCTGCACCAACTGACCCTGTGGCATTTGCTGTCCACTGGAGTAAAAGAACCCCCCCCAACACACACCCACACACACACACACATACACACACACACACACACACAGACATACACACAGACACACACACACCACACACACACACATGCACACACACACACACACACACACACATGCACATGCACGCACACATACACACAGACGCACACACACAACACACACACCACACACACACACACACACATGCAGACTCTCTCTCTCTCTCTTTCTCTCTCTCTCTCCCTTCATCATTGCTCGTACACCTCCTGCCCTCTATCTTCGTTACAATCTCTCCCTCTCTCACTGCATGGCTAAGCACAAATCTGCAATAAGGATCTCTCTTCTTTCTTCTTTCTTCTTCTTCTTCTTCTTCTTCTACTACTACTACTTCTTCTCTCCCTCTCTTTCTCTTTTTTCTCTCTCACCTCCCTCAATTTCTCTCTCATCTTCTTCTTTTTTACTTACAACATCTTCATCTACACTTGTTCCCTCTTTCCTTTCCCCTTTCTCTCTTTCTCTCTTTCTTTATCCCTCTCTCCATTTCTTTCTCTCCTTCTCCCTATTTCCTCTCTCTCTGTCTCTCTCTCTCTCTCTCTCTCTCTCTTCTTCTTCTTTCAGTCTCTGCGCTCTATCTCAGTGCACTAGCATAACAGAGTTCACCAATTACCTTCCTCCATATGGGCCTGACTGCCCCCATGCTTCTGCATTCATTGCCACTGGTGTGTGTGTGTGTGTGTGTGTGTTTGTCTGGCTGGCTAGCTTGGTATGCGTGTGTGTGTCTGTTTGTCTGTCTGGCGCTGTGTGTGTGTGTGTTTCTGTCTGTCTGTTTGGCTGGCTGTCTAGCTGTGTGTATGTGTGTCTGTGTGTGTGTGTGTGTTTGTGTGTGTGTGTGTGTGTGTGTCTGTTTGTCTGTCTGTCTGGCTCTGTGTGTGGGTGTGTGCTTTGAAGTGTGAAGCTCATCAGTATGTGTGTATGTGTAATGTGTGTGTGTGTGTATATGTGTGTATTTAAATGCAGTGTGTGCCTTTGGTCTGTGTGTGTGTGTGTGTGTGTGTGTGTGTTTAAAATGCTGTGTATATGTGTGTTTTATCCCGTTGTGTTGGTGCCCACCAGTCCTCCTCTGGACAGCCAGATGTCACAGTAGTGGCAGGGGACCCGTGTGTGTGTGTGTGTGTGTGTGTGTGTGTGTGTGTGTGTGTGTGTGTGTGCGTGCGTGCGTGCATGCGTGTGTGTGTGCGTGTCTATGTGTATGTATGTGTGTGCATGTGTGTGTATGTGGATGTGCGTGTGTGTCTGCATGTGTGTGTGTGTGTGTGTGTGTGTCTGTCTGCATGTGTGTGTGTGTGTGTGTGCGTGCCTGCGTGTGTTTGTGTGTCTGTGTGTATGTATGTGTGTCTGCATGTGCGTGCGTGTGTGTGTGTGTATGTGTGTGTGTGTGTGTGTGTGTGTGTGTGTGTTAGTCTACTGGTCACGCACAGGCAAGCATATCAGTCTGGTGCTAATTTGTGTATGTATGTGTGTGTGTGTGTGTGTGTGTGTGTGTGCATGTGTGTGTGTGTGTGTGTGTTAGTGTGTGTGTTAGTCTACTGGTCACGCACAGGCAAGCATATCAGTCTTGTGCTAAAATGTGTATGTGTGTGTGTGTGTGTGTGTGTGTGTGTATGTGTATACGTGCGTGTATGTGTGTCTGCGTGTGTGTGTGCGTGCGTGTGTTAGTGTGTGTGAGTGTGTGTGTGTGTGCGTGCATGTGTGTCTGTGTGTGTGTGTGTTAGTTTGTGTTAGTCTACTGGTCACGCACAGGCAAGCATATCAGTCTGGTGCTAATTTGTGTATGTATGTGTGTGTGTGTGTGTGTATGTCTGCATCTGTGTGTGTGTGTGTGTGTGTGTGTGCATGTGTGTGTGTGTGTGTGTGTGTGTGTGTGTGTGTGCATGTGTGTGTGTGTGTGTGTGTGTTAGTGTGTGTTAGTCTACTGGTCATGCACAGGTAAGCATATCAGTCTGGTGCTAATTTGTGCCCCGTCCACAGCAGCTCCTAACAGGCAACACTCCTGGACACGGTCAGCTGAGCCCTACTAACGACTCCTGTGTATGTACTGATGGTTTAACTCTGGAAACAGGGCTGGGGTGTGTGTGTGTGTGTGTGTGTGTGTGTGTGTGTGTGTGTCGGGGGGAGTGTGATTGTGTATGGGTGTGTGTGTTTGTGTGTGTGTTTGTCGGGCGGGAGAGTGTGTGTGTTTCTATTGTGTGTGTATGTGTGTGTGTGTGTTTGTGTGTTTTTTTGACATTAGACACAGACACACAAACCTCTGGTCAATGCTCAATGTGGTGTGTGTGTGTGTGTGTGTCTCTGTGTGTGTGTGTGTGTGTGCTAGAGATGTGATGTGTGTGTGTGTGTGTGTGTGTGTGTGTGTGTGTGCTAGAGATGTGGTGTGTGTGTGTTTTTTTGGAGCGTTGACCAGAGGAAGGGAGAGGAGGGGATTAGAGCAGGCAATGAATCCTTGTGGTGATTTGAATTCTCTAAACTAGATTAGCGAGAGGGCCTTGCCAAAAAAGAAAAAAAGAGAAAAAAACCATCTCCAACGGAAAGTAATTAAATATGGCCGCCTCATCAATCTCACAAACATGCCCTCTGCCAAGACAGTCGAGGTGCTGAATTAAAACTGGTTGTATCTCTGCATGTGTGTATGTGCATGTTGATGTGTGTGTGTTTGTGTGTCTATGTGTGTGTGTGTGTGTGTGTGTGTATGTGTCTGTGTGTGTGTGCTTTGTGTTTGTGTGTGCGTGTGTGTGCGTGTGTGTGTGTGCACGTCTGTGTGTGTGTATGTGTCTGTGTGTGTGTGTCTCTGTCTGTGTGTGTGTGTTTTGGTTTGTGAATGTTTGTGGGTGTGTATCAGGGTGTGTGTGTGTGTGTGTGTGTGTGTGTGTGTGTGTGTGTGTGTGTGTGTGCATCTGTGTGTGCATCTGTGTGTGTGTGTGTGTGTGTTGATGTGTGTGTGTGTCTGCATGTGTGTGTTTGTGTGTGCGTGCATCTGTATGTGTGAGTGTGTGTGTGTGTGTGCGTGTGTGTCTGTTTTGGTGGGGGACTTTTTTAGTACGGAAGGGGTCAGAAGCTTCTGTCTTGTGTCTCCCAGTCTAAATGTTGTTTTCATTTGATGCAGCGATTGAGACAACAGTAATCATAATTCAAGCGTAGAAGAGCTCAAAAGAATCCTCTTCTGGATGCCAAGGACCCCCCAGCCCTGGTTTTAAAATGCTAGTAGTGTTGACAAAAAAGGACTTGTTTTTGGCAAAGACAGAAGGAGGGTGTGGGTTTGGCAGCTTGACACACACACACACACACACACACACACAGTGAAGTGATGATTTGTATTCCGTGGCAGTCACCATCAGACGTAAGTAGACCCCCCCAGGACACATAAGCAAAGAATATAAAAAGGGAAGAAATAGAATATAATTTTCAGCTCATAGCCCATCATAACTCCCACTATTCTTTCTTTCTTTTATTCTTTTCTTTTCTTTTTTCCTTTTCTCTCTTCTCTTCCCTTCTTCTTTTTGGGTCTCTGCTATCCAATAAAAAATCTTCCACAGTGTATAATAACAAATAATAACTCGGGACCCAAGTCTTACTGAGGAGAGTTCCTTACTGAGGAAAAAGAGCTGGAGGATCAAGGAAACGGTAAAAAAATTATTAAATTTGTGTACAAGTGTGATCACCATCGACTATCCTTAAGCAAGCGATGAGCGATTTAATAAGCCAGGACAAACAGCAGGGATGCTGGGTGGTGTCTTCTCGTCCCGTGAGAGGTGGGGGAGAGACTCATTCTACAGACAGGGGGCTTCACAGACATGCAGCATATTATATTATATTATATTATTTATTTATTTATTTACCTTTTTTTTATTTGCATCTCTCGATGCTTGTTTCATTAGTGCATATTACAGAGGCTGTAATGAAATGACAACATTTTACAAACAGTGTTGATGTTGTTGTTGTCATCTCACATAGCGTAAACAAATACACAGGCCCACACACATACACACAGATACTCACACAGACAAACACACGCACTCACACAAACACACACTCACACAGACACATATGGGGACACATACACATACCTACAGACCAGGCTTGTCCCAAATTCAGAATTTCAGAATTCAATTCAATTCAGGAAGTGAATTTGAATTGAATTTGAATTGGCTCCACCCCAGGGGATATGGAATTGAATGTGAATTGGAATTACAGGAAGTGGAATTTCAAATTCAGTGCAATTCAAAGAAATTCATTCAAACCACATATCAATAAGAATGTGATTCTTGCCATGTGTTCTTCTTCCATATTGGAATAATTATATATGAAACACAACTAAAGCTATACAGAGACTAATACTAAGCATATATTTATGCTTATATATATTTTTAAGCAATATTTTCATTTTAAACGTCATGGTGTTAATGGTCAAAATTGACCGCCTAAACTACAATAATACATTTATTAAAAATCTGATTTGCATATGTTTTGATTATCTACTGTATTAGACATCCCTTTGAAACATGGCCAAGGTGATTTAAATGTTATTCTACTTTGTTGTATCATTTATAGGCTTTATTTTCCTGATCTTGCACCAATTCGATTCATTAAAATTAAGTTCTAATAATGAAAAAACTAATACAACACAATTAATTCAAATTTCAGTTTTATTCTCAATATAATAACATTGAAAGTAATTAACTTCTCGTCTGCTCATAGACATGTTGATGTTTTAGTTGTAACAACAAAGTAACATTTCCTTGTCGCTGTGGAGGTCAACTAGGTCAAGCATCCTCCAGTTAGTGCCATACACACGGTGACCCTCAATGTTTGTCATCTCCAGTATGAAGCCTTGAATTGGATTTGTTATGAACAACTCACTGACAGAATGCCATCTGTGTGGGCGATGGTATATCTGGTAGGCCCTGGTCTCAGGGGAATAATGTTTTCTGTGGTGGCTCTACTTGGAGTAACAGTTGCGGATGGATGCCACATGATATTTCCATTTTTTTTATTGGAAATGGTGTTCCTGCATTTGCCTCTTCTATTTCTATTCTCATCACCATATTCGGCGTCATCATCCTCCTCTGACACATTGTCTTCATTCTCTTCCGTTATCATCAAAAAGTAACTGAAGAGCCTCATCTCTTGTAAATCTCTTGGTCATGTTCATGCCTTGTTCCGTGTTCATGTTCATGCCATCAATATTCTGGAATGTTTGCTTCCCGCAAAGAGCAAGAAAGTGTGTGTGTGTGTGTGTGTGGTTTTGTTACAATAGTTTTGAATATTCAAAGTCAGTTTTTCTGGATATAACTTTTGGAAATGTAAATTAATGGTCCGGTCATTTTTGACCGAAACACTGTGTAGGTAACAAGTTTGTGTATCTTCCACAAATCTTCAAGAACTTCTTTTCATTTCATTTTGGCCATTTAAATAGGTTAGCTGAAGGATGTCATGAAGTCTCATTTGTGTAAGATAAAAAATAAAAAAATGAAAAATAAAAAGTTATTTAAGAATGAAGTTTTTCAAAATGGTAATTTTTGACCATATCACAACCTAAGGGTTGAAGTAATCAAACAACACAAAGCTGTGGTGAATGCAGTTATTGTTTTATTTTCTTCAAGGGGAAACAGTGTTGCATTTGATGATCATCAGCTCTTCAAATGTTTTGTCATTGAGGCGAGATCGCTCTGGTCTGAATATTTTCCCGCCAATACTAAATATCCTCTCAACTGGTGCAGATGAAGCAGGTATGGCCAGATATTTTCGGGCAAGTATGGAAAGGTTGGGGAAACGATTTTCGTTTTCTTTCCAGAATAGCAAGGGGTTGGTGTCTTCTGTTAAACATCCGGTGCTCAAATAAGATGGGACCTCATGGGAGATAGCATCAATTGGCAAAGTGGTGTCAGTGCCCATGAACGAAAACAGCCTGGAGCGTTTACGTGATCGTGTATTCATACAAGAAGTGGACCTTGGATGTACAGTGTCAACTTTTGCAGCAAGGAGGTTTCTTATAGTATTTTGTTCCTCACCATTACACCAGTCTAGCTTAAACCTTGGGTCAAGCGTTGCAGCCATTTGGAAGCACTCCATATCTTCAAATTTATCAAGTCGCCTCTCAAGTGAGGTTTGCAAGGTGGACAGAAACTTCTTATTCCCTGTCATTTTGGCATCTTTAATGCCATGTTTTAGTCCCCTTATGCAAGGAATAACTGAGCTGGATGTTACAGATTTCTCTGCCTGACAGCGGTCTGTGACTTCCTCAAAAGGTTCTAAAACCTCACAAAGCTCCTGAATGATTTTGTGTTCAAGTGAGGACAGCTGAACTGGGCAGTTGAGCTCAGCAAAGACATCTTGTGGAATTTGAATGACTGATCGAAGCATCTTCAACTGACTATTCCAGCGTGTCACATTGGCTGGTTGAAGTTTGCGCATTCCCTCCAGGACCTCTGTTGCATGTGTAGACTTGTGGCAAAAGGAAACTAACTTCTGAACTTTGCCTAGGAGGCTTTTTATGGAGGCAGAATCATTCAGAGCATCACGCAGTACCAATTGGAGGGTGTGTGTGAAACATGGTACTCTCTCAGGAGTCAAGTATATCATCTCCTCTTCTATATTCACCACCTCTACATCCTCCTCCTCCTCCTCCTCCTCCTCCTCCTCATTTTCTTCATCACTCTCAGTGTCACGCACTGACGGAAAAAGGCTGAAAGCTTTTATCATATTGGCCGCATTGTCTGTTATGATAAAAGACACTTTGTTTTGGATGTTGAAAGTCTTCAATACGTCATCATAGACGTGGAAAATATTTTCTGCAGTGTGCCTTCCCTTAAATCGCTGACAGCTCAGCATCACACTTTGCAGGTTGTAATCATGTAAAAAATGGCCAGTCATTCCAAAATATGACTTCATTGATCTGTTAGACCATAGATCTATTGTCAAGCAAATATGGCCACCATTTGTCATGGTATTTGTCACATGATCCTTCACAGATTTAGCACGCTGTGGTATGAGGTTGTCTCTGAGAGCTTTTCGGGTTGGCACTGTAAATGCAGGTTGGGCAAGCTGGAACATACTTATGAAGTCTTTATGTTGAACTGTAGAGAGGGGGAGGAGGCCATTGGCAATCAGTGTAACTATGCTATCTGTCAGAGCCACTTGTTTTGGATAGGTTGAGGGCCACTTGGGTGATGTTGTTGGACGGGTTTGATCTCGGGGTGTTTGACTCATGCCACTGCTGGATGCTGACCCCATCTCCAAGACTGCAGGATGTTTCTTCTGCAAGCATAAAAAAACAATCAATGTTTAAGACTTTTCATTCTTTGTATGATATTTTGTAAAACCATGTTATATTCTGCATCTGTTGGCAAAAACTGTACATTCTGCACACGTGTTGACATTTTTTGCACTTGTTATGAGATGGTAAACTGCATTTACTCTCACACTAACCTAAGTCTGGAATGACAGTAAAGTTGAAACTAATCTGAAACAATCCAGTCACCAAAATCGCAATACAACACTGTTATATATGAATTCTCTACTTCTCTAGAATATAACCCCTGGCTCCAAGGCGACGTTGCTGTCACACAATGCTGTATCCTTAGATTTGAAGATTTGAACTTGCACAAGCATATGAGGAATAGTATAATGTGATCATAAAACCACGAGAGTCTTAGCAATGTAGTGGGTGCTGTGTTCATGCCAGGAAGAAGCAGTGAATTTAACTGAATTGATAAGTGATTTGAATTCTGCCTGTTAGATTACATTAGATTCAATTTTGCCATTTCACATTAAGATGCTGTCAGGACTTAATCACAACATTTGTGAAGATTATGTTCAGATTGTTTAAATAGTTTTAGAATGATGAAGAGGTGGCAATATATATGGTCATTTCACATGAAATGAGACACTTTGGGGCCTGACTGGTAAAACTAAGAGGTAAAGACACTTAACATTCATCCTGGGTTAAGTCATACCGTGCTTGTTTTCATATTTGTTGAACGCTCTTTTTTCTGATCTACAAACTACACAAAGAATAAATTAATCATCCAAATTTGAATTATTCCTATGATTTCTGAAGAGCTGATTTGGTTGTTGGTTCTTTACAGAGCTAACCTGACTTATAGGGTGAAGTGAATTTTAGTAAAGTAGTAATTAGATAGGGTGAAGTGAATTTTAGTAAAGTAGTAATTAGATAGTGTCTGTAATGATTAGCCCACCTGACATTGCCAAAAATGACATTAGCATTTGCATTTTGGCTGTAGTGTCAGGTGGGGTCACTTCACTGACACTAATCTATTACCGCTTTATTATAATCTATTTCATATGGGCACCACATCCATCCAAATGCAGTTCTGGGGTTCTACCTCGCCACTTGCCACACTAAGTGAAATTGAAATCATGCCAGTCGGGCTCTTAAGTGTCTGATTTTATGTGAAATAACCCATAGGCCTACACATGGTACTATGTAAATACAGATGTCTCATACAGAAGGGGTAATGTAGAGATGTTATATGAACAAATGTACAGAATTTATAGACTTTAAAAACACTTTATAGGCCTACTACTGACTACTGTATCCCTGATGTACATGTAGGCTTATTACTTATTACTTATTATGTTATAGTCTTTCACAATACATTAAATGATAACAAATCTGTTACTTTACCTGGAGGTGTCTTTTGAAATTTGAAGTTGCCTTGATGGAACCACAGATCTCAGTACTGCAGTGATTGCAGATTGCTCTATGGTTTCCGCGAGTGGTAGGAATTGGCTCACTAAAGTGAACCAGGACAGATGTCCTTTTAGTTGTGTTATCATTTTGCATGTTGTGTAATCAGAGAACTCAAAAGTACAAGAGCTATAGCCCTTAAATAGAGTAGTACACACAACAGTCTACTCAAAACAAAATGTCTGAAATGTTTGGGCAACCATTTTGAATATTAGGTTAAAGTAAAGCATTCTGGGAAATGAAGTCTTGTCTTTTTGAAACATTGCTCCATTTCACTGTTTACAATTTTAAGGATCAGTATATATTAAGTGACAAATTGCTGTGCAAATGGGGCCTTTTTCTGTTAAATAAATGTACAAAATCATGCTGTGGACATGAGATAATGTCCTATATTAATATGCAGTAGATATTAAATTCATAGTGTAATCATAAAAGTCTGTATATAATCTTTGTTAATGGTACTTTCATTATCATGAATTTCTTTGAATTTCAAGGAATTCCAATTCTACTTCCTGCAATTCGAATTTGAATTGCAATTCGACTTCCTGTTTGAATTTCAATTCAAATTCATTTTGAAATTCAGGAATTGAATTTGAATTTGGGGGTCATTCTCAATTCAATTCTGAATTTGGGACAAGCCTGCTACAGACACACACACACACACAAACAAACACACACTCACACAGACACATATGGGGACACATACACATACCTACACACACACACACACACACACACACACACACACACACATACACACAGGCACACAGACACACATATCTACACCCACAGGCACACACACACACACAGACACACACACACACACACACACACACACACACACCTACACACACACACACACACACACACACACACACACACACCCACGCTGATGGAGGTGCCAGTCGTGCTCACCATTTCAAGCTGGTGCCTCCTTTTGGAGCGTTGGCACGGCGGCGATGATAAATGCGATCATTCCGTGTCACCCCGGGTTAATTAAAAACCGGCCCCACCTGAATGATGATGGATCAGCCGGGAACACACCCGCACCCACACTCGCTGCTGACTGGCACCCCTCCCTTACACACACTCAGAGATACACTTACACACAGACACACACATAGACACGCACGCATACACTCTCAAAACACACACACACCCACACACATACATACACAAATAGACACACACATACATACACACAGACACACACACACACACGCATACACACACATAGACGCGCACGCATACACTCCCAAAACACACCCACCCACTCACATACACACACACACACCAGATGAACTCCATGAACCCACCCCATATGCCCAGTCACCCCCTATCCTCCAGTCCTTCTGATGACAGTGAATCCTTTCTACACTCCAATGCCCTCCTCTCTCTCTCTCTCTCTTTATACTCCCATGCTGATAATTGAACCCTCCATTTTTATTGGCTGGAGGTCAGTGCCACTGCCCAGTGTTCTAACCTGTGGGGGGGGGGGCATCACCTAACCCCCCCCCCCCCCCCAGTTAACTATAATGAATGGCTGGGCACAGCCTGACCCCCCATGCCCCCACCTGACAGTGCACCCCACAGAAAACTGCTGTGAGAAACCTTTGGTCCTGGGGCGGTCACATATGCTTGCCTCCATATTGCCCTTTCACAACAGACACACACACACACACGCACAAAAAGATGCACACACACACACACACACACACACACACACACACACAAAAGATGCACAAACACACACACACAGACTCTCACACACACACACACACAAACACCTACCGTTTCATTTTTATCCTCATGGGGTACTCCCATTGACTCCCATTATCATATAACCCAGACCAAACCCATCTCTAACCCTAACCTGTCCGTAAAGCAATGTTTTGGCACTTTTTGTTTTATCAGCAATAAGAACATAACCAAGAAAAACACTGATAGACTAGTTTGGAACATAATTTGTTCCCCGCAAACCACACCTTGTCTGGTTTTCCTATCTTAGTGGGGGATATTTGGGCCTCATATGTGTAGGTTTCACTGATGCACACACACACACACACAGACACAGACGCAGACACACACACATACACAGACACACACACACACACACACACACACACTGTGGTCGAAGCACAGGGGTGCTACCAGGGGGAAGGGAGAAAAGTTAGGATGATTCTGAGGGCCCAGCATTAACCAGTTCCTTAAGGACACTATTCCTGTTGATGGTAATGGTGGCAGTCTTAGGTGGGTGGGGGTAAAACATTTGGGCCGAAAGTGTATATTTTCACAGGGCTCAAAATTTTAAGCAGTAACCCAGTAGCCATCTCTCTCTCTCTCTCTCTCTCTCTCTGTCTCGCTCTCCCTCTTTCTCTCTGTCTGTCTATCTCGCTCTCTTACTTATACTCTCACTCTCACTCTCTCGCTCTCAAATTAGAAGACACATTCAGTGAAGTCAGACAGTGGTGGAACGGTCTCTACCTTGATGATTCAATCCCGCCCACAAAATGTCTGCCATAGTTAGACCTGTCACCCATGCTTGTGTGATTTCAGGGCCAAGCATGGTGGGCCTCATTCAACGGAGTGAGCCCAACAGGGGAACGAACGAAATACCGAGAACGAGAGTGGAAAGGAAAGAAATAACCTCTCCAAAGTTTTTCGCTTTTTTTACCATCCAATTATTTGCTGGTCCTCAGCTTCTTTCTCCATTTCTCCATTTCTCCATCTCTCTGTCTCGTTCTCCCTCCTTCTCTCTCTCTCTGTCTCCCTCTCTCTCGCTCTATCTCTCTCTATCCCACTCCTCTTTTTGTCTGTGTGTCTGTGTGCATTGAGGCTAGGGACAGAATGTGAAACAAGTGTGGGTTGCACCACTAGAATGAATGAGTTCTACGCCACAAGTCCTCTCTTGACCCAGCATCAACGGGCACAGTAATCTTAAACAGCCTGAGGGGTCTCTCCCCCTCTCTCTCTGTCTCGTTCTCTCTCTGTCTCTCTCTGTCTTGCTCTCTCTCTCTCTCTCGCCATCTCTCTCTCTCTCTGTTTCACTCTTTCTGTCTCACTCTCTCTGTCTCTTTCTGTATCTCTCTCTATCTCGCCCTTGCTCTTTCTGTCTCTCTGTCTCTCTCTCTTTCTCTCTCTGTCTCTCTCTCTGTCTGTCTCTCTGTCTCTCTCTCTCTCTCTCTCTCTCTCTCTCTCTCTCTCTCTGTCTCTCTCTCTCTCTCTCTCCCTGGCTGAGGCTGAAATGAGTCTGTAGAGGTATGGCATTTTGATAATTTGAACAAAGTTGTCACCACAAGCGAAAGGGGGAAACTAGTACCACCAGTGCAAAGCAGGATAAAATACCTGCAACAAACCTGGTGACTTATATAAAAAAAAGATTATTATAAAACATAAGTTATGTGGTAAGATTTCATAATAAGTTGTGTTACTAAATATACACACAACTCCTATTTAAATGATAGTGAGAATTTTTTTTTAACTGATGCTTAACAGACCTATTGTCAATAATTAATAAACATTACTAAACTATTAGATAATAGCTTTGTTATTTATTATGACACTTTATTATGAAGTGGTACCAAATATGGTTGGTTCCATGCCCAGATTTATAACTAAAAGCCCGATTTGCATTTTTGCTATTGCGTTTTTGCTTTTGGTCACACATTTCTACTTTTTGTTTTTGACTATCAAGGCCTGAGACCTTAGAAATCCTTATAAAATGTACTGGGCAACATTTATTTCATCAGCACTTTTACACTCTCATACCCAATTGACCTGTTTGGTAATACTCCATTCACACTGCTGTTATAGTGACAGCTACAGTACTGTTGGCCCTACAGTGGAGTCAATGTACACACACAGACACATGCACATGCACACACACACACACACACACACACACACACACACACACACACATATGCACACATACACGCGCACACACACACACACACACACACACACACACACACACACACACACACACACACACAACCTAACCACCCTTGCACACCAGCTAAATTGACCCTAGACGACCCTTAGGTGTGTATGGCTGAGTAGGATAAACACTGGAACAGAAGGACACACTCAGAGATGTTGACTCTGAAATGACAACGCTGGAGAGAGTTGACTGAGGGTGTCTGAGTTTGAGGAGATAGGACCTTGTCCTTCACCTGACACAACCCCACCGAGTACCCATTCTCTCTCTCTCACACACACACACACACACACAAGCACACCCACTCTCATCAATCCACACACTTGCAAACTCACCAACCCTTACCCTCCAAACACACCTCTGCACCGACTTATCCACCCACACACAGACAGACAGACAGACAGACAGACACACACACACACACCTCCGCACCACCCTCACTAATCCACACACACACACACATACACACCTATTCTCACCCACCCACCCACACATACACACACACACACACACACACACACACACACACAATTACACCCACTCTCATCACCCACACACAGACACCTCCCACCATACCCCTCAAGAAGACCCTGCTTTGTTCTGATTTGTTTTGTGTCTTTATATTCATATCAGCACAAAGACGAGACGACAGCCTCCATTTTGTGTTTTTGCATGTGGGAGATTTTTATCGAAGAAAAAAAACAAAAGGTGTGTGTGTGTGTGTGTGTGTGTGTGTGGGGGGGGGGGGGGGGGGGGGGGGGACATCTGAGGGACACATCCAATTTGAAAGTGGGTGCTGAGTGTGCCCAAAGTTTTGTCACTGAGATAGCACTCACAGCCGCCCTGTCATTTGGGTAATCATTCTTTGTTTTTTCTTTCCTTGTTTCTTTTTTTGTGTTGGGAAAGGAAGAAATAAAACATCCCTATCAAATCAAACTGGTGGGATCTGAATGAACCAGCGGCGGCAGTGTGTGATAATTATCGCTGAGGTCTCCGCAGAAAATCGTCAGAATATCCCCCTATCCAGAGACAATGTGTGTGTGTGTGTGTGCGGTGTGTGGTGCCAAAATCACTGTCAGCTATTTTTGCCGTATCACATGCGTATCTGGCTGTTGCTTGAATCCATTTGAAGGGTAATTACCTCATGTGCCGAGGCGAATTGGTTTCCTCCCTCTTTCTCTCTCTCTCTTTTGCTTTCTCTCTCTCTCTCCCTTTCTCTTTCACTCTCTTTCGCTGTCTCTCTCTCAGTCTCGCCTTCTATGCATTCCACTGTCTCTGTTGTTTTTTTTTTCAAAGTTCATTCCACAAAAGTTCATTCCACACTCAAACACATACAGACATATACACACCACACACACACACACACACACACACACACACACACACACATCATGCCCTTACAATGTCTCATAGTTGTCTGGCATCACAGAACTATCTGAGAGATAATTGAGATCAGAAGAAGGGGAAAAATTTCTCTCTCTTTCACCACTCTCTCTCTCTCTCTCTCTCTCGCTGTCTCTCTCTTCTCCCTGATTTTCTTGTTCTCGCTCGCTCTATTTCTCTTGCCTCCCGCTCTCTCTTTTTCCTCTCTCTTTCTCTTTCTTGCTTTCTCGCTCTCTCTCTCTTCTTTGCACTCTCCTCCTCTGTCTTGCTCCGTCTCTCTCTCTTTTTTTCTCCCTTTCTCTCTCTCTCTTTTTGCACTCTCCCCCTCTTTCTTTGACTCTCATTTTCCCCACGCGCTGTCTTCATCCTTTCTCCAACAGAGATGCAAATGACCGACTTGTGCACCGCACACCACCCAGACCCAAACTTTGTGGAGTGCGGCCCCCCCTGACAGAGAGAGAGAGCGGCATTCTAGGGGGAGACGGGGCCTCCTAAATTGGGCTAACCACCACACCGCCAACACACACACTGGAAGTGCACTGCAACGCATTACATTCGAACCCTGATGATGTTCACTGAGGAGAGTAGGAAGGGAAATAGAACAGCAGGAACTGGAAAACTAGAAAAAAGAAAAACCCTTCACCTGCTGTGTCCGATTTCAACAGGAAAATGGAGCAGTGGTTAACGAGAATGAGTGTTTTTTTAGCTAGTGTCTTTTTTTTTCTTTTTACAAGGGCTGTGTTTTTGCCTGTTATTCTGCCATTCCGCTTGGCTATGCTCAACACCATATAATTAGTCCGATTTAAGGGTCTCTAAATTCAATGTTCTCTACCTCTACCACCCCGTCTCTCTTTCTCTCTCTCTATCTTTCTCTCTCATATATATTCCTCTCCTTCCTGCCTGCCCCTACCTCTCTTACTTTCCTCCTCTCTCTCTCTTTTGCCCCCATCACTCTGTCTAGCCCCTCATCTCTCTCTCTCTGTCTCTCTCTTTCTTCCTTTCCTTCTCTATCTCTCCCTATCCCTCTGCCTCTCTTTCTCCCTCTCTCTCTCTTTTGCCTCCATCGCTCTCTGTCTAGCCCCTCATCTCTCTCCCTGTCTCTGTCTCTGTCTCTCTCTTTCTTCCTTTCCTTCTCTATCCCTCTCTATCTCTCTCTCTCTTTCACTTGATGTCTTTCTGCTTCTCTCCTTGGCTGTGTTTATGCCGTAGGTCTTGGCTGTTTGATATTTTTCTTCTTAAGGTTTCTCTGTGTGATGAATAAGGTATGAGACACAATGTACATCAGCAGTCTCATAATCTGATACAAAGTGGATACTTTTGAGGAGAGCCAATTACAGAATTCTCTTTCTCCTCACACACACGTACACAGACACACACACACACACACACATACACACACACATACACACACACACAAACACACACACACACACACACACACACACACTTTCTTTCTTCTCTCTCATGCTCCCACTCACTAGGAGACAGAGAGAGAGAGAGAGTGGAAGAGAGAGAGGGAGAGGCAGCGAGGAAGAGAGATTTACTTTGTCGCTTTCCAAAGGACATATTTCAAAGTTTAAAGAAAGGAAAAGGAAAGGAATTTCATTTGGTTGGTTTCCCATTGCCTCCAGTGAAAAACCCACCTCACAAACTTCTTTAATGACTAAATCTTTCCTCCATTATACTGTAGTACTGTATATCCACCACACACATTCATTCAACATCAACAGAGGACCAGCGACTTTGCACTTTTTTGCCGTACACCCAATGTTTTGTGACTTTTTCCGTCTTCAGTAGCCGAAAAAAAAAAAAAAAACTCCTGTGAAGCAAAACACTGAGAAGGAAGTCAAAATGTAAGAAGAAAGGGATAAAAAAGGGATAAAAAAAACTTCCATTGTTTTCTCACGTGTATTCTGTGTACAATCCGGGCACATCCTATAATCTCTATTCCAAGCGCCAAGTCTCACACACTGACACACTGTAAGACACACTGTCGTGACTCGTGGTCTTTGTAGGTGCTGTATAATTAAATAGGCACATGCACACACACCGCTTGTTAAGTAAGTAAGTAAGTAAGTGCTCACACAGAAGCATAAGATACGCCAACATGCTGTCCAGATCTGTGCTGTCAACAACCCCCCGTCCACACCGCCAACCCCCAACCCCCCCCCCCCCCCCCCCCCGTGTCCAAATGCAGCAATGCAGGAAGTCCTTGATGAATAATGTATACGCTGTCATGTATTAATTTCAAGGTGTGGTAAAAATGCTGGGAAAAGTGCCATTATGCAATGCAACTGTGTGTGTGTGTGTGTGTGTGTGTTCGGGTGCGTGTGTGCATGCATATGTGGGGATAAGGGGTTGTGGGGTGGTGGACGTATTAATGATTTTCAGAAAGGTGTGATGCAAATGGTGGTGATGTGTATGCATATATGTGTGTGTGTGTGTGTGTGTGTGTGTGTGTGTGTGTGTGTGTGTTTGTTGTGGGCTTACTGAGGCTTGTTGGAGAGGTGAGATGCAAATGATGATGATTGCATGATGGGTGTATGACTGTGTGTGGTGGGGGGGTGGCCAGGGAAGGGGGGGGGTTGTGATGTTCCATTTGAACCAAATGGTAGTGGTTGGGTGGTGTGTGTGTGTGTGTGTGTGTGTGTGGGGGGGGGGGGGTGTTATTAAGTAGTTGTGGGAAATGAAAGCAGGGGTCAAGGCCTCGCACAACGTGCTTGAGAGGGTGGCATCCGCTGACCTGCTGGTGTTTTTTATTTTTTTATCTGTTTCCTTTTTCTCTTTTTTTTGGTGGATAATCACCTCGTTAACGGGCACCGCATGGCACTGCCTCTTACAGGAGTCCTCATTTCTCCATTAGGAGCCCCTGGCTTTAATGAGCAGCCTGATCGGGACTCGATACAAACACACACACACACACGCACATACACACATACACACGTACACACACACACACACACATACACACACACACACACACACACACATACACATATACACTCACACACACACACACAAAGGATACACACACACACACACACACGCACACATGCACACATACACACACACACACATACACATACACACACACACACACACACACACACACACACACACACACACACACACACACGTGGCCAGCGAGGCTTCACACATCGGAGCCGAGCGTGTCAGAGAGGCTGGCAAGCGCAAACGCTGATCTGTGATCTGTGATCTCCATTAGGACACCACCACTACTGGCTCCAGCGGCCATTATATGCATTATACAGCCCCCCTGCTCTTCATCTCTCTGTCTCTCTTTCACTCGCTGTCTCTCTTTCACTCGCTGTCTCTCTTTGACTCACTCTCTCTCTGTCTCTCCCCATCTTTCTCTCTCTCTCTCTGTCTTGGTCTCTTCCCATCTCTCTATCTCTCTCCCTCTCTCTCACTCTCTCTTTCTTTCTCTCTCTCTCATACACACACACAAACACACACACACACACAAAAGCTCTGTCTCTCCCCATCTCTAGCTCTCTCTCTGTTTCTCTTTCTCTTTCTTTCTCCCTCTCCCTGTCTCTCCCCATCTCTATGTCTCTCTCTCCATCTCCTCTGTCTCTCTCTGTCTCTCTCTCTCTCTCTGGGTTCCTCTGTCCCTCTCCATCTTCCTTTATAACTCACTCTCATACTACATTTTGCAAATAAAAGCACTCTCTCTGCATAAGTGTGTTTGTGTACATGTGTGCATCCCTCTCTGTGTAAGCATTTGTGTTTGTGTGTGTGTGTGTGTGTGTGTGTGTGTGAGTCTAGGAAATAGAGAGAGATAGAGAAAGAGAGAACCTAAGACAGAGAGAGAGAAGGAAAAAAAGGGAGAGAGAGAGAAAGAGAGAAAGTAGGACAGAGAGAGAGCGAAAGACAGAAAGATAGAAAGTAAGACAGAGAGAGAGAAAGAGAAAAAAGTAAGAGAGAGAGAAAGAGAGAAAGTAAGAGAGAGATAGAGAGAGACAGAAAGTAAGAGAGAGAGAGAGAGAGAGAAAGAAAGAGAGAAAGTAAGAGAGAGAGAGAGAGAAGGAAAGAGAGAGAGAGAAAGAAAGACAGAGAGCAACACCACAGAGTTGTGGCTGATTTACAGTGATGGCGGGTGTGTGTGGGTGCCCAGACAAGTACATTTGCATGATTAAATTAAAATGTTTTCACATGGACACCATCCCACATCACCACATCACTGTTTTCTTCTCCTTCTCCTCCTCCTCCTCCTCCTCCTCTTCCTTCCCTTTTCCTTTCCCTCCCCACTTTCCCTGCCCCCCCTCCCTATTTGCTTGCACACACACACACACACACACACACATTTGCTTGCAGTGTTTTTCTTTATTTATGACAGTAGGGGCTACTGTACACCCTGTCATACTCACCCCTGGATATGATGAGCTCACTGGCTGGTAGTTTGCCAGTTTCTGTGCCGTTCACATGCATATTTTAGACACATGTTTCAGATATTTCCCAGAGCGTCTGTCCCTCACAAAGACATTTCTATTAATTTCTAATAATACACCTTACTGTATGTCCACAAACATATAGCAGTGAACACATGCTAGTAATGGATATAAGGATACAAGGATACAAGGATGGTTTATTGTCACATGCGTAGACATACTGGGTAGGGAAGGACATGCAGTGAAGTTGGTGATTGTTTGTCTAAAACTGTGCATGGGGAGGGTGGAGTAAAGTGCATAGAATGTAGTTTGACGATGGCTACCTGAGAAAGGGCAGAGGTAGAATGGGTGGTGGTGGTGGTGGGGGGGGGGGGGGGGGGGGGGGCATGAAGTGCATAATGTGCAGTTGGGGTTGGGAGGGAGGATTGGACTTGCACTGCACTGTACCACAATTAAAAAACAATTACTTATTTTCAAGGTTTATTGTTCTCTCAAAAACTTGACTTTTCAAGGCCTTTTGTAGGCTGCTGCATAGTTGTTCTACTTCCAGAGTATTTCAATGATATGGGGTCACAATGCACACAATTGCCAGAAGCAACTTCGTTGTTGGACATGGTGTCATTGTTTTGAGGTTACCCTGCTTAATTCGCCACCCCCCCATCCTATTTCACATTACTGTGCTCCCCACCCTCCACCCCGAATGGAATGGATTGGATTTTTGCATTTCAATTGCCACAGCTAAATGTGATTAACACTCATATTTAGCTTTGAAAATGTTTACCATTTCAAAAGGGGATATGGGTGTGATCTCGCCGCAGCCACATCCGAACGACAAACAAACAAAAAATAAAAAGGGGTGTGGGGGTGGCGTGTTGACTTTTCGGGGCGAACGCTAAATGCATTTCCCTCGTGGAGTCAGCACTTTTGTACTGTGGCACGGTCGAACACCGGGGGAATTCTTGTTGTGTACGTACTCTACAGGGGGGACGTTGGAAAAAAAAATAAATGAAAGCATTTTTAATGCCTTTTTTCCTGTGATCAAATGTTTTTTTATTAAGTAAGTCACACACAAGGTTATGGGAAAAAAAGCATCTCTGTCAAGTTACACACAAAGTATGCCGAAAACATACGTACAGTAAGAATGTGTCCCAGGGCAAAAACACAGAGAGAAGGGAAGAAGGGAAGGGAGACATAACACCACAATAATTCCCATTGTTGTCCGGTGACAGGGGAACAAATCGAGATGGACATACCCAAAAGCATTTTTAAAGCTTTTTAAAGTTAAAGTCCCCTTGTGAAATCCCATGTGAACATAGTCCGAATTACAGGGGGTATGTGGGGGTACAGTACCACCCTGATCAAGACCCAGTACCCCCCTAAAGAGACCAAAATAACAAGGGTTGGGGGATACCAACATATTAATGTATTTATTGCTAAACCCAAACCCCCTTAAAGGTAGCACCCCCCAATTATAAAGGGGTGATTCACACTCTGCCTGTGAACTACTAATAATAATGCATCAGTCAGTGGGGCCCCATGCAAACGAAATCAGACTTCAGTCCAATTGTTCTACTTTACTACTCTGGTTAAAAGATGTCATATAAATTCAGTAGTCATTTTAGGGGATGCCTGGCTTGGCTGATAATGTCTCAGGAAAGTTTTGTATTCCGATCACTGCCCTGGCTTCCGATGAGCTTTAACATTACTGTCACAAGTATTTCTCGGGAGTGGTTAAAGTGGAAATATGGCCAATATAAGATTGATTCTTGTTTTGGGTTCCACAGGAAACACAAAAAAGTAAATTATTTGTCTGTTGGACTCGTTCCATTTGTCTTCGGCTTGTCGTCTCTCTTTCCCTCTTTTCTCTACCTCTTTTTCTCTCTACCTTCCTTTTTCTCTCACTTTTTTTCTCTTTCTCTATCTCTCTCTCTTTCTCTCTTTTTTCTCTACTTCTCTCTCAATCTGTCTTCCTCTTTCTCCCTCTTCCTTCCCTTTTCTTTCACTTCTTTTCTTTTTCTCTACCTCTCTCTATCAGTCTTCCTCTCCCTTTCTTTTTCTCTCCCTTCCCTCCCTCTCCCTCTCTCTCTTCCATTCTCTTTCTTTTCTCTTTCTCTCTCTCTCTCTTTCTCTCTCTCCCTTCTCTCTCTCTTCCATTCTATCTTTCTTTTCTCTGTCTCTCCCTCTCCCTCCCTCTCTCCCTCTCTCTCTCTCTCTCTCTCTCTCTCTGTCTCTGTCTCTCCACCCCCACCCCTCTCCTCCTGTTATTTAATTGAATTCAGAGCGAGGTCCCGAAGCTGCAGGTGTTCCTTTTTATCTAGCGTTAGCCAAGTGAGGATGTGAATCTGTGTGCTGTGCTGTGCTATTGCTATCTGCACTATCCTATCCTATCGCACTAATGTTTATCTTAGGGATGAATAATGACCCGCAGGCCCGTCCTAGACAGATCTAGGCGACACGGGGGCCGAGGCAAATTTTAATTCAGTGGCGGCTCAGGAAAGGAAAGGCAAGAAGGCGAGGAAGGGATTATCATGTAATCCGTCGTCTTTGCCAGCTTCGCCGACTGTTTGTATTTTGTCGTTTTTTTGTTGTTTTTTTTGTTCTTTTTTCCTTCCTGTGGCTATATCAAATAACGTTCCTTCCAGCCGTTGTTGTTTTTTTGTCAATAAAGTGGCATGTTGACTTATTGGCTTTCTTTCTCACTGAGCGCTTATGTAGTGAAGGATAGGGAAAGCATGAGAAAAGAGATACTTTTGGCACAATACGTTCCGAAAAGTAAACAAGCCATTTTTCAACTCAGTGGCACTGGCACACAGAAACATTCGAGCTGTTTCAAGTCATTTCTGACCATCTATATACAGAGACAGCTGAAAGTGAATCTTTACAACATTTTCAGGAATATTGGTGATTTTTAGAATAGTGATTATTAGGAGAGCATTAGGAAAGCATTAGAGAAGCCCATTCAGACCTGTGCAAACAGGCAGAGAATAGTGTGTGTGTGTGTGTGTGTGTGTGTGTGTGTGTGTGTGTGTGTGTGTGTGTGTGGATAAGTCATTGAATTTCTGCTGACTGGGCCATTACTGTGAGTCATTTCTGTGTTTTTTTTTTATTTATTTATTTTTTTACTGTGAAATGAGTCCTGGTGGATCACTTTGTCAGAGATCCAAACTGTGAATGAATGGATTGATTGAATGATGACTTGGCTGCTTCTTCACTGAAAAGGATTTTTTTTTGCCCATGCTAGACTGCAGAAATGAAACACTGACTTTGTTGCATACCGAGGCTGGTCAGTCCATCCGTCCTTGCAAAAGAAGTCAATGTCATGACAAAACGTCCGCACAATCGCCGTAGCTACTTAAACTCAGCTACATTTAGTTACAACTGTGATTAACACTGCATTTATTATGGAACTTGACATGTCGGTTTAACAAGAACATGAGGCCAGCAAGTCTCCTACATCCTACAGACACAAATTTAAAATAGCCCTGGCACAGCTGACTGCAACATTAAAAAGGCAGGCCAATCCATTGTGAATGAACCTGTCACCTCCATTTAGAAATTCTGTTGAAATGAGCCATTCCAGGTTTCATTTTTTATTTTTTATTTTTTTTTTTGGCAGTGTGTGCTTTATGACATTATGGATTTGAAGGCTAGCCTTCCTTAAACAATAGGAAGGATGAGAGTCACCTTGGTTCAGCTCAGTCAAATAAGGGAGTGAATGACGGGAGTGAAGTATCATGTCAGTCTTTGGCAGATCCCACCCTCCTTACCCCACCTTAGGTCTCCCAGGTGTACACACAAACGCACATGCACACACATACACAGACACACACACACACACATACACACACACGCACACACGCACGGACACACACACACACACGCACACACACACACACACACACACTCTCTCTCTCTCTCTCACACACACACACACACACACACACCACACACACACACACACACACACACACGCACACACACACACACATGCCACCCAGGCACCTGTTATAAATAACCTTGGGCTCTCATTGGCAGACTGTTACTCACTCTTTCTGAGTGAAAAGGGACCATAAATCAAGGTCTTGTAAATGATTAGCATTGCATAGACTCTGCCTTACTGCAGGGGAACAGGGGGGGATATGTGTGTGTGTGTGTGTGTCTGTGTGTGTGTGGGAGAGAGGAAGCGAAGATGATGGGGGTGCGATGGGGGGGTTGGGGGGGACAGCAATATTCTGCTCACCAGTAAATTAAATATTGTCCCTGTGCCCGCCCTCCTCTCCGGCGGAACATTGTTTGCCCCGTGCTGATTGGTCGGCTAGGATGTGATGAAGGAGACGTGAGGGCAAAGCGCCTATATTGTCACGGTGCGGAGTGGGATCCGATGTCCGCCTGTCAATCACTTTGATGGGACAAGTGCTCACTCAGAATCCCACTGGGGGCCGTGGATCAGTGGCAAGGTGTGTGTAGTGCAGTGCTAGGGGCCCTGTGTGTGTGTGTGTGTGTGTGTGTGTGTGTGACAAAGTGTATACGTGCGTGTATATGCATGTGCCTGTGTATATGTGTGGGTGGGGGGTGGTAAGCATGTGTGTATGTGTGTTTGGGTTTGTGTGTGTGTGTGTGTGTGTGTGTGTGTGTGGGTGAATGTGCGTACGTGCACATGCCTATGTGTATGTGTATGGGGTTTTTTTGTAGGGAGAGGGTAAATGTGTGTGTGTGTGCTTGTGTGTGTGTGTGTGTGTGTGTGTGTGTGTGTGTGTGTGTGTGTGTCTGTGTGTATGTGTGGTAGGGAGTGAAGGGGAGGGCTGGGTGTGTGTGTGGTCGGTATCAGGGAAATGTGTGTGTAGCTCCGAACTTCAGTGTGTGAGTGTGTGACTCTGCAGATGATTCAGCACTACAGAGTACATGTCGCTTACTCAAACTCTCATGCCCTCGCAATCCCTCTCTTACCTCAACACCGCTTTGAGACACTGGGGATAATTTATGCATTATGCGCCGTTATATAAAGGCCTTTTTGCCCCAGTTAGCATATTGCTAAGCCATTTAATTAGGTTTTTTTTTCAATAGGGGCAGTGCAATAAATATAGCCAAATTGCTGCTAGTCACTGCATGTTCATGCATTTCATGCTGTATATGACGTGGTAGCTCAAAGCTAGTTTTTCACATCCGTATGCCTGCTAGAGGCTTTTTTTCGCTAAGGAAGGAAGGGAGCCATGCTAATATAGTGGAATGCAACTGGCATTAACTATATTTATGCATGGAAAAAAATAAAAACAAACAAAAACAAACAAACAAAACAAAACAAACATACAACAGATGTTTATGCACAGTAATAGTCCAGACATAAACTTTAAAAAGAGTATAAAAAAGAACTTAAAGATATGGATACGACTAAGCAAATAGCTGAGATTTACATTCGTTATGGCACACTTGCTGATAAATTGCACAAATTTGAAGCCACTTCACCAAATCTAAGTCTTCCTGTTACCACTGTAGCGAAGCCTGGCTTTAAAGAGTTTATTTATTTTTCAAACAGTAGCAGTTTATCCAGGGTTTAAGAGCTAGTCTGGGGATTTATGAAGCCTTTTGAAGTGGACCCTTATCTGTGAAGAGAGATAGAGATGATGTAACATAGTGAGAGCACTTTTCTCATCCAAGAAAAGCAAGAAAACGCAAGTCTTTGACCTGACTCAGCCTCCACAATGTTTTTGATCCCATCTGAGTCAAAACACAGAAGCCTAATTAGATTCAACCACCAGGCAGACACATTGATGTCTTCCTCAATTGTTTTTCTTCTTCTTTCCCTTCTTCTAATCTATTTGATGCTTTCTGTCAGAGTTACTGTATATTAGGCAATTTCATCATCACAGCTAAAATGCTTAGCTTTCTCGCCTTTGCTTAGCTTTCTCACTTTTTTTTTTACATGTTTCTAGAGATAGATGAATATAAAGGGGCATATACTTCATGATGACTTATTTGAAACTAGAGGGGGGTCATTAGTGGATAGACCTACAGTATGTGTCTTTTTTTTGCTTTCATTTTTGCGTGGATGCATACAGTATTAATGCTCAGGTATATCCCTTTAAATATATTTGTATTTCTATGTCTATATACATACATCTGTTGCGATTTCATTCATTTTTTGAGAAGCAATAAAAAAAGTTCATGAAATAATAATACTCTTCTCAAGTTGTGCAGCTCAGTATCATCCCCATATCTCTTACTGTACCTGTTGCTCTTATAGTACTGTAACATATGCATAGCTATGCAGTATCTGAAGTATGCAGTATTTAAACCTTATGACTCAGCCAGGAAATGACCATGAAAAATGATGAAGACAACTCCTAGCATTGGTCAGGGAAGGGGGAGGTGGAAGGGGTGAGGGAGGTTGGAGGGGGAGATTGAGCTCTCCATAGGCAAGCAAATAAGAGCACCTGCATAGCGTGTTCCTCCATATGGTTAACATTAATGAGGTCGGTAAGGCTCAGCAATTCTTTGGAAATGTCCAGCAGGTTTCATAATTGGTTCACCTTCCTCCCATATTCTAATAAGTCAGAATTAATAAGCATATCTCAGCTCGGCTAAAGTTTTTAACTTCCCCCTTCCCCCATCCAGTTCAGAAGTCTGTTTAAACTTTGCTTTGGTACATGGGCCTTTTTGTTGTCTACTTTTTAACTTTTTTTATCTCCCAGACTGCCGTCTCAAAAGGTTATTTATTTGTTTGTTTGACTGATCGTTTGTTTGTTGACTGAAACGCCATGTCTACTTGGCAATCCATCACAGACATTTGCTATAATGGCCTTAAAACACCAACACATGGAAGGCATAAGTCATAAGTGCTGACAAATCTTTTGCACCTACAGTAACCAAAAAACACCACACTGCAGTACGTTGCCAAACCCAGGATAAAAAAAGTGCAGACATAGAAATGGCCGGATGATACACTGCTGTTTCAAGTCACTATAAAGAGAACTTGCCCCCCTGGCCATTTTTAAACTGCCCCCTCAGCCACCTCAGGACTGGCATGAAGCCTGCACACCAAGTATGCTAACAAGCTTTCATCAGTGCCAAGTGTGCTGTTGTGGGGGTTTCTCATAGGTTTTACAGGGGCCTGCTAAGCAGCTAACATGCTAGTTTTAGACATACGCTCTTCCCTTCCTGTCCCTTCACAGGGTGGCCGCGGGGCCTTAAAAAGTCTTAAATGGCATTAAATTTCGTTTTTCTAAAATAAGGCCTTAAAAAGTTTTAAAAAGTCTTAAATTCTGAAGCCAAAAGTCTTAAGTTTCTGGGGACTACATTCCGTTTCTTCCATGTTGCTTGCATGTCACTGCCCGCACTTCCAGGATGGGGAAGAGCTTCTTCCCCCAGGCAGTCAGACTGCTAAACAGCGTCAGGACTATTAGACTGTAGTTTCATACCAGTACAACCAGCACACCGCACCTTATGCCAATTGATTTTTGTGCTTTATTTCTTCCCGAGTTGGTCTTAATTTTTTTTAAAAATGGCATTAAAAAGTCTTAAAAAGGTCTTAAATTTCACTTGGTCAAACCTGTAGACACCCTGCTTCACTTTGCTTTAAATCTGTCCCAGACTATGCTAACAAGTTTACATGAGTGCCAAGTGTGCTGTTGTTGGGGTTCTCATAGCTTTTACAGGGGCCTGCTAAGCAGCTAGCAACTTAGCATGCTAGTTTTAGACATACACTCTTCTCTTTCTTTCCCGTCCCTTCACTTTGCTTTAAACCTGTCCCAGACTAATTTGCACTGTCAGCACAGACTTCACTGTGACGCTTCTCGTTTATGACGCCAGTTTCTGGATCGATGTTATCGGTTAAATGAATACTATGAACTGCATTGATCTTGATTAGCTTATGGCATGTTTTAGCATAATTACTGCTTTTCAGCCAGGGACCCTTAAAGAGAAAAGGCGCTAAAATGGAGAAGGTCAGACAAGAAAGATGGAAAGAAATAGAAAGATGACGCAAGTTAAAGGCAGGAGGAAGAGGAGTAAGAGAGAGGGAGAGAGAGAGAGAGAGATGGGTGGATGGAGAGAAAGAAAGAGAGAGAGAGAGATGGCTGGATAGACAGATAAAGAGAAAGAGAGGTGAAAGTGATAGGTAGGTAGAGAGAGAGAGAGAGAGACAGATGGTTAGATAAAGAAGGGGGGGGTGAAAGTGATAGGGAGGGGGTAAGGGTAAGGGGCTGTGTGTGTGGTGGTGGGGGGGGGGGGGGCAGGGGAGGTGCAGGGTGGGAGAATGAGTGAGATATAGGGGAAATCAGCACCATTTGGATGGGTGCCAGACTCCCTAGTCAGCATATTCCTATGCAATGCATTCTCCATCCTCCGCTCCCTCCCCCAGTAATGGGACTAATCCCTGAGCTTCAGCGAATCCTGACGAACCCCCCCACACACACACACCCCCTCACACACACACACACACTGTGTTTTCTGGTGCAACACCCGGAGTCAGGAGTATTGACGTAATCCAACATCTAACCCTGCCATCATTTGGAGTAAGAAAAAAATCCATATTTTATTATTAAGCCACCTGGTTTCCCTCTCCCCGATCTGCCAATACCGTTAAGTGAGCTGCCACCCCAAACGGGCAGGCTGATGGAGTTTAGGGGCATCATAAATCAGCTCACGTCCTCACACCGACACCTGAGACATCATGGCCGGCCATTTGGGCACTTATGTTCCTCCCCCTCTTCACGAAAATCGCTACCGCAGGGTGCAGCCAACACCCCTTTACCACTCCCTTATCACTCCCTCGCAGTTTCGCTCTCTTGCTCTCTCTCTCTCTCACACACACACAGACATACACACACACACACACACACACACACACACACACACACACACTGTCGCGTAGGTGACTGCTGACAGAGCAGTTCTCCACAGGTTGTGTGGTAACTGAAAGTCCACTTACTGTACAGTACATGACTTATAGACTAGCCATTTTTGGGGGAATTGCACCATCATTGCAGCCATGCCCTTTTTGGAAACATGCCTATGTTCCCACAGCCTTATGTTCCCACAGACCTATGTTCCCATATTTCCTTTTCCTTTTTCATAATTTTTATCCCATTTTATTCCCCTCTTTTCCAATTTGGTAGCCAATGACACCCAACCTATTAACCAGTAGCAATGGACTAGAGATGTAATGTACCTTTTACTGTAGCTAAATCTGGTGTGCCCATCTCTTTGTTTATTGCAAACATTTAATGTAAGTGCACATTGTCCTTTTTAATAAACAAACGAAACTATGTAGCACAGAGGCCTCACATAGAGTAACTTCCAGTCAGCTCAGTCAAATGAAGCGCAGCAACTGCACACAAACCATAGTTTGTAGTACATCAATACCATCTTAGAAATGTGGAAACATAGGGCTGCGGGAACATAAGGCCTAATATTATTGTAAAAAAAAAAACGTAGAAATGTGGGAACATTGTGCTGACACCCCGCAGTCCCCTTTTTCTATTTCAAATGTATAGGCACAGCGAGAGATAGCGTGTCTGAGAGAGAAACTGAGTGAGAGAGAGAGGGAGAAAAAGAGAGAGACAAATAGAGAAAGAGAAGAGAGAGAAAGAGAAAAAACTACACATTGTGTAAACTATGCTAGCCCAGGTCACTAATTCTGCATAGGATAGGTGAGAGAGAAAGTAAGAGAGACAGAGACAGAGAGAGAGAGAGATAGATAGAGAGAGAGAGACAGACCGAGAAAGAGAGAGAGAAACTACACATTGTGTAAACTATGCTAGCCGAGGTCACTAATTCCACATAGGATAGCACTGCATTGGACGCCCTTTCATGCTGCTGAAGAAGCAGTTCTGTTAACGCTTTAGCCATTTAGCACCAGAGTGTGACCTTTTCCCCCAAACATGCCAGATCAGATAATTAGTCGTCAGGATAATCGATGCACTATCACAAGGGCAAGGTCATGTTGCTATAGGCTGCACTTGTAACGTTAGCTCTCGTGCTACTTAATGCTAAAGGGTTTAAAACAAAGGTTAGCATTACAAGAGCAACAATACTTGGTTTATCTCAACCAACACCTCTTTTACTATGTAGCGAAGGGGAGGAGAAGTCACCCCACTGGGATTCAAACCCGGGTGTCTGGGGTACCAAACGTGGGCTTTGACCACGACGCCAAAAAGGCCAGGCTCATTGGTATGGCAGTCAGAGCACACCCACAACCCTAGTGATGGTCACTTCATCACATACTAGCTGGCAAACCTTGCATTACTGCAAAAATGTTAACTTTTTCTTATCCCACTTAGAAAACCACAATAGTAACATCACTTACATTGTTATTACATTGTCATTACATCTACATGTTTACAGACTGTCAATTTGCACAGCTCTTTCTGAGCAAAATGTTACTGCACGTTAGTCTCTTAAATGTGTTTAAGTATGTACTGTTTTGTGTGTACACAGCAATATCCCTTGATTTAAATCAATATTTATCAGCATTAATATTAATATTAATGGCTGCTTATTCTACTGGCATCATCTACGTGACATGAAATCCAATTAAGTTATTTTAATATTTTCCTTCTGACAGTCCTACCTACAGAGA
>CM059281.1:16086376-16088876 GCA_030347295.1 Setipinna tenuifilis | reverse complement strand
CCATCAGGAGTGCACTACAAAAAAGAAGGCCTGAACCAGTGGCGGTTCTATAGTGTTTTACGCCCCGGGTGAGACCACCTCTCAGCGAGGTTGAGGAGGAGGAAGAAGAAGAGCAGGAGAAGGAGGAGGAGGAAGAAGGAGAGGAGAAGGAGGTCTGAACAGTGTTGAGGGCCAGGCAAGGAGGAGTAAGAAGAGGAGGAGAAAAAAGAGGAGGAGAAGGAGGTCTGAACAATGTTGAGGGCCAGGGGAGAAGCAGGAGGAATAATGGAAGGAGAAGGAGGTCTGAACAGTGTTGAGGGCCAGGCAATGAGGAGGAAGAGAAAGAAGAGGAGAAGGGTGAGGAGGAAGAAGGGCAGGAGAAGGAGGTCTGAACAGTGTTGAGGGCCAGGCGAGGTTGAGGAGGAGGAAGAAGAGGAGGAGAAGGAGGAGGAGGAAGAAGGGGAGGAGGAGAAGGAGGAGGAGGAAGAAAGGGACGAGAAGGAGGTCTGAACAGTGTTGAGCAGTGTTTGTGCTTGGGATAAAAGCTCTAACACGCTTGTCTGTTAACACAATGCACTAGAACACATGATGTGTATGAGCTCCACACCAGGAGATGTAGGTCCAAAGCCCCAGACCCCAGTCATCCCAGCAACAGTCTCTTATCTCTGGTAAAGTGTGGGAACCATCACAGAAGCCTGAAAACATGGACTGAAATACTGAGGAAAAGTTTTTATCCTCAATCTATACACACTTTAAATGAGCACCACAAGAGGTAGTAACATTATTTTATATATCTTAAACATTTATTACGTTTATAAAACATTTATTTTTTTAGATCCTGTATTGATACATACAGTCTTCGGAGTCAGTGTACCAAGCATATCACTGCATATTGTGCTAGGAATAATTTGTATGTGATGAATAAAACTTTAAAATTGAATTTGAAATGTGAAATCCTGTTCGTGCAGTACACTCAAATACAGAGTTGGACATCCCAGCTTCAGAAAATAAAAACAAAACCCTGCCACATAGCAGTAATGTCGGTATTGCTGACCAGTGAAGCATGGGTGAAGTGTGATTGAGCAAGTCACCTAACCCCACACTGCTGCAGACAAGGCAGCCCACCGCTCTTGGTTAATGTGTGTGTGTGTGTGCCTGCGTGCTTCACCTCTTCTGTGTAATTCCCTAATTCACAGATTGGGATAAATGCAGAGACCAATTTTTCCTCAAGGGATGGAAAAAAGTGTATAAGTTAAGTTAATAAGCCCAAAAAATCATCAGGCAGATGTATCAGTCAGTGAGCGAAATGATCTGCATTAAGTGCACAGGCAGAAGGAAAACCTGCCAAGGGCTTTTCACTTTATTAAGCCAGAATCTCTACTCTGCTTAAAAATTCTGACATTCAAAAAATAATATTATTATTATATATTTTTTTTAAAGGAACTTGTCTGCAGGTAGGTAGGAACATGGTCTGCGCTTGGTAGACATATAGGGTGTTTACTTGAGCAAGTAGAGAGATTCCTCTTTGATCTTCTAGAAATTTTGATCACATTGATGAATGACAGCTTGTTTCCTGCAACTTTACACCCTCTTTAGTACTGCTTAAGTTTTCCTGATGTTCAGACGTGGATGTCAGATTTTAAATTTGCGTTTTGGCATTTTTGACCTTTTCTTCAACTGCTATTTGCATCAGTTTTATCACATCAACTGGCGATTTCTCTGTATAAAGCCTTTAAACCTGTATCTCATTTTATAACCATTAACATAAACAAGCTGACATATGTTATATGTGTTGTGCCACACATTGGGCGTGTTAAATGAAATAGTCTATTTTAGGACTGACACTTACTGTTCTGTTCATATATGACTTTTACGTGTGATTTTGTGTACTGTATGCATATGCAGTAATATGAATATTATGTATAATATGAATCTTATTATTAGAAACAGAGAGAGAGAGAAGGAGAGAGAATGTAACATACGTTTCTTTTTATAATTTTCAATATTGTATAGTCTGTGTGTTGATCCATTTTTAATATGTATAGTATATGGTATGTTTACCATGTACTATCTATGTGTGGTGTGTTTGTGTATTTTCATGTAGAAAGTTTCAGTGGAGAGATGTGACTTTGTAAGGTCGTTTTAAGTTTTTATTTAACTGTTTTCTCCAATGAGAGTTTTGCCCGAAAAGTCCTCCAAAAAAAAAAAAAAAGGTCACAAAAGAATATCAGTGACCTTTCCCAAAGCAACCGCAACCATATCAGGGGTTGGGGTCTGGTGACTTGGTGTCTGGAACTAAAGGACCAATCAGGTGCCTTTGGAGCCGAGTGACCCGCATATCCCTTGGCAACGCTCAAAACCCCACAGCTGAGGTCCCTGGTATGAGCAGGTTAATGTGATTCCCCTTCCAAATGGACCATCGCCATGCCAACAGTGGAACAATAATGAAGCCATTTTGATATTGCTGTGCTGCCTGCGCCATTGTTCTCTGCCCAGCAACATTTGTCATCCAGCCACAGAG
>CM059281.1:16076376-16081376 GCA_030347295.1 Setipinna tenuifilis | reverse complement strand
CCCTCCAATGACTGTCACTTGGCAGTGATCAAATCGAGCGGAGGAGAGAGAGTGTGTGTGTGTGTGTGTGTGTGTAGTGGGTGTGTCTAGTGGGCGTTTGTGTGTCGGTGTTGGGTGTGTGTGTGTGTGTGTGTGTGTCTTGGGTGTTTGTGTGTGTGTGTGTGTGTGTGTGTGTGTGTGTGTGTGTGTGTGTTTGTATGTACGGTATGTGTGTTAGTTGATTATGTGTGTGGTGATGATGATGGTGGTGGCGGAAAACGCCTCAGAACATTTTAGTCTCAGCTTGTCTATTTGCCTGTTTGTCGGAAATTAAATAAATAAAAATAAAAAAGCGACAAACGAATGGCTTATTGACGTTTCCAGTAGTAGTAAAAAAAAAGTAAACACAAAAAAAAAAAAAAAAAAGAAAAATTTGATCCTGGAGTCTAACAGCCATATCCGTTTAATGGCAGGAGCGACATTTGCGTCTGGGAACACATATTTCACCACGGTTCGAGAGGTCCTCTTCATTAGCGGGGCTGGAATAATTAAATAAGCAAACTAATTTATCAGTTATTTGCTGAGATGAATGCCTACTCGACTGCCAGGGCTGTTACCCCTCTCGGAGGTTATTTATGGGCTGTGCTCAACCCAAAGCCAGCACCAGGATCTCCTTCTACTTCTCCAGGGATGAGAGAGAGACTGTGTGTGTGTGTGTGTGCGTGTGTGTGTGTGTGTGTGTGTGTGTGTGTGTGTGTGCACGTGTGTGCGTGTGAGAAAGTGTATGTGTTTATCTCTGTGTGTGTGTGTGTGTGTGTGTGTGTGTGTGTGCGTGTGTGCCAGCTTGTGTGTGTGTGTGTGTGTGTGTGTGTGTGTGTGTGTGTGTGCGTGTGTGTGTGTTGGTGTGTGTGTGTGTGCATGTGTGCCGGCATGTGTGTGTGTGTGTGTGTGTGTGTGTATGTGTGGGGGGGGGGGTGGATCGCTGGCAACAGCCTCCAAGAGTCTCTGAGGATCTCTAAGATGGCCACTGTCCAAACATGTGAGCCTAAGAAGCCTAAAAAATAACATCTCAGTGTTAATTACCACAATGACGTAAAATGTGTCAATGTTCTTTTCAAATCCCAGAATCTTTGTTAGAGGACTTGGGCAGGGGGGAAGGGGGCGGGGGGATGGGTCAGCCAGTCTTTCAGAAAGCCACAGTTTTGTTAATTTTGTTATTGTCAGAACATGTGTAAGGCTGAAAAAATAACACCTTCGTATTAATTAGAACAATGACGTAAATCACACCAATGTTTCTCCCAAAGCCCCGTTGTTACTCTCGAGACAAGAGGATGGCGGAAAGTCAGTCTTACAGATGGGCACAGCTTCTTTTATGAAAATACAAAAATGACATTTTTATAATAACAACTTCCATAATAATTACAGCAATGAAGGACAAAAGTGCCAATGTTCTTCCCAAAGCCCAGTGTGTACTATGGGGCCCAGAGGACGAGGTGTGTGTGTGTGTGTGTGTGTGTGTGTGTGTGTGTGTGTGTGTGTGTGTGTGTGTGTGTGTGTGTGTGTGTAGGGGGTCACAGCATCCTTAATTGTTAATGTTTGATATTAAGTAAACCTAAAAATAACACCTTAGTGTTAATTACAACAATGAAAGGACCAAAAAAACATGCCAGCCAGTACTCTTCTTCTAAGAATCCCAGGACTGATGAAGCACCATCACACAAGCTGTCATTTGCCCCTGAGCTATTGTTTGCTGGGGAAGTTGTTTATCCACGAGCATGTCTCATTAACGCTCTCGCACTGACACACACACACACACACACATCGGCCGATTGAGTGGCATTCAACGTCCCTTCGTCTTTTTTTTTGGATGCCGTTCCCCCTCCAAGGGCAAGCGTTTGATTCATTTCCCAAGTTAATTATTCATTAAAAATAAGTGAGATGAAGTTAGCCAGGCCTAAGCTTACGTAGTGTAAGCCCCCCCACTCTCTTTTTTTTGTGCTGCGCATTGTACAAAGTGGGACACAATAGTGTGGAGAGAGATGATTCATTTTCACTGGTGGAGATACATCGCCCTGGAGAGGATTCTTTTTATTTTCAGGAACGTCCAAGAAATTTGTGTCTATGTATGTGTGTGTGTGTGAGAGAGAGAGAGTGTGTGTGTGAGAGAGAGAGAGAGAGAGAGACAGAGAGAGCGAGAGAAAGAGAGACAGAGACAGAGACAGACAGAGAGAGGGTGAGAGAGATGGAGAGAGAGCAACAGAGACAGAGAGAGTGATAGAAAAAAAGTAAGAAAAGCAAGAGAAAGAGAAAGAGAAAGTGAAACGGAGGGGAGAGAAAAATCAAAGGCCCGTCTTGCATTCCCGCATCAATTATTAACCAATGCATAAACCATCATGTCTGGGATCAAAAAAATGCGCCTGCAATCTTGTTCAGACCAGAAATAGGATTGTTTCATCTCCAGAAGATGAGAACGCGAGAGGAATGGAGAGAGCCACTTGTTAGCTGGCTCGTGTGCGGGATTAGCAGGCCAATGCTTGAAAGTGTTTATTGGGTGGCATCAGTAACCGCTACCTACACTACACCGCTCCTGAAAATGGAGTAACAAGCTCTTAAGCTGAGTAACAAGCTGTCATTTACAAGAAAATATGTTTTCAATAAAAAGGGTTAAGTTTATGATTATCTTTTTCTTGTTTTCTTACAAAATGATTTGTATTTCAAAGCATTACATCTGTTAATTCTTGTGTGTGTGTGTGTGAGAGAGAGAAAGAGAGGAAGCGAGAGAGAGGGGGAGAGAGAGAGACTGTGTGTGTGTAAGTCTGTGTGTGTGTGTCCGTCTGTGTGTGTGTTTGTGTGTGTGCACGCATCCTTCTATGTGTGTGTGTGTGTGTGTGCATGTGTGTCCTTCTGTCTGTGTGTGTGTGTGTGTGCCTGTCTGTGTGTGTACGTATGTGTGTGTGTGTGTGTGTGTGTGTGTGTGTGTGTGTGTATGCGCATCCTTCTGTGTGTGTGTGTGTGTGTGTGTGTGTGTGTCGGTGTGCATGTCTGTGCTTACATTCTCACCACATGTTTCAACTCACCCATATCAACTCTCAGGTCACACCTGTGTGATTTTTGCTGGCCTGGCTTGCCATATTATAATCCACCCTGTGCGGGCGGCGGCTGGCTTGCCATAGTATATAATCCACTCTCAGTGCGGAGAGGCCCGCTACGAAGTGTATATGTGTGTGTGTGTGTACATGTGCGTTGGTATGTATGTGTGTGTATGTGTATGTGAGAAAATGTGTGTGTGTGTGTGTGTGTGTCCATCTATGTGTGGGCCCTCTGAGTGCGGAGAGGCCCGCGGCGCTATGAAGCCTTTGGCTGACTACCGAGTGGACCGGCCGGCCGGCACCGCTGTGTGTGTGTTTGTCAGTAGGAATCCGTAAGCACACCCCCCCCCCCCAATCCCAGCTATACTCCACTGTGGACAGACTAATGACTTCTGTTCATCACAGCGTGCCAGACCAGTGAGTGTGTTCCAGATCAGTGAGTCAGTGTGTTTTTGCAACAGAGTGAGTCATCTGAGTGAGATCTCTATAGACCATTTCAGGAGTAGTCCAAATATTAGCATCATACAAGGATACAAGGATGCTTTATTGTCACTTGCATAGACATACTGGGTGGAGTAGGACATGCAGTGAAATTAGTGATTGTTTGTCTAAAATTGTGCATGGGGAGAGAGGAGTAAAGTGCATAGGATATAGTTTAAGGATGTGTGTGTGTGTGTGTGTGTTGTGTGTGTGTGTGTGTGTGTGTGTGTGTATGTGTGTGTGTGTTTGGGGGAGGGGGGGGGGGCTTGTAGCTGTTACCACAGGGTCTTTATTTTAACATTTCCGATAATGCAAAATTTAGCGGGAGTATGTGGAATATGATAGAATGTAATAGAATGCAATACAATACAAATGTAATGATCGGGAATTTGTTTTTTGTTTTCACTGTTTAAAAGGATCGATACATCTGTGGGTGTTGTTGTTGTTTTCATCCCAGCCTTGACCAGCCTTGTTGCTGAGCAACAGAATTCGATTATTTCATCATAGCTGTTACCACAGAGTTTCTGTTTTAACATTCCCAATGATATAAAATGTAACCGAAATCGCTTGGGAACTAAATAGGAAGTGTATTAAGTATTGTATATGGCTCTGTTCATTTCAAAAACCCTTTATTGTACAGAAAAGACATCCAATAAAACAGACTGTTTATCTGAATCCGAATAAGAAAACCCTTTTATTGTCATTGTACTTATTAGTACGTACAATGAAATTGAAAGTGCAATTCAATCCTTAAAGTGCATGAGCATAGCAAAACAATATAATATATAAGTAGCAGGTTACTAAAAAGCAAAAAAACACAAATAATTACTCCTGTTCTTCACAGCTTGCCAGATTGCTGAGTGTTCCAGAGCATTGCGATCTGCTAATACAAACCGCCTGGCCGTACCCTCACCTCTCACAAGGCGAGGTCACTCTGAACTTTTTTCTGTCGTCGTCCCTCAGTGGTGGAACAACCTACCAGTTGCTACAAGAACAGCAACATCCCTCTCTACCTTTAAAAAGCTTGTAAAGACCCTTCTCCTTTGAGATTGCTTCCCTTCCTAACAAAACTAGCAACCTCTAAACCAACTCTCTCCCTTGGTGCCTCATGCTTGTGTAATTCTGCCTGTGTAGGAAGTATGTGTGTCTGTAGTGTCCCTGCTCTGGGAAACTTACTTAGGCACATGCATATCCTTGTATGTATGAAGGTAGTCTGCTTACTCTATGTTCCTCTACACCTCTGTTATCTTATGTCCTCATTTTTGTAAATCGCTTTGGATTAAAGCATCTGCTAAGTGTAATGTAGTGTAATGTAATGTCATGAGTGTGTTTCACAACAAGTGACTTATGTACTCCTGCATATTGCCAGTGTGGACCACACCAACAGGGCAGATGCCAACAAACACAGACGTCCTCAAAGGGCTGCTTCAGACAGTGTTACACTTTCTGTTT
>CM059281.1:16063876-16068876 GCA_030347295.1 Setipinna tenuifilis | reverse complement strand
ATTGACACACATATACCAATATCCCCACATTGAGATCCTTAGTCAGAATGTCTTAAGTTATCACTGGAGTGTATAATTCACATCTTGACTTGACTTGACGAAGAGAGAGAGCGACAGGGAGAGAGGGGGAAAAAAGGAGGGATTTTTTTATTTTATTTTGAGTACCGAAAAAGACAGACCAAGCAGCTCATGTATATTCAGCGGTGCAGGAAAAGGTGATGAACTTATTGGAAATGTGTCACGCCATATTCAATCGTCCAGGGAGTGTGTGAGGGGGGTGGGGACGGGTGTGGGGGTGTGTGGGCAGGGGCGGTCTGCCAGACGAGGATGGAGAAGAGGTAGGAGCGTGGGTCTGACCCGTAGGATATACCGCTGCTGACCTTTGGGGATTTGATAGATACATTGCTGCATCATCTCTTGCCAATGCCCCTTAGAGGTCAAGCATCCGTTCGATACTGATGTCCAGAGAGGGGGTGAAAGAGATCGAGAGAGAGAGAAAGTTAGAGACCGAGAAAGACAGGTAGAGAGAGAGACAGATAGAAAGAGAGAGAGAGAGAGAAAGATAAAGTTAGAGACAGAGACAGAGAGACAGATAGAGAGAGAGGGAATATTTTATTTATTTACTATTATCTTGCTATTGCATTTCCATTTCATTATTATTTTAATAATATTAATCTTTTTTGTCTACCCTTTGGCAATATTGCATTCCTAACAATCATGGCAATAAAGCACATTTGAATTTGACTTAGAGAAAGAGGTAGAGAGAGAAAGACAGACAGAGAGAAAGATAGGGAAAGGGAGAGAAAGAGAGGAAAGAGAGAGACAGGGACAGAAACAAGCAGAAAGAGATATCAGAAGTCTTGATTCATCTTCTTGTCTTCCCCCCTAACCCAGTACAATTGCAGTAGTGGATATTGGTTCTTGTTAAAGTGCTTGTGTTGTTTTTCCTTTTGTTTTTTGTTTTCTTTTTGTCCCCTCCTTGCAGATAACCGTAATCACAGGATATATGCAAAGCTAATCGCCAAGTGTCATACAACGCTTGTTTAATTTAGGAGGTGGTGTCGTGATGGCAGTGATGTGATGGCGGTGGTAGGCAAGGGGTTGGGGGAGGTGTGTGTGTGTGTGTGTGCGTGTGTCGGTGGGGGGGGGGGGGGGGGTTTCCTGAGCGGGGGAAAATGTATTCACGTCAGCTGAAAAAAGCAATTTTCGCGATGTGTGGCGCGCGTCGAAAGAAACTCATCAGAGCAACACTTTTTAATAGCTTTCTTAGAAAGCATAACGTGTCACAGACAATGGGCCTCGTATGAAATCCATACTGCTGAGAAACATTTCCTTTGAGGGTCCTTGGCATGGAAGCCCGACATCAATACAGAGCATTTAGCAGCATCAGGCTGAATTGAATGGATCAGTGTTTGGGGCGTGCATCTATATTTGTGCGGTTTCCGTTTGTGGGTGGGCATGTATTTGTGTGTGTACAATTGGGGGGGTGTTTTTTGGTGTGGGTGTGAGGGTGTGTGTTTCTTGGTACTGTATGTGTGTATGTGAGAGTGTGCGTGCCAGCATGTGTTTGTGTGTACTATCGGGTGTGTTTCTTGGTAGGGTGGGGGGGTGTGTTTCTTGGTATTTGTGTATGTGTGAGTGTGTGTAAGAGAGAGAGAGTGTGCGTGCATTTGTGTATGTTTGTGGGTATGTATAAGTTTGTTTGTGTGTGTGTATGTGTGTGTCCGCACATGAGTTTGTGTGTATGTGCACGTGTGAGTGTTTCTTGGTGCGTGTGTCTTTCTGAGAATGTGTGTGTGTGTGCGTGTGTATGCATGTTTGTTTGTTTCTATGTTATTGGTTTTTTTTATATAAAATTGGCCTGAATATTAGATTCCGTTCATCACTCTGTCCAGTGCGCCTCGTCTGACGGATACTGCAGGTGTTGGCCGCCACATACGGGAGGGGGACCTCCATCTGGAGTCGAAGGACAAGCGGGGAAGAGAAAACCCCAATGTTTGCTCACACATAGACACACACACACACACACACACACACACACACACACACACACACACACACACACACCTCCACACCTTGCCACCTGTTCCACTAATTGTCTCTCATAACAAAAAAACATGTTGTTTATTTGGGCAGCCTGCATTTTTCTTGTCAACACTGTGTGTGTGTATGTGTGTGTGTGTGTTTGTGTGTGTGTGTGTGTGTGTGTGTCTGTGTGATGTACAATGAGGATATCTCCAGAGCATCTTAACGTGTCCCCTGAACCCAGGCATAAAGGCCTGAGAAGAAACCTGCTCAGAGGTTTAGGAAGGGCTGAAAGAATCTGGTGAAGAATCTACAATGTGTGGATAGAGAGAGACTACAGTACAATACATTACTTGTGAACAGTGGAGGAGAGCTGTGGGGGAGAATTCAATACAATTCAATACAATACAATACAATACAATACAATACAATACAATAGAAAAATATTTTCCATTAGCACAGATAGATTAAAGTACAAACACATTGGAAGTGTTGTGCATTCAGAAAGTTCTACATAACACCTTTCAAAACGCCTCAAAAGTGGGTTGGGGAGGAGGGGGGGTGCAAAACAAATCTGCACTATAAAGGCACAGTCTGTTTATTTGTAGTAGTGCCAATTAGTTGTCTTCAGGACTAGATTAACAACATGTCAGGTCAGTAAGGTCATGTTGCTTTGACGCACCTCCAAACAATAAAATATAAAGTAAAACACACTCTGTCGGTCGGTCGAAGTGTGTCTGACAGAGGTTGTAGAAAGGCCACACTCAGGCCAGACTCACCTCTTTTCATCTATTAGTGTCTGATATTAAGCATCTAAAGTCGATTTGAGTGAGTTTTTTTTTTTTGCTCGCCCCTTCATTCACTGTGGTTGTTCTAGGGGTTCCTGACATTGATTTCTGTCAAGGTCTATGAGATGATGTTCATTGTTAATGACGCAGGGTGAAGAGTAGCCAGGGGAGAGTCCAGCGAGAGTCCAGCAGCCAAAAAAACTCAAACTGAGAAGAAAACTCACGTCTCCTCCCATCTCCTCTCCTTTCATTTCCACTACACTCCTCCCCTAGCTCTATCTTCCCCTCCTCTTCTCCTCCCATCTCTTCGTTTTTCCGTTTGTCTCCTCCCCTGTCTCTCTCTTCTCCTCCTGTTCTCCTCCCATCTCCTTTCCTTTTCTTTCCACTCCTCCCTTCTCTCTCTTTTCACCTTCTCTTCTCCTCCCATCTCTTCTTCGTTCCTCTCCTCCCATCTCCTATTCTCCTTTCTTCTCCTCCCCTCTCTTCTCCTCCCCTCTCTTCTCCTCCCCTCCCCTCCCTCTCTCATCCCCTTCTCCTCTCCTCCCATCTTTTCTCTTCTCTGCTCATTTGGTGCATTTGATAGAGAAACCTCCCACACACACTTACTATCTTGTCCTGCTTAAACAGCTCTTTCTCCCACCACTCCCAAGTGCTGAAGCTCCTACTAGATTAAGTTGTAAACGTCCCGCTAACAGGACCCTGGGGGCCTCTCATCCACCTAGGAAAACAAAGACCTCAGGCTGTTCTTTTAGGAAGTTAACCATTTACTTTGAGGTACTGTATCTGATCTGGGCAGGTTACTAAACCCCACTAAGCCTCCTGTAACTGTAGCACTAAAGAAAGTAGCATGGTAAGAGTTTGAAGAAAGGGTTGAGTTTCTCTTGGGTGGTAATTTAAGGCATTTAGGGAATACAGATACTAACCAACTTAAACTTCTGCTTTTAGTTTTTCAAGCTAAATTCCTGGTCAAAATTCAGAAATTGTATTAGTGGTCTTGTTTTTAAACACAGACAAGCCTGTAAAAGTCATGGAAGGTGAGTGGTCATGTCAATGGTGTCTCTCAACATGGTTCTGGTGGTTAGGGCAACTTGTGCAATTTCTACGCATGTAAAATGAACAGTGAGAGACTCAGCCTTTTATAACCAGTTCAGGCGCAGTTATGGGCTAGCGATTAAAAGGTGTCCTGAAGACCTAGGGTCACAGGTTCAATTCCCCACACTGACAGGTGGGTGGGGGGAGTGACTGACCAGCACTCTCCTCCATCCTGCCCTGTGACTGAGGTGATCTGAGCATGGCCGTGTACTCACACACTGCTTCCCTGGGCACTGCTGTCATGGTTGGCCATGCTCACATGTGTGATGGGTTAAATGCAGAGGTTGAGTTTCATTGTGTGTATGTGCTCACGAGAACAAATGATTTTCACTTCCATTACAAACTATCTAAAGTCTTAATTGTAATTATACTTGTTTGTCTTCCTTTGTCAACTCACACAAAAGCTTTTGTCTGAAGCTTCTATGATTAGAACACAACTAGAGTACATCAAACCTACAAAACAGGGTGGGAAGCCATTTTGAGTCGGTTGGAACCATATAGAGATGGAGGGAAAATACTGTTGTAACCATGCCAACATAGAACAGACGGATACCGATCAACCGATCAAACAAGTTGGACTCTGGAATCTGAATTGTGAGCAATTCACTATGGAAAAGATTCAAAACCTGTCTCCCCAAACAAACATGATAACTCACTGCTGTCAATTCCTTTAGATTAGATATCTAGACTGGCCTTGAAGTCCCATGGTATCAGAACCAATTAAAAATTGGACAGTTTACTCCTTGCTCAAGGCTAAAAGCAGTTCTAACTACACTTAGATATATATCCTACCAGCCGCTGAGTACACTCACTCACTTACTTATGGCTGCCTGCCCACCCACAGGAGGGCGAGAGGAGGGAGCAGAGAGCAGAGGAAACCGAGCATACTGTAGTTTTTTGTCGCTTTTGCCCTCCTCATCCTCCTCCGTCTTCAAAATATGATAAAATCATCATCCTTAAGCAAAATGAAAGAAATTAAGTAAGTTTTTTGCATTAAACACATTGATTGTAACTGGGGTCATTTTTTACACCACTCGTGGAAGAGTGTAGGCATTAGTAGCTTATGCATCTAAGGGTGATCTAAGACTCATGAGA